>UESW01004089.1:388235-542127 GCA_900491605.1 Calamus simplicifolius | reverse complement strand
ACACTCTGTTCATCAACCTTTGGTAGGTTGCTCCCGCATTCTTGAGGCCAAAAGGCATCACCTTGTAGCAATAAATGCACTTCTCTGTCACAAAGGAGGTGTTTCCTCGTCGCTAGGGTCCATCCTTATTGATTATATCCCGAGAAGGCGTCCATGAAACTGAGGAGTTCGTGCCCAGAGGTGGAATCCACCAGCTGATCAATTCTGGGCAGGGGGAAGCTGTCCTTCGGACACGCCTTATTGAGGTCGGTGAAATCTATGCAAATCCTCCAGCTCCCATTTGCCTTATGCACCATGACCACGTTGGCTAGCCAATCAGGGTAGTGCGCTTCCCGGATGTGGCCGGCACTGAGTAGCTTGTTAACTTCCTTGTCAATGGCTTTTTGTCGGTCAGGGGCAAAGCTTCTCTTCTTTTGACGGATCGGGCGGTGCGTGGATCGATATTGAGCTTTGGGTGATCACTTCCGGAGGATGCCAGGCATATCAGACGCCGACCAGGCAAAAATGTCAGAGTTAGCCCTCAGAAAACCCAAAGGATGCTCCCGGTCCTCCAGAGGAAGGAGTCCTCCGATACGGACGGTCTTCGCCAGGTCCTCCCCAAGGGGGAAGGTTAGAAGGTGCTCAGCTGGCTCTCCTCCCTTACTAGATCTCTGGGCCGGACGCCTCTAAAGCTGGCTCAACTTTAGGGGACTTGATGCCGCGTGATAACAGGGTAGGACCGGGCTGGTCTCGCCGCGCATCTCTTCCACTCCCTCACTAGTGGGGAACTGCACTAGTAGATGCCGGGTGAAATGACTGTGTCCAAAAGGTTTAGACCTGGACGCCCGAGAATGGCATTGTACGCCAAGGGACCCTCACGACCAAGAATTTTATGATCACAGTGCTTTGGCGTGGCGGTGTTCCGGCTGTCACAGGCAGAGGTATTTCACCTTTGACCCTTACGGAATCCCTGGTAAATCCGACTAACGGGGCCACCACAGGCTGGAGAGAGTCCAAAGATAATCCCATCCAAACAAAAGCGTCATAAGTAAGGATGTAGCTGAGCTGCCACTATCAACTAATATCCTTTTTAAAGGGTGCCTGCGATTGTCATATAGACGACATGCCTTCATTGTTTACATTTTCCACTATAGCAGGTCCCTCCCAGGAATTACTTTATTCGGCACCTTCTCCCCTCTCGGCCGTTTAGGTGCAGAAGCTGATCCCCAGGACATCATTCCGACCGTCCGTTCAATGGGGGCATTATCGACCGGGGCTTGGATAGGCGGGGGCCCCATGAGGGCCGGCAGCAGCTGCGGCGCCTTTTGGACATATTTGTCAAGGTAGCCCTGGTGAATGAGCTCCTCGATGGCCCTCTTTAGGCTGTAGCAGCTATCGGTATCGTGGCCGTAATCCCAGTGGAATCGGCAGTAGCGGCTCTTGTCGCGGGGAGGACCTTTCTTCATGAGGGGAGGACGTTGGAGATAATGCTCACCCTCGATCTCCATCAGGATGTGGGATCGAGGGGCTAGAAGGGGCGTGAGCTTACTCTCGTCGGGGATGGGGCTCCGACGCCTGTTGTCGGATCGACAAGGCGGGTCAGCTCACCGGTGTCGAGGGGGCCCATTGGGCTCGGGCGAGCAGGCTTGTGGCTAGAGCTCTTGAAGATTCCCGGCGGGTGAAGTCGGCTTCATCCGCGTGGATGTACTTTTGAGCTCGTAGGAGGAGATCGGAATAGAGCTTGGGGGCTTCTTATCCAAAGAGAAGGTGAAGCGGGACAGAAGGAGTCCCGCTTCAATGCCAATGTCGCCACCGCATCGTCGAGATGGTAGATCTCAAGGGCGGCGGCCTTGAACCGGGACACAAGTCCCGCAGCGACTCTCCCTCCTTTTGACGGACGGAGAAAAGACTATCGGCTACCCTTGGGATTCGCCGGCAAGCGTCAAAGTGTGCCAGAAAGACTTTCTCCAGCTCTCGGAAGGAGTCGATGCTGTGAGGAGGCAGGCGTGAGTGCCATGCACGGGCGGCCTTCCGCAGAGTGGCGGGGAAGGCTTTGCAGAGAAGGGCGTCTGAAGTGTTCTGGACTTGCATCATTGCTTTGTAGCTCTCGAGATGATCGAGAGGATCGGTCGTACCGTCGTACGGGTCCACCTGGGGGAAACGAAACCTGGAGGGGACAAGCTCCTCCAATATCTGGCGGGTGTAAGGAGGACGGGTGTCAAACTCTTCCTCTGGCTGATGATTGATTTTCTTGGCGAGCTCGTCGAGCCGCCTGTTGTACTCCTCCAGGCGTTCCTCCGCCTGGCGACTGATTGTCGAGGCCCTCCGAGATGGCTCAGAGGAAGAAGAAGAAGAAGAGGCAGAAGGAGATGGAGACGGGAGTCAGGACTTCCGCCCGGACTCCTCATGATGATGCCGCTCGGGAGGAAATTTGTTGGGGCCGTGGTCAGGGAACCGTGGCCGCTTGGGGGGCTCACGTCGGGGCTTCTTAGGGAAGCCGAACGTCGGCCGGTCTCTCGCCGACCGGCCTCCCGCTAAGGAGAGCCTCCCCTCGCCGACTGCTGACTAGCGGGGGTAGCGGTCTGATGTTGGGTAGCCATGAACTGTTGTTGCTGGAGCCCGTGGACCATGGCGGTGAGGTTTTGGACCTAACGGGAAAGGGTCACCAGCCGCTCCGCTGTTTGATCAGCGGCCTCCGGTGGCAGGCAGGTAGCTGGAGGGATGGCAGCAGGGGGATTAGACTCCTGCTGCCTAGTTGGCGGGGGAAGCCCTGCTGGACAGCTGACGGAGGCATCCTGAGCTCGCATCACCACCATGGTTTCTAGAAGAGAAGAGGGGGGGAGAGAGTCTCGCCTACTGAGACGTAGCGCCGGGAGAATGTTCACTACTTTTTCTTACCCCCCTACCTGGCGCACCAATCTGATGACGCCCAATCACCGATCCTAAACGTCGGGAACGGAGTGCTTCTCGAACCTTTGCTTCACCAGGTTGCCTGCAAAGAAGTCCCAAGACCGGAGAGGATTCTTCGGTGGGACCCTCCGACGCCCAAGTTAGCAATTGAGGTCACAGCTGAAGAGGGGCTCGAGTGAGCCCTTTTTGGTATGAAAAAGGAGATCTCAGAGAGGAGGGATTCCTTTCTGAGTGCTAAAATAGCGATTTTGGGGATTATTGCACATACCTGTTTAGAGGGTGGATTCACCTTTTTATAGGGGTTGATATGATCACGTGGGATTCCGTGAGAAAAGAATGTCTGCGGGTTCTTGGAAGTTGTGTGGATCTGGGCTGGTTGGTGGGTCCTGTCCCATCGAAGAGGAAGAAAATGACGGTTGGTGGGTTAAGTCCCATCAATCAGTGGGGCTGCTGAGTTGTTGGGTCTTGTCCCATCAACAACGTGGCCAGTGGGTAGATGGATCTGGCGTTGTCAGGCGGCGCGAGTCAGAGAGGTAGTTTCTTGAACTACTGGGGCCATGCTGGGGCCGATCTAGAGAGAACTGGGACATCTCGACCTTCCCGGGGGAGCCGAGGCTGAGCCTGGTGACTAGGGGCGGCCGGGGCCGACCTCCCTGGCCAGGAAGTACCGGGGCGGGGCTGGCCAAGGATGGCCTGGGCCGACTCGGCGGGCTCGGAGACGCCAGGGCCGAGAGGGGCCGGCCAGGAATGGCCTGGGCCGACTCGGCGGGCTCGGAGACGCCGGGGGCCGAGAGGGGCCAGCCAGGAATGGCCTGGGCCGACTTGGCGGGCCTGGAGACGCCGGGGCCGAGAGGGCCGGCCAGGAATGGCCGGGGCCAACTTGGCGGGCTTGGAGACGCCGGGGCTGAGAGGGGCCGGCTAGGGATGGCCGGGGCTGACTCGGCGGGCTCGGAGATGCCGGGGGCCGACCAGGAATGGCCTGGGCCGACTCGGCGGGCTTGGAAACGCCGGGGCCGAGAGGGGCCGGCCAGGGATGGCCGGGGCTGACTCGGCGGGCTCGGAGACGCCGGGAGCCGAGAGGGGCCGGCCAAGAATGGCCTGGGCCGACTCGGCGGGCCTGGAGACGCCGGGGCTGAGAGGGGCCGGCCAGGAATGGCCTGGGCCGACTCGGCGGGCTTGAGACGCTGGGCCGAGAGGGGCCGGCTAGGGATGGCCGGGGCCGACTCGGCGGGCTCGGAGACACCGGGGGTCGAGAGGGGCCGGCCAGAATGGCCTGGGCCGACTCGGCGGGCTTGGAGACGCCGGGGCCGAGAGGGGCCGGCCAGGGATGGCCGGGGCCGACTCGGTGGGCTCGGAGACGTCGGGGGCCGAGAGGAGCCGGACAGGAATGGCCTGGGCCGACTCGGCGGGCTTGGAGACGCCGGGGCCGAGAGGGGCCGGCCAGGATGGCCGGGGCCGACTCGGCGGGCTCGGAGACGCCGGGGCCGAGAGGGGCCGGCCAGGGATGCCTGGGCCGACTCGGCGGGCTCGGAGACGAGGCCGAGAGGGGCCGCCAGGGATGGCCTAGACGCAAAAATACTTTGGTTTTATCGAGATTGCCCTTGCGGCTGCACGTGGCTACACCAGCCACATCAAACGCCATTAATAGTGAATATAAAGATGCCACAACATTTATTGTATGCATGTTTTACTCGCTTTTAAATATTTAAATCTTTTATGGAGTATTGTCGATCATTTTTACGTCAAAAAAAGGTTTCAAATCTTTAAAATGAAATATTTGATCGATGAGTGCTTCCCTTGCAAGTGCGCTAGCATTTCGCTCGTCACGGGCATGAGTGTTCCACTCATTGTAACCGTGAGTGTTCAAAATGCTTCAAACAATTTAAATTTTTACTATTTCCTATGTGACTTGGGAATAATGTCTATTGGATATTTAAATTTATAAGGGTTGAGCCATTAGGTGTTATATGGACTGAGCTTATAAATGGCTTAAAGGTTTAGAATTGCAATTAATCGAAGTCTGAATCCATTTTCTGTCTTGCTAAGGCTACGAATTTTTTTGAGAAAGCCCGTATCTTAGAAACCTACTAAAAAAAAGAGATTTTTCATTTTATTTATTATTATTATTATTATTATTTTATTTTACTGGTATTTAAAGGAGTTATTAGGTTACACATTTATCCGATCATGCTTGTTGTAGAATTTTTAGATCGATCAACTTCTTTATTTTAAATTTTTATATTTAAATTTTACTTTAATATAATTTAAATTCCTAACAATTTTTAGGCAACTTATTTCTAACACTTTCATATTTAGTATTAGATTTAGTATTAATCTATATCAAAATCACTTCCATTGTTGATACATTGGATGAATGCATTTCCATACAAACAAGCTCTTTATTGCTTGATAGCAATTACAAGAAATATTTTTAAAATTCAATAAAGGATACATTAAATCTTATTATTTAGTAGTTTTACCTTCATCAAAGAATGCAAGGGATGATTGAAAGATTTTTTTTGTATTTAAAAAAAGACCAAAAGGATCGAACAATTGAAAGGAGCTTTTTTGTTATGTTATTAACCATTATAACAATGACTTTATTTATTATGAATTATTTAAATTAAAATTATCTAGGCTTAAACAATGGCTATAAAGGTTAATTTTACCTATCCAAATTATTATTAAGAAAAATAATTTTAAATATTAATTGATTAAGAAATAAATATTTTTATTTTATAAAATATTTTTATTTTATTTAATTAGGTAAAGTTTAGGTACTATGTAAATGATATTATCATTTTGTCATCAATCATGCATTCATCATTTGAATTGAGTTGATAACATTTGTACAAGAGAAATTTATCAGATTATATTTTTTTTGAATAACGCATAATTCATACTCATCCAGTAAACATCCAATCAAATAATGACAGTTATAATAGGAAAAAAAAAAGTCTAACAAATGATCATTAATTTTTTTTTTTTTAAGCAAGGGAGGAGATCGATCCTTATCAGGTTATCCACCATGGAATTTGAAACCTCCAAATTAACGGTAGTCCCGTTTAAATTACCGGGCTAATAAAGTAACCAAACGCAACTTAAGAATTTATTAACTTTACTTATCCAAGATCGTGGGCCGTTCGATGGCGTGGCGGCCCACTGTGATTGCCGTACCGCTGCAACCGTCACTTTAAAAAAACACGCTTTGAGAATAGAGCGAACCGCCGTAACACTTCCGAGCATTCTTTTTCTAAACGAAATTTCTTTTAAACCCTAAACCTTCCGTCACCTGTACACCTTGCGATCGTCGCCCACTAATCCGCCATAACTTCGGCGGTAGAGCAAAGGAGCTCTTCTACCGTCACTCATGGCGATCTCACAGTCGAGGGCGGTGAAGTGCCTCAACACGTCGTTCGGTCGAAAGCGCTTCGTCGTATGCCCTTGCGGAAACCCTAATTATTGCTTCATCTTTCTAAGCTGTTCTCGATTATCATCGTGTTTTCTTTTTCTCTATTGATTTTTCTTTTTCTCTATTGATTTTAGTTCAAGAGCTTCTCCAGGCGAGTAGAGGAAATAGATATTGACGTTTTCCGGAATCTGGAGCCAATAAAGACCCAGCCTTCCCGTGGGTCTTCTTTTTTTCGTGAGAGCCTATTGCATTGGCGAGTAAGCCTCTTTTCTTAAAGTTATCACTTTTGCCGCATGATTTGCTCTGTGTTATGAAAAAATTGTCTTATGAAAAATTGTCATATGAAAAATTGTCTAATTTCGTTATACTTGTTTAACTATGATTCAGGAGCTAAATACTGCAGAAGATTTTATTTCATTTTATGAAGAGATGATGCCGTTGGTGCAGACGCTACCACAGGTTATACTGCATAGAGAGAAGATTTTCGCAGAGCTCCTCCAAAGATTGAACATGAGTTCAAGATTGTCCCTTGAACCAATATTAATGTATGTATAGGCCTACTTTTTCGGATTTGATGTTTTTTTTAAAAAAAATTGGTTTGATGCATAGATTTGTTTAAGTCAGGAAATTATATGAGATTCAATATGTTTGTGTTGTATGCGACACCTTTTCATCTCAATTTAAAATTGCAACATCAAAATTGTTTTAATTCCTTGTAAATACTGTTTTTATGGGTTCATCACTCTCACTTAGTTCATTGAGTTTACTAGCATAATTGGCTTTTAGGATATCGTTTCACTTTATTCAAGCTAATAGTAACAAAAGATAATGCATTGGTTGGCCAGCTCTTACAAAAGCATTTGCTTCTTTTATGGGTGGAGGTAATCGTGCCTCAGGCAGCTCTTTTTATTTTATCTTTGAGTTTCTGTCATTCTGGTTATGTCTAATATCATACATCTTGTTTCTGTCAAGCTTAACCTAAAAATTTTCACCTCTGGCTAAAAATTTTCACCTCTGTAAACATTTTCGTGAACTATGTGGGTTATTGGTTTAATTCCTCCTCCCCTATAACTGATAAATGTATATTCTCCTAACTGTAGGTGAAGATAAATAAGTTACCATTTAGGTCAGTGCTATCCCTAGCAATTATTAATCGATCACAAGTTTTGGCTTGATCTTGTATCTGATCTGCCCTTTGTGACCATCTTCAGTCATTGACTTTGTGAATTGTTCTTCAGTTGCATCAATATCTTAAAACAATCAAGGAGGGCTCTCTTTCAAACTAAATTTCTAGAAGGTCAAACACTTTGTAGTTTCTTGTCAACTTCATGCAGTCATGCTTCTGCTGCATCAAATTTCTCAAACAACTAAGAATGAGATCAAGGATACAACTATGATTCGCTATTGTTTATCTATAAATTATTCAATTGAGATGATCTACTGATGTTTTCTTTGGATGTTCTTGTTGTTTATAAATATTATCACTGTAAATGTAACATTAATGAATTATACAACCTTTTTCATTTCATTTTGGCTTTTAGAAATCATCATGGTTTTCCTCTCCACACTGGAGCTGCATGATTCACCCTAAGAGTGCAAATCAGCTGAACTGAGTTAAATAGTTGACTGCATAAGCTCTCCTTCTTATAGGAAAGGGTGGTTTGAGCTCCAGTTGAGCTTAAGAGCTGGCATTCAAGTTTGGATTGTATGATTTGAGTGGAGCTTGAACAAACATCTTACAAAGCCAGCTTAAGCTTCTATTCAGTTTGCAAGCCTTAAGAGTTTGGGCTCACCTTGTTTATGTGTCAAACTTTGTTTATGTCTGCTGCTGACCCAAGCCTGTACTGTACATGAACAGCTTGGTATGTTGTAGCCCTTGATTGTCCTCCTATAATTTGTTAATATGGGTAGGCATCACATAATAAGGTGTGATAGTAAATGGTACTTGTAGCTTACAATCTGCTAGAAGTGACCTATAATGTCTCGTTTTTTTGTATGACTTGGTGCATCATGCAATAGTGTTTTTTTTTAAATACTTCATTGTCTTGGTGTCCTTTTGGAATGATATGCATGATTTGGTCAAGTACGTAATGTGGTTTAGTACTTCTAGTCTAGAAGAGAAGGGGAAAGAAGGCAGTAGTGCAAGAAAACCACCCTTTGGCAAAGCCTAATTATTTAGGTAGACGATATTTTAAAACTTATGTTTGCTTATGGGAGACTTGTTGCCTTCATGAGCGGAACTGTTACTTCCATATTTATTCTTTTTCAAGAGGAAGCGGAAAATAATAAATAGCATCTTTGACTTTCTAAGCACCAGGGCTATTGTTATATAAATGACTAGTTTATTTTTAACTCTGTTAAATGAGAAGTGTTATATCTGTTCTTTTAGAAGTTTATTTCAGAATTAATCTATGGTAATATCAGAAAGTAATTTGGAACTACATGGATATTGTGACACAGGTTGGTTGCTGCTCTATCAAGAGATATTCTAGAGGAATTTCTACCGTAAGTTTTTTCCATCTCTTTTTCTTATGATGATTTTTAAGTTTTTAGAACATTCTCTCTAATTATCATATGTTTATTCATCATGTCTTTGCATACTCTTCTAACCATTTTTGGCTTGTATATAAATGCGATATGTTGTGGTTGAATTCCTCTAATATGTCCTTTGTTATACCTTTTTCATTTGCTTTTGAAGTTCAATGATGGCATAGCATTAGCTTAATTTGATATGGGCATTATTACACTATTACTTACTCTTAGCTAAACCTGTAAACCTGAATAACGGTAAATTGATTCTACTTGTTATGTTTGTGCACTCATACTTTATATGGCGTTTTTTTCCTGCAGATTTTTGCAAAGGCTCACTGACTCTATAGTTGATCTTCTCAAAAATGGTGCTGATCGTGATCCTGAAATCCTAGAGCAGGTTTCTAATATGATGTGCTGAGAATTCTAACAATTTTGAATGACATTAATTTAATTGCACATATAAATTTGGTTTGCTTCTTTGTTTTCAGGTCTTTACATCTTGGTCATATATCATGATGTATTTGCAAAAATATCTTGTAAAGGATGTGGTTCACATTCTCAAGTGAGTTTACATCATTATCAAAGATAGAGACTTCATTATTTTAGTTAAAATCACACTTCTAAGGCTGTTACCTTTTTGTGGCTTGGTTATATATGTGTGGAATGTATGCTTGTGGGCCTGCACGAGCACATGAGAACCTGCACCTTTCCTTCCAGTTCTCTTTCTCTTGTCAAAGGATTACAGTCTGCTAAAATGATTTTTATTTTCTTGATGAAGGATTACTATCCAGTTGAGATTTTTTCCAAAGGATTATGTCCAGGAGTTTATGGGTGAGTCTGTTTCTTTTTTAGTAAGGAATGCGCCCATTAACCAACTTATAAAAGGTATGCTTTTCTTCTTTTTTTCCTGCTTTTATAATAAAAGGTTAATTTGTTTGCTAATATCTTTGTGCAGTGTTGCATAGAACATGTTTGTGAAATACAACAGGCTTTTTGTTAAATAATAAATACTGAATTTGATATATGTATTGGATTGATATGAAGATCAGGCTGGTGCTTAATGCAGGTAAGACTGGTGCTTGTGTACTCGCAACTAATATATGATGTGCATATATATATATATATATATATATATATATATATATAAGAGAGAGAGAGATGGCTATATTCGAATGTAGTCATATCTAAATCCGGTCACTTCTTTTACCCTTAAATTCATACAGTTTACGAATATTAAAGATGAAAAAGTAAAAAAGATGGGGTGGCTTTGGAATCCATGTAGATCCAAGAGTAGAAAGGTGACCGAATCCTGTATTATTTGGCTACACTCGAATATTGCTAAGTTTATCTCTATACATGCACACGCGCACACATAGAAATTCTCTTTTATAAGCGGGTCATGCCATTGAGTTACATAACTAATCATAACTTAAGGGCTAGGTTCTAGTTTTGGAGGGGCATGGGTATGACTTGGATGCAGGGCAAGAGAAGGGGGTGGGTGGGGTTATGTATCATTCAAACGGTGATGTAATACAATTAATTGTCAAACATAGCACATGATCATACAACATACTTACCGACTATATATCATTTCATGATCATACAACATACTTACTGGCTATATATCATTTACAAAGCCTTTGCCCTTGCTCCCTCCACAATGCTAGTCTCTTATTTAACAGTAACACTTTGAGGTTGTTGAGGAATTCAGGAAGGTGTTCCTATATGTGTTCTTTTTGTTCATATAACATTCATCACGTTAGAGAGAGGTGGGCTAGAGAATAAGGGACCAGTATATGCGTATAAGGGTGATGAAGCTAAAATAGTTTTTGCCATGCATTGCATCCCATGATACTAGGATTTTGCTTTGGCCTTAGGTTGTGTTTGGTAGTTGGTAAGCTATTCAGATTACTGGTAATTTAAATTGGGCCGACGAGATAATTATGTTTGATATATATTTTTAATGGTAATCTATCTTTTAGTGGTAATCTGGATTACTTCTCATGAGGCAATCCGGATCACCTCAAGACGAAGTGGTTATCCACATTATTGAAAATGTTCTAATCTAATAATTTTTTTTGACAAAATTG
Source organism: Calamus simplicifolius (assembly GCA_900491605.1). NCBI lineage: Eukaryota > Viridiplantae > Streptophyta > Magnoliopsida > Arecales > Arecaceae > Calamus > Calamus simplicifolius. The sequence continues at coordinate 531,204 of UESW01004089.1, read as the reverse complement.
CCCCTACCCTTTTCTTTTCGTGAAAACAAAATCATTCTCTTTTCTTCCATGAAAATAAAATCATCCCTTTCAAACATTGTTTTGCTTATCCTCTCATAGTGCCTATTCTCGTCAGTGAGCTGCCATCACATCACCTTCGAAAAGATCGTCGTCGTTCTAGCTGTCACCAACACAGTAGTTGTTCATATACTGTAATGTGGTTGGAAACGACACTGTAGAAAGTTAAGAGAGGGGAATCTTATTTACGAGGATCGCCGAATGATGTAGACAGAGGAGGTTTCATACCTGGGCATTTCATGGACTAGGCGGAGAAAAGTGATGAAGATCTGAGAGCGAAACCCAGGCATTCGTTAACTTTGACCAGACGGCTCAACTATATGTTTAGGCGCGACGAGGGTGGAAGGCGGTGGGAATACTCGACCAGTGAGGCCTTTGGCAACGTCAGAGCCGTTAAAGAAATCAAAAGGGTTAAAAAAATTAAATAATATTTTTAATCTTTAAATTATGTCAAACTCAGCTAAGGTCGGTCCCAAGCTTGGGTAAAGGAGGAGGGTTGCGTTAGGTAGCTGTTAATCAGTATAAAACTTCGTCAGATCCTTTGAAATATGAATCTACTAGATCAAACTATGCGAAGGGCTAGGACGTTGAATGTCAACTTAGTCCTGAATAGAGCAGAGTGGAGGAAACAAATTCATGTAGCCGACCTCATGTAGTTGGGAAAAGGCTTAGATGAGATAAGTTAAGAAATTTAGGAAGTATGTCACTTTAATGTTTAAATTTTAAAAATTATCATAATCTTTGTTTTTTATTTTTATTTGGATCTATCATTAGTATGGTAACAACGGCAGCAAGTTGCTATATGGCATGTCATGTATCCTTAGCTTTACCATCACATCAATAGTTAAAAAAAAAAAGGAAAAAGGAAAGCTGTGAAAAAAGGCAACGAAAGGAGGGTCCGCATAGAGGACTGGCCTCTCCTGCCCCGCCAGCGAAAGGGGGCCCCTTCCTTTCTCTCTCTCCTCCCGATAAAAAATACCTTTTGATCCTCTGTGGTGCTGCTTTCTTTTTCTTTCATTTTTTTTATTGTTGATGTGGCGATAAGATGAAGGACATGTAGAATGCCATTTACTTACGATGTTAGAAGAGGGATGTCCTTGCAAATACTGGATCTTTTCGTTCAGAAATCTAAAAAAACATGACATCATAATTTTCTTCAATAATTTTTGTTTATTCAGAGAGATGTGGGTCATGTTTCTTGATATTCTTTTTTCTGAATAACCTCTGTAACAAAATGTTCTCATTATAGTATATGAATTTTTAATAATTTGATTTAGGGGTATCTTGAGAATTTAATGTTATTTGACTGGTAATCTATTTGTCATACCAAACACAATAATCAATAACATTACCTGTGTATACCAAACACAGTAATCAACATTACTAGCAATCTATCCAATGGTAATCTATCTTGTAGGCAATCAATGTTACCATTCGGGATTGCTTGGTGATGCACCAAATGCAACCTTAAAGTTATTTTTCTCTACTTGTCTCGATACAAAGGAGTCCCCAAGGAAGATGTAGAAAATAGTAGTGAGTTGTAATTGATGGTGTCAGCTTCCAAATTAGCATTTATAAAGACAAAGCTTCGTTTAGGAGGAAGCCGTCAGAGAGAGATTTTAAAATTAGTAGAACTAAAACTAAATACATAAAATATAATTTTAGTGGAAGTAGAAATACAAATGAAGATGCAGTGAAGATTGCAAGCCAAGAGATATCAAGGAGTGAAAAATTTAGGTATTTGAGATCAATTATCCAACAAAAAGGTGAAATAGGTGAAGATGTGAATCATAGAGTGAAAGCTGGATTAATTAAACGGAGTGCTTTGGAAGTATTGTACGATCGGCACATCCTATTAAAATTGAAAGAAAAATTCTATAAAACTGCTATTAGGCCAGCTATGCTATATGGAATAGAGTGTTGGGCAATACTGAAACATGTGAAAAAAATTAAGTGTAACAGAAATGCGTATGTTAAGATGGATATGTGGTAAAACTTTAAAAGATAGAATTAGAAATAAACATATACGAGAAATGATAGGAGTAGCCTCAATTAAAGATAAAATGAGAGAAAATCGATTACGATGGTTTGGACATATACAACAAAGGCCTTTAGATGTCCAGTTAGAAAGAGTGATCTTTTAACAATTTATGATAAGGATAAAGGTAGAGGTAGACCTAAACTAGTAGATAGAAGTAATTAAAAAAGATATAACTATTTGTAATTTGAGTGTCGACTTAGTTTTGAATAGAGCAGAGTGGAGGAAGCGGATTCATGTAGCCGACCCTATGTAGTTGGGAAAAGGCTTAAATGAGTTGAGTATATATATATATATATAGGGGGTAATATTTGGTGAGCGACATTGTGATAGCATGACCTTGATTAATTGATGGTGTCAAGTAGGATCCTGAAGGGTCTGGCCTTCGGTTGATTTAGATTTTAGGTGTAAATATATTGGATATCATCATCAACTGTAGTAAAGAAAACATTCTTGAAGTTTACTATGTCAACATTTATCAATAATGCATCAACAAGTTTCATTTGTTAAGTTGGTAAATTCCTTGTGGTCAATGTTTCAAGGGGCTAATGGTCTTTCAGCTAAAAGTTTTTGTTCCAATGGATGAAGAAAAGTGCCATTCTCAAATTCACACGTCATGGGTGCATAATTCTTGTTGAACGCATCATGAGGATTCCTCAAACCCTTGGACCAAGCATGAGGAGCCTATTTAAGCTTATGAATGGCATGATAAAGATGCTGGAGAGTAGGATAAGCTTGCAGTTGAAGCTTGCAAAAGGATTGCTATCAAGTGCCTTTTCTTTATAATTTTATTTGTAAAAAGAAATCAGTCAAAAATTTCAGCAACAAGGAGGAGTGCATAATAATTATCTTTTCTGTAGGGATGATTGTGGTTATATCCATCTGGAGACTATCACTAGATTGCAATATGAAGTTTGACTGGCATGGTAAAGTGGATATATTCGTTAGGAACAAGTTTAAATCTCTGCACATCTTTTTGAGGTGTGTTTTCACCTGTCCATAGGGAGCAAATTTGTGATTCATGTAACATCTTTTCATCTTACAGAAGGTACGACTCGAGCAGAATAGAGAAAAAAGGATTAATGTAGCTGACTCTAACTGGTTTGGGATTAAAGCTTTATTGTTGTTGTTATTGTTATATGCAGTGGTATCACAAATTTATCATCCATCATAGGTTGCAGAGCAGCATCTCAACTAGAGTAACTAACCAGCTCAACAAAACCTTGAATTGAGCTCAGTTTTTTGAAGCTGAACAGCCATGCTTGAACCAGCAAAATAGGTTCAAAATTATTTCAACCCAAGCCAAAAATTGACCTTGCTCAATCATTCTCTGCTTGATAAGACTAATACACATGCATACACATATACGTGGATACAAAATGGAATTGATTTTAACTTGATGGAGGATTATCGCAATTAGGCGTGTGTTTGGCTTGAATCATAATTAAGATCAAAATTACTTGTAAACAAATTAAGCTTGATCTTAGAGTTCAAGCACAAAATCAATTTCTAACCAGGCTTGATCAGGCCCAAGCTCCATGAAGCTTTGGCTCATTTGCACCCCAAATCTTATCTTAATTTTGACGCTGTCATTTCAATGCAATTGTGAATTTTGTGCCATGTTTTTGTGAATATTGCCTTTGTGGGAGAAAATCACCATGCTCTTTTTTTCCTCTCTCTATCTCTTAAATTGCTCATGAATCTTATGCTTGCTTGCTGTGCTTAGGGTGCTATGTAGACATAGACGTGCTTGCATTTTCTCCAGTTCTTTGGGATGAATTTATTCTATGAGCATTTAGAGTTATATATTGTTTCTGAGCAACTCTCACTTTGTTGGAAGTGGCTTTTATTTTTTTTGCATTATATTTTTTGCTCTTGGTTATTGTATTTATTTTTACATGCAATTTTCAAATTTGTATGTCAGTGAACAATGACTTTGTTGTTTCATGAATGTTATTCTTTGCTGATGTTACAGGTCTGAGAAAGCTTATATTTGAGGTTGCTAAAACTTCATCATCTGTAAGGATTACTGGAGTTACTGCTTTGCTGTGGCATGTTATGAGAGGGACTTCCTCAAGGCTTCACTCGAGAGCTGAAAAGGTCTTGCAATTTTTGATGGATAAGTCCATTCTTAGCATCAGAAATAAATATCCTCAAGGCAAGCTTTTTGATTTCTTGTTATATCCTTTATTGTCTACTTAACTGCTTGGTGTTCTTTCAGTGTCATGCTTTTTAACTGCTAAATAAGGCACAAATATGAGGATCATCAGCTACTCATCTGGACTCTCATATTTCAAAGTCGTAGCTATTGCATAGCTAACTCAATTCCAAAGAATTTCAAGCAGCATATTCATTTTAGAACACTCATTTGTATTGCTTGCTATTATTTGTATAGTAATTCTTAGTTGGGTTATAGTACCGAAAGAAGTATTTTGTGATATCTGGACAATGATATGTAGTAGTTTCAGTAAATAAGATGATGATGATTTTTACTTGGAATTGCTCTGGCTCTGCAATAAGGCAGAGGCTTGGACTACTTTTTGGTCTGCTTGATTGGATGATATCCTTTTTGATCTTCTGCAGGTCTGGGAGATTTTTTTGAGGTTATAACTGGTGTTATTCATAGACTATGCAATGAGCTTGATCATAAAGAATTGAAAGTCGTATATCATTGTATAGTTAGAGAGATATCTGGATGCATCGGTGATGGTTGCTTTGTGCACCTAAATCACATGTTGGGGGTTCTTGCATTTACCATACGCAATAGCAATAAGAGCAGAGCTTTCGGTGAGATATGCATCTTTCTTATAGCATTCTAATATTCTTAATAGCTCTGTTTGCATAGATCTTTTTTTTCCAATCTATTATTTGTTTTCTTAAATAGTAGTCTGCTTTTCATATAACTCATTCTCTTGTCTCTGCAGATAACCAGAGCATGTTTGAACTTGTCAAATTGCTCATACAGGCCTACATCTCACCTGCTGAATGTGTGAAGTCAGAAGATATATCTTCGGAAGTTCATGATAAAATTTGCAGCTAATGCTCTGCCTTCTAGATGTTCCTCTCACATCTGCTGATTTATCAAGCATCTCAGTGTTATATGGCCCTGCATTTAAGTTGAGAAGCTCTAGGTAATTTTTTTTTAAAAGAATCAATAACTTGCTTGAATAGATGGCCTTAAATTTTGTTACAGGTTTCTGTTCATGGTCATTTCTGGTATACACTGGTTTCTTAACACATGAATTTTCATGTTTTGGTTTTCAGTTTGCTTGACTTTCTTAAAGGTATTCTTCTAAAGGATCCTCACATTACACACATCTTCAGAAGTCATATAATAAGGTAATTAGCAATGTTCTAGTGCTTTTTTGATTCTATGTGCATAGTTTAAACTTTAAACATATAATCATTTTCTTCTTTTCTTTGACTATGCAGTGCATGGATGATTTAATTGAAACTTTGCCAGACGAGGTTCTGTTTTTGATGCTGACATTCTTTGAAAGACAAAATAAGCAGCAACATTTGGATATCCTAGATGGAGTACCGGTAGTTGAGGAGCAGAAAATATGCAATTTCTTTAAGAAGACACTCTCTTATTGGACCAATGTAATAAGGGATATTGCAACAAGAGGCAATCACTTAGAGAATCGAGTTAGTGAGTCTGAAATAGCTATCTTATGGGGAGTTCTTGGCTGCTACCCTCATTTTCAGCATCTACAAGACAATATATCATTGATAAAAGATTTTATTGCCACTCTTGATCAACTTCTGGAAACTGAAGCAGGTAATGTGTTTATGATTATTGATTGCCTTATAACTTCTCAGTAGAAATATTTATGCTGATATTACCCTTTTTCTTTCTTTTTTCAGATAAGGTTGCAACATTTCCAAAGTCCATGTGGCAGAGTTTACTTGGTGCTGCATTGAATTCATATCATAAATTATTGATGATTAAGCGGCTTGGACATTTAGAAACACATAACTTTTTGTCTCTTGCCAAGAGACACAAGACATCGCCACAAGTGTTGTCTGCCGTAGCTGAATTTTTAGATTCTGTGTCCAGGTACATCAATCTGTCATTTTCAATGTTATCAATTCTCTGAATTTTGTTAGGCTACAGACTTATCATGTTAATATGTTACATGATGCAGTGATAAATACATGACCGAAGATTCTGCACAAGATGCATTGCAAAAGTTTGATGTTCAGGAAGCTGTGGCTTCAATTTGTACATTTGCCGACAATTTAGGCCTTTCAAATAAATCAATTCGAATTTCAACATTAAAAATATTATCCCACTATGTGCAATTCTATCAACAGCTGCGTACGAGTGATGAGCGTCCTCATAAAAAACTGAAAATAGAGAAATCTGAATTATTTAATGAAGATACTCGATGTCTTAGTGTAAGCTCTCTTTTGTTATTTTCCTTTTCTTCTCAATAATTTTTAGGTTCTATCTGGTGTAATTATAGTAAGGTTATTATCCTATAAACCAGGTTATTGAGCTGCTCCTTTCAGCTGAAACGACTCCACTTTCAGTCTCAACAAGTCGGAAAATTACTCTCCTGATATCCAGAATACAGATGGGTCTTTCTTCAGCAACGATTAATGATGATTACATACCTCTTCTTTTATATGGGATTATTGGCATCTTGCATAACCGCTTTAGTTATTTATGGGAGCCAGCACAAGTGTGCCTGACCATTCTGATAGGCAGATATAAGGAGCTAGTTTGGAATATATTTGTTCAGTATCTTGGCAATTATCAGTCAAAATTTCTGCCCTCTAGTGATGAGTTGGTGAAACTGAATTCAGAAGGGCCTCAACCGAATGGTATGGGTCATACCTGAATAACATTTCATAGATCTAACATCTATTTGTTTATGTTGACGGTTGATGTATTGGTTGCTAGTAACCATAATCACATTTTGTTCCTTGTAGTTGTTGTATGGTTAAATAATATCTTTTCTCTGCCAAGGAAATATGAATACCTTTTCTGTGGGACAAATCATATCCTCTTCATATCATTTCTCTCTCTTTCATATGTAGACTTATATATGTATTTATTATTGATTTATGACTTTAAATTTGTATACTAAAATTGGTACTAATACCACTACTACAATGACTATTAATACTAGTTGATGCATTAGTAATGCTAATCGGTTTTTGAATATCTGGTGTTTTGGTTGTATTGCTACTGTTTTCCTCTGTTTTGGTCAAGCAGATGATGCTCTAAACTTTGTTATTGTGAAGTACTTGATGCATGACTATCATTGTCTAGCTGCATTTCCTGCCTAGGTTTCTCGTGTGTTGTTGCCTTTTACTCTAATATAAATCTGTTTTTCTATAGTGGATGGCTTGTATATTGCTGTTTTGTTGTGAATGACTATTGTATATTGTGAAAATGAATTCTACTTCAAATATGTTCCGTTTCTTTTTGGTGGTCTACATGCATCAAATTGGCATGAGTTCTGAAAAATTGCTTGTGTACCAGATGTAACTTTTTGTGTGTAAGAACTAGTCTTTCTTCTATTCAATTGCTGGCTGAATAATCTCCTTAAAATGTGTTGTCTTATGCAAATTTGGATAATATCATTAAAAAATTAATGCAAATTGGGATTCGATAAACAAGATTGCACTGATTATCAGTTTACAAACTGAACCAACAGTTTCATGCTTTTTGTTTCCTTCCCAGGTTTGGCTGGCTGCTTCAACATGTTTCTGTCTCCTGATTCTGATAGCACGCCAGGAATGACCATAACTACTCTATTGCTTCAATCACTTCAAAAATTCCTGACATTGCAGAATCTCGGTCTCGACAACTTATACCTTTATTCTTCAAATTTATGGGTTATGATGATGAAAACATCTTAAGGTATCTTATAAGTGATCTTCAACTATGAACATACCTTATAAATGATCTTCAACTATGAACATTTGCATTTGTTTAAACATGCAGTGGTTATGATTGCACACGTTCATGTCATGATTATAGCTGCTGACATACTGTATTCTGATTTCAGTGTCCAATCATATAGCCGCCACAAATGTAAAGGAAAGGAGTGGAAGTTAATTCTGAAAGAATGGCTGAACTTGTTGAGACTAATGCATAATTCTCGATCTTTATATCGAAGCCTGGTTCTGAAGGAAGTGTTTATAAGAAGGTTTGTCCGCAACTATTTTATATGTATGCTGAAATCTTCTTCTCTAGTTAAACTGTGAAGGGGACATGCTAATTTCTACTTTACGTTAACTTGCCAAAGTTGTCTTCTACTGTTTTTCTAGGCTTCTCGATGAGACGGATCCTGACATACAGTCGAAAGTTCTGGATTGCTTATTGAACTGGAGGGATAACTTTCTGACACCATACGATCAGCATTTAAAAAACCTTATTAATTCCAAAAACCTCCGTGAGGAGCTCACAACATGGGCTCTTTCAAAAGAGTCCCAACATATTCTGGAAGGACATAGGGGTCATTTAATTCCCTTGATTATCCGGTTACTAACACCAAAAGTCAGGAAGCCTAAGACCCTTGGCTCGCGTAAGGTTGGCTCACCTGCCTCTTTCTCTCCTTGGAACATGAATTTATTATTTCATAATGCTTTGGCAATAAATTTGTTTTATTTCCTTCAGCATACAGGTCTAAATTACCGGAGGGCTGTCCTTTGTTTCTTAGCACAGCTTGATGTTGATGAACTTCATCTATTTTTTTCTTTACTATTAAAGCCCTTACTTTCCAATAGCACTGAAGTTCTTGATGACCAGCCTGACAGACCATCTGAAAATTTCACAGATGGATTTGAGTCATCTGTGCTTGTAAAATATTCAACATTAGTGACTGTATCTAATCTTTCTTGGAAGAAGAGAACAGGATTTCTGCATGTAGTTGAAGATATCCTGAAAACCTTTGACGAGTTTCACATCAAGCCATATCTTAATCCATTGATGATGATTGTTGTTCGGATACTGGAAAACTGCATGCTGAACATTACGAGTGAAGATAGTAAAACAGGTGCTACTATTGGAGATCATTCTGCTGGTGACTTACGGGTCCATGGTACAAGTTCTTTGGTGCCAGATCCTCAAATGGTATGCATTCGCTAAATTTCACTTTAATATTGACTTGAAATATCCATCCTTTTGTGTTAAACAATATGTGATTAATGAATTTAAACTAAATTGGCATGAAGTTCTCCCAAAAATACTTCTAAGTGGTCTTTTTCTTTTCCTTTATTGGATTCCCAGAAAATAGTCCAAAGGTCAGATATTTAATAGATAATAATAGAATTTAGTTGGTACTTTGTAGACCAGCAAAATTTGCCAAACCAGCATTTTAGAAAGTGAATCAATGTTAAATGAAAAGGAGCTCAACACCTGGATCATTTTTTTGACTGCCATTTAATTTTTAGCCTGTATCATTTTTTTTGACTTTTATGTTTGTTCCTGCACACACTTAGGCTTATTCATGCAAACTGTTATCTCTGTTATGTGCACAAAAAGTCCTGGGATTTTAAATATAAAAATTTCCATTGAAATCAAAAATCAGTTATAAAATTTCCAGTCCACAGGAATTAAAAGTACAGGGGGCAGACCTCATTACCCCCTCTTAACTCATTTTTCTTAACTTTTGTGTTCTTTTTATGGCTCTGTTTTATTTTATTTTGGTACATTGGGTTTGTCTGGCCTACAATCATGGTATCTTGGTATTCTTAGATGTATTCTATGGTTTTTAGTGCCTAGGTTCAGTGGCTTCTTACTTTGTTTTCTCTGCACGGTCGGCGTTAGGTTCTTTTTCTTGCTTATTGTATTATCTCGAGACCAAGATGTTTACCTAGTCTATGACCATAACCTTGACAACTTTTATTTTTTTGGCACCTTCTCCACTTATTGCCTTACATGTAATTACCTAACCTTGTTTCTAAATTTCAAGCAAGAAGTTAACTATCAACATTTATCTAACTGACCAAATTTTATATGGTGTTGCAGATGACTACCTCTATTAAACAGTTCAAGGACTTGCGGTCTTTAAGCCTGAAAATTATTTCTTTGGCGCTTGGCAAATATGAGTGTCATGACTTTGGTTCTGACTTCTGGGACATCTTTTTTATTTCTATGAAGCCTCTGATTGACAGCTTCAAGCAGGAGGGTTCCAGCAGTGAGAAGCCAAGTTCACTTTTTTCATGTTTTATTACAATGAGCCAAAGTCCCACACTTGTCTCGCTATTAAATAGGGAGGAAAATCTTGTCCCATCAATTTTTGCCATTTTAACAGTGAGGACTGCATCTGATGCTATCATATCTTCTGTACTGAATTTCATTGAGAATCTGTTGGACCTGGACAATGATTTGGACCATCAAGAGGACAATTCAGTAAAAAGAGTTTTGGTATCACATCTTGAGGTACTCATTCACAGTTTAAGAGAGCTTTTTCGGTCCCGCAAAGAATCTCACAGGTAACTAGTACATATTTTGGTTTTCAGATGTTTCACATTATCCTAGATTACACTATATTCTTAAGGACTTTTCTTCCCATTCTTTGTTGTGGCTCAAAAATGTGGAGGCTTATTTCTAAAAATTCCTCGTAGAGCTCATGGAAGCAACAATTCTAGATCCACTCACCTTCTCCTTTGCTTCTAGCTCACTCAAGTTCAGTTTACATACTTAGTTTGTAAACCATGCTTTTTCAAGCTACACCTTATACACCACAGGTCTCTTTTTCTGTCTCTGAAGTATAGATATTTGGAGTTTTCTTGTAAATTTATGTGAATAAATTTGTTTTAAGTAACATCGATGAAAATTGAAAGTCTCTAATTAACTGTATCACCATCTTATTCAGCACTCCTTATGGTGCGAAATATTTTGGATGATAAGGTTTATAGAATATTTCATGCAGTCAAAATTTCCCCCTTTTTTTGGTGCTTGGCTTATGGTGCCAGTGGCACAGAAAAAAACAAGTATTAATTGCTTTTTTGAGGGCTAGCCACCTTCTTCATGTTAGTTAGGCCATGAATACATGGAAAAGGTCAAACCCGGGTTGTCATAAAGAGTAATTGATCTGCATGATTAAGCTGCTAAGTAGCTCACCCATCTGTGCTGATGTGGGGGTATGTGTCCAAGGATTAAGGTGTTCTGTGAAGAAAGAAAGCACTCTTGGCTCTCTTCTTGATTCTATAATTGTGGTTCTCCTGTATTGCAACTTGTTATTGTAGATGATCTAGGTGCCAGGTGCCCAAAACTATAACTTAGTTGAGCTATGCAATGTTAATCTTTTTAAGAATTAATTTAGATGTGATGATATTGTCTTCAGGAATTGATTACCATGAAAATATGGATAGTATAAAGCAAGCAACAAAATGGATAGCTTTGCGCCAGCAGAAAAACTTAGATCTTATCTGCTTCCTTAAAAACTGCTATGACTCCAATTGCTTCTTTGACTTTCTAAATTGCATGCAAGATGTGCTCATGCAAGTCACGTCTTCACACTCTGCAGATGCATGTACTTTTTTTACACTGAACCTGGAGTAATTTTTTTCTGAAAAATAGAGAATATACAGCACTTATACACACAAACATGCATGCATGCATGCTTGTATATATGCATATCTGCATGCATTCATGTATGTGCATATGTATAACAGTGAACCTCAAGAGTTGCATGTTGATGAATGAGAGGCCTAATTTTGTACAGAATGAATGCTTCTGATTTGATTGATGAAGAGATGTGATTGATAAGCAGTCTGATCTGATAGAGGGGATGGAACTCATGCTGACAAGTGACAACAAAACCATGATAAAATGATCAATCTGGGCATGATATTGGATACCTCTAGATAGGTTGCAGTAAGCTTATAACAATGAGGTGGAGAGGAACAAAATCTGCTAAGAACGTGAAGAATATGATTTTCCTTTAGATAAGAATGCTCGACTGTGTGATCCTATTTAAATAGGATAAACAGCAACCGAGCAAAAATCGTTTAGGTGATGCCCACCAAGCATTAGACTAATTGCCAAGCTGAATGAAGATACTGAAGAGAGAGAACCAAAGTTGAGTTACTTTTGTTGTAGTAAAGTGTGAACTTGATTTCTGAATTATTTACATGTCAGTTTGATGCATGGGCAGACCAGCCAAAAGCCAAACTTGTGGTGAAGAAAAGAATAATATAACCTTCAATAGTCTTCCTCAACAACTTGGGATGACCTAACCTTTGGTATGTAGGTATGATAGTTTGACCTGCAAAAGACCAACTTCATTTCAGTTATTGATTTAACGATAATCCTAACTCCTAACTAATGGCTAAGCATTAAAGGGGAAATGTTTATGTTTATAATCCTGTCATTAGCATATTTAGGCCATGAATGCTTATGCTTGTTTGTTGAAAACACATAAAAGGGAATTTGATTTGTTCAAATGCCCCAAAGTCATGTATAATATGGCCAACATGGACTGCATAAATCTCAAATTATGATTTCTGAATATTACAGCTACAATTAGATCAAGAAATAAGGTGAATGTGGAAAATAGAATTATAATACCTAAAGACTAATCTGACCTTGGTCGCTACTGATCCTGGGCTGCAATACTTTCTAAGATATTTATAAATGGAATAAGCTCTGTCAAGGCTTTGGTTTCATGGTTTATTGCAACAAAAATGCTTGTTTTATTTTATCACTTTCAAGTATTAAACTTCTTTTCAAATAAGACTTTAAGACTGTGCACCCTGTTAGTTATGACAGCATTTTTGTGTTTAGTATCATTTGCGATGTTCCCTGCATGCTCATGGAAGTCAGTGTTCCCTGTATGCTCATGGAATTTAGCTTTGTGGTTAACCTCAAGTTAATATTTATGTGATGATGATGGTAGGAAGTCTGCGATGTTGCCTGGAAAGACAGAATTGAGGATATTTAAACTTTTGGTGAAATACATCAATAATGCTGTGGCAGCAGGGTATTTCATCGACATATTGCTCCCATTTTTTAAAAAAGAGATATTAGTACTGGTGAGTCACATGCTAATGCGCTAATATTCAATTGTTCTAAATCTTAGAATGTTAATTAATGTGCATTTTATTAGATATATCAAGAAAGTTGCCCTTTGGAAAGGGACTTTCTATAAAGATCCATCAAAGTATTCATCAGGTTCTTCTATTATTTGCTTTTTTCTTATAATTACAGATGAGTGCATGGAAGGTTTGCATGTCATCAAAGGGGTCCTTCCAGTTTTAGATCATGAAATATCAGGGAAGATTCTGAATGCAGTTAACCCATTGCTTGTTTCTGCTGGATTGGATCTCCGCTTGTGCATTTGTGATGTTTTGATGACCTTGCAATAATTGATCCTTCATTAACCTTTCTGGTAAAAATTACATCTTATTGCCTCGCGTCTTCTATATTATTAGCTTTCTTTGTTCAAGCTATTTATATTGTTTCCAAATAGATTGATAACTTGTGCCTTCACTGCCTTATTTTCTGATTTGTTGTACAGGCTAGGCTTCTAGGTGAGTTGAATGCAGTCTCTTCCTCAGAGATTGGTGAGCTTGACTATGATAAAAGAATTGCTGCTTATGATACAATAAGGCCAGAGTTATTCTCTCAACTTGGAGAAGAGCATGCATTAGCCATATTATCTCACTGCATATATGACATGTCATCTGAAGAATTAATCTTTCGGCAAAGTGCATCCAGGACACTGCTCTCATTTATACAGTTTGCAGCATCAATTGTAAATAGTGAAACAAATGATTGCCTAGAAGTGCTCTTATGTGATGGAGCACATGAAGATGTAACAGATCAAATTGTGGGTAAGAATAACGCTAGTTCTGCTTGGACGAAGGCCTGCATTCAGCGGATTGTGAAGAAAACTTTACTGCAGAATATGGGAGATGCTATGAGCAAGGATATTTCCTTTCAAAAAGTATGCATTTTGGAGACTTTACCTTTGACGTTTATAAATTGTTGTCTAACTATCAGAGTGACTTTGTTTTTCAGGAATGGATTGCTCTCCTACGGGATATGGTTTATAATCTTAAAGGAATTCCTTTCCTAAATTCATTTAGACCTCTGTGCAGTGAGGATCCTGAAGTGGATTTTTTCAACAATATTCTTCACTTGCAGGTAACTTTCCTAATCGTGTTATTATTACAAGGTTAGACAGACCTAAGGTTGCGTTTGGTGCATCGCTAGACAATCTAAATGGTAATGCGGATTTCCTACAAGATAGATTACTACTGAATGGATTACCAGTAACGTTGATTATTGTGTTTGGTATACACAGTTAATGTTACAGTAATATTGATTACTGTATTTGGTATGACAAACAGATTACCAGTTATATAACATCAAATTCCCAAATATCCCTAAATTAAATTTATATACTAAATTAAATCTATTAAAATTTTTTAAAATACCCCAAAATACCTTAAATCAAAGTATTTATATATAAGTAGAAGATACTAGATTTTTTAAGATTAAAATATAATTTAATCTTTAAACATTTATTTTAATTTTTTTGATTCTTAAACTTTTAATTATCATAATTATTTATTATATTTTAAAAATAATTTATTTTTAATATTTTATTATATAAAATTAATTAAAATAATAGAATAATTGATATATTATGTAATATGAATGGATCGATTAGTTGATAGCAAAATGTAAGTTATTTTTTAAATTTTAAATAGTAATGTAATTAAATGTTGTCAATTTTAAATTACTACATTGTCAAGGAGATGTTGCTAAGAACACTATTTTTTGTTTTTTTTTTTTTTTATTTTTTTTTTTTATTTGATATTTTTCTTTTCTATGGATGAATAATATCGTGGTTTATTTTTGTTTGGGGATATGAGAAAAGAGATAATGGCAATGAGACAAGCGAGAAAAGAAGGGAATGATTTTGTTTGGAGAAATGGCTAATTTTATTTTTACATTAGAGGAGGGGTAATTTTGTCAAAAGAAAAATTTATTAGGTTACAACATATCCGGTAATGTGGATAACCGCCTCCTCATGAGGTAATCCAGATTACCACTGCGGGATAGATTACCATTCAAAACATGTACCAATCATAGTTATCTGGTGGGTTCCATTTAAATTACCGGTAATCTGGATAGATTACTGCTACCAAACGCCCCCTAAGAGCAATGTTTTAAGTCTAGGTATTGGACTCCTTATTGGTACCTTAAGTAGTTTGGGTTGGTAAGGTATGGTGCACGGCCTCATGGTTGATATGCTATTGGAGGTGCCACAGTACATTTACCATGTGTTAGTATGGATGTTACTGGGCCTCTATACCATACTTACACTATGCCCCTTGCCTATTGATATGGGTTAGTACTCGAAACCTTTCTACTAGTCTCTAATTTGAATGTTCCACCATCTGATGCAGATACATAGAAGAAGAAGGGCATTGTCACGTTTCAGAAATGTCATCAGTGTTGGGAAGTTGGCAGAGGTATATAATGTTGTTATAATGAGCATAATGTTTTTCTTTTCCATCAATAGTATTGTAGAAGAATTTCTTTTTTCAATAAATTAAAGTTTTGTTATTAAGTTACTAACGCTAAAATAGACTATCTTATTCATTCTGTTCTCTTGCATTGCCTAGGGATGTTTAAAACCCAGTATGCTATGTTATTAGTTTTGAATAATCAGGTCATGATATGTTTGTTGCATGTAAGTCATCTGTGTCCTCATGAGTCAACTAAAGCCAAAGTTGTTGTTTGTTTGATATTTTTAAGTTTTTTTCAGATCCTAAGGATTTTGTAGGACTTGTATTGTGCAATTTCATTGACCATTTTCTTAAATTGCAGAATGTGATCGTGAAAATCTTTCTTCCATTATTTTTCAATATGTTGTTTGATGTGAAAGATGGAAAGGGGGAGGATCTAAGAAATGCGTGCTTGGAAACACTTGCTGCTATATCAGGTCAAATGGACTGGGAAACCTACCGTACCTTTTTGATGAGATGCTTCCGTGAGATGACCCTGAAGCCAAACAAACAAAAGATCCTGTTACGGTTAATTTGTGCCATACTTGACATGTTTCATTTTAACAGTGTGAATTCTAGACAGCTGAAAAATGGAGTTGAAATCTCTGCTTCTGATGACACTGAAGGGAACGTGGAGACTGTATTGCCTGCTAGTTCTGCCAAATTGAATGCTCCTTCTGATATGGCAGCCTATTTGCAAAAGAAATTCATTCCACTGGTTCTGAAATTGCTGACATCAGAATCGGAAAAAGTCGATGTCAATATCAGTCTTGCTGCCATCAAATTGCTTAAGTTGCTACCAGTGGAGGCTATGGAATCACAACTTTCAAGCGTCATTCATCACACTTGTAACTTTCTAAAGAATCGTCTAGAAAGCATACGTGATGAAGCAAGGGCTGCTTTGGCTGCATGTGCAAAGGAACTGGGACTGGAATACTTGCACTTCATTGTCAAGGTTATGCAAGCAATACTAAAGAGGGGGTATGAATTGCATGTTTTGGGATATACCCTTAATTTCATATTATCTAAGACTTTTTTACATCCTACCATTGGGAAGCTTGATTACTGTTTGGAAGAGTTGCTCTCTATTGCTGAGAATGACATTCTTGGGGATGTTGCCGAGGAGAAAGAAGTTGATAAAATTGCATCAAAAATGAAAGAGACAAGGAAGAACAAGTCCTTTGATACTCTAAAGTTGATTTCTCAGAACGTTACTTTCAGAACACATGCTTCAAAGTTGCTTTCCCCAGTTAATGCATATCTTCAGAAACACCTCACACCAAAGATGAAGGTAAAGCTTGAAATGATGTTACATCATATAGCTCTGGGAATTGAACACAATCCTTCTGTGGAACTGTCAGAACTATTTATTTTTGTGTATGGGCTGATTGAAGATAACGTGACAGAAGTGGGTTCTCATGGTAAAGAGAGATCCATGAATGGGACTGGTAACAAAACTTGTCATGAAATGCCCAAACAAAGAAACACTTCAAGTACTTGTGACCATGGACTACAGAATTCTCATCTTATTGCCGAATTTGCCCTTGGAGTATTGCATAATCGCTTGAAGAATATGAAGTTGGACAAGAGAGATGAGCAGTTATTATCACTGTTAGACCCCTTTGTAAAACCACTAGGAAACTGTCTGAATTCCAAGTATGAAAAGGTTCTATCAGCTGCTTTTAGATGCCTTGCTCCATTGATAAGGCTGCCCTTACCTTCCCTTGAAGCCCAGGCTGATAAAATTAAATTCTACTTCTAGACATTGCCCAAAAATCTGGAAATGCTAACAGTGCATTGGTGCAATCCTGTCTAAAGCTTCTTACGGTGCTACTTCGAAGCACTAAAATTTCACTCTCAAATGATCAACTCCTCATGATCATTCAATTTCCCATTTTTATTGATCTCCAAACTAATCCTTCACCAATTGCTCTTTCTCTTTTAAAGTCAATAGTTGGTAAAAAGTTAGTTGTCCATGAAATATATGACATTGCTGTGCGAGTTGCAGAATTAATGGTAACAAGCCAGTCAGAACCAATTCGCAAGAAATGCAGCAGAATTCTATTGCAATTTCTACTGGATTATCATCTTTCTGATAAGCGCTTGCAACAGCATCTGGATTTCTTACTGACAAATTTGAGGCAAGGATCTGACCACTGCATGTGGTGCGTCTCTTATGAGCTAAATCTTCCTTCTTTTCTTACTTGTTGTCAACTTTTGCAGCTATGGACATTCATCTGGAAGAGAAGCTGTGCTTGAAATGCTCCATGCTGTCCTGGTCAAATTTCCTAAAAGTGTTGTTGATAGTCAGGCTCAAACATTTTTCCTCCATTTAGTAGTTGCTTTAGCCAATGACCATGATCAAAAAGTTCGATCCATGGTTGCTACAGTGATAAAAGAGTTGATAGGTCGCACCAGTCATCATGCGCTGCATTCCATTTTAGAGTACAGTCTATCATGGTATACAAGTGAAAATAAACATCTATGGAGTGCTGCAGCTCAGGTATGTGTCTTTATTTTTCTATTTATTTACCTTCAGTCGGTTGGCACATGATATTCAATCATTATGGGAGATGCCATTGCGATCTGCTTGGTCTCATCCATTTTGCTTCCAGTAATGGAATGTAGTCGTTAAACTATTACCTTGGAATTATCACTAGAAGTAGGATCTCAGCTACTGCAAAACTCCTGCATCTGTTAGATTGCATGTGGTTGAGTATTTATGTGAATAGGATAAATATATAACATCATTGGTTTCTTCATTTTTATAGATAATATAAATTTTCTTTATATATGCTTTTTTTGAATATTGCAATAGACATTCCATTTACTACTGTATGTTGTATGTTCTTATGCTTGTTATGTTTCTTGAAACCTAAAATTCGATGGTGCCATGTCAATGTGCCAGCCTGATACAAACAATTCTTATGATGGCTTTGTGCTTCCACAAAAGGTGCTGATGGAATTGACAAAAGAATCTGTTTATCAATATCATTCAGCCTTTTTGTGGTTTCATTTCATGCGTTATCCCTACTATCATAGATTAGTATGGGTCCACCTAACTATAGAGGTGTCCTATGTTTGGAAATTACCTTTCCTTTTTTCCCCATATATATGTTATTTGATCGCAAGCTTTTCTATATGTTGCTTGCTATTGCAAAGAACTATTGGTAGAGAATAGCTCCTACATATTCCTACTTGCTGAACTAGTCTATATTGCAGAACTTATGTCTTGGGAAATGTAAATAACCTTTTTTTTGTGGTTAAGATCTAAATAGGATGGAAGTTGAGAGACTGAGAACAATTGTGTCCATGAAAAATCTGAAACGACTTGATTTTGTAGTGTTTTGTAATGTTGGATTGTTAGATATACTTATCAGCTATGAACCTGACCCATTATCATGAAGTTATGGGGCATGGCTTAAACTTTTTTTGATAACTGGCTTTAGCTTGGATCTGTTTATGGATCTATACTGCTGTATCCTTACCTAATGACCCCACATCTTGCACCTTCTTTGGCTATATATGCTCGTAAACCCTTGGAGTTCAGCATGTGAAGCCTGCTGGACTGAGGTTTTCACCCTTTTTTTAATTATTTTGTCTTCTGCATGTTCCATGAATCCGACATAAGGATATAAAACAGCAAGACAAGGAGGTCTTTGGTTTTCTCACAAATCACAGCCAGCCTTCCTGAGGGCATCATGCATGCCACACTAGAATGTATGCATGAAAGCTTGACAAACAATGCTATTAGGTCCAAAGGACTTGGATGCATCTTGATGAACAATGTTTTTGAGCAAAATAAATCGGTGCATCAATAGTTGTGAACTTTTTATATTATTTATTTCTCTTACAAGAATAGAACATGTCAGATTTGCATGTGGCATTTGAAGTTTAGAAAGCCAGGTTGAGAGGTTTTCCATGTGGAGAATCGATGTTGAAGATTCAAGTCATGGTAGTACCCGGAAATCTATAGAAGATTCGAGTCATGATAGTACTGAAATCTATAGAGTATGGAGTATTATTTTGTACAAGGAGACTATGATCTTTAACATTTCTGTTCTTTGGATGTTGCAAATAGAACACACTCGTGCCTATTCTTGCTTGCAGCCCATGAAATGAATGCATACATCCAGTTCACATCTCCCACTTCTATGCTCAAGTGTTTGCATGTTAGGTGAGTAAAGTAAGAACTTTTGCCCCTGAGTTCTGAAGTGACTTTAGGTAGAACATTTTGTTTTTTGTGGGCACAAGCTGTTGGATTGATGTTTTGCATATATTAAACTAAATATGGTAGTCTATTGCATGAGGTTCGTGCCATTGCAGGGTTTAGATATATATGGCCTTACCATGTGCAGAAAAGCAGTTTCCATCTTTTGAACATGTAACCTCAAGTCGAAATAGAACAACCTTATCATTCCACGAAGGTTCTCCCTCTATGCATACATTAGGCTATGATATCTAAATAGTGTTGCTGAAGTTATGGGACTGATTCCATCAGTTATTTATCTTCTTGTGTGACTGATTATATGCTAATTGTTGTGGCATATGCTTACCAGGTTCTTGGTCTACTGGTTGAAGTTCTAAGAAAAGACTTCCGAAGACATATAAATAGTATACTACAAGTTGGGAAAGGCATTTTGGAATCTTCTGTTCATGCTGCTAGCAATAAAGAATTAGACTTAACAAACGACCCTGCGATTCCGTTATGGAAAGAAGCTTACTACTCGCTTGTTATGCTGGAGAAGATGCTACTCCAGTTCCCAGATCTGTATTTTGATAAGAACCTTGAGGTATGGACCATTTTCTTTTGGCACTAGCATTTTTGAATCTGTGGTTTCCATCTTCAAGTTATGAACACCTGTCAATTAACACTTCTATTGTTGTACCATACCACAACTGTTATGTCGATGTAGATGGCACAAGCTATATTGGACATGCTATGATGTATCCTGACTATTCACCTGCTAATCTTGCCTGAGCTACTTACTCCTGACTGGTGTTTTATGACTTGGTTGACCTGGTCAACTTGTCACCTGCTTGGCATAATGGATCAGCTTTGTGTCAAGCCTGGTTTTGAGAAAAACCAGAGTTGGTTTTCAACTTCAGTAGTTCACCCGTATGAACTGCCTGGGTTAGTAGTTGGCCACTTGCATGGGTCAGCAAGTGGAAAGATTAAAAGCAAGAAAAAAGGCAGTGGATTAACTCCTCTTTCTTCCATCCAAGGTCCACAGTCACCTGGGGTTTGGGGGGTGAGTTGGGGGATAGGGTAGTGGGGGTGGGGTTGAGTGAGGACGGAGCATGGGGTTAAATGGAGAGGTTTTAGAACTGATATTAGAGTTGCTTCTCTTGTTCTCTAGTGACTTGCAATTGGATTGGGAACTTGTGATCGCAGCCATACAAATAGTTTTGTCTGTGCCAGTGGGTCCAAAACACTGCTTATGTCATTTATGTTGCTCCCTTCAATTCCATCCTTGCCACCCCAACAGTCCCCACCGTCATTGTCATCTTTGCACGTGCACACATGCAGAGAGAGAGAGAGAGTGAGCCATGCACATGGATATACACATGCATCCATGTGTGCGTGCACACTTTTTTGGTGCGTGCGTGCGGTGGTGGTTTGTGGGTGGGGGGGGGGGGGGTGTGGAGATTGGTGGTTCTCAATCTTGTGGATGCGTTATGTTACTTTCTCCTTTGATTTAACCCTGAGTACTAGTATCCAACAGCAAACATGAGAGATCTTATGGTTTGTGGAAGAGAATCAAAGTCTGCTGTATTGTTAGTATGAAACACTTGGACATGCTGTTGCACTCATGTAGCTGCATGTATGCGCATAGGTACTTTTCAAGTCTTTAAAACCTCCAGTAGTTTAAGCAATGCAATTGGCATGCAATTATGTGTTTTATGACTGCATGTAGCTCTGGGATATTTGGAGTTGTGTATTGAATTTCTTTTCTAGTGCAGAAAATGGTGTGTAGCTTATAACTATTACTCTTTCTGTTTTCATTTTTAAGCTCTTTTTGGAAATTTGAGATGAATATATTATAGCATAATTTATGGATGTAACGCTATTCTTTTCTCAGGAGACGTGGGGATGGATTTGCAAACTTTTGCTGCATCCGCATATGTGGTTGCGGAATATTTCTAACCGCCTTGTAGCCTTGTATTTTTCTGCTGTGTCTGACTCCAACAGAACCAGCCTTGAGAAGTTGAACATTGAAACTCTGCTTCTTGTGAATCCAAGCAGACTTCTTGCAATAGCTTCTTCACTGTTGAATCAGCTCAAGGTGCAGCTGGATGATGATGCAGCAAGCAATATCATAACTCAGAATCTTGTATTTTCAGTTTGCAGTTTGCACTCTTTTGCTAAGCAAAGAAATAGTTCAACTCTGAATGAGTTTTGGTGTACCCTTGATTCTCATGAACAAGGATTGTACCTCGAAGCTTTCGAGTTGCTTGGTTCAAGAAAAATAAAGAATGCTTTCCTACTTTCGACCAGCAATACCTGTCGATCTTCTGGAGAAAGGGAACAGGCTGATGAAGTCAATGCTGAAAACTTCCAATCACTGCTAGTTGCACCCCTACTCAAGAGGATGGGAAAAGTCGCAATGCAGAAAGAAAATATCCAGGTGGGTGCATACCAAACAGTTCATTTGCTAATTGTTTCTCTGCAAACAGCTGTGAACTACAAGATAGCAACTTTTAAGTTAATTTGACTTCTCTGTTAGTGATACTTGCAGCACCATTACATTTGTATGCCCTTGGCATAGAAGTTTTTGATGATGACCTATAAAATGTTCTGCAGATGAAGATCGTCTTTAATTGCTTCAGAATGGTCTCAGCACAAATTGGTTGTGAAGGCTGTAATGCCTATGCTATTCACATGTTGCTTCCATTATATAAAGTCTGTGAAGGATTCGCTGGGAAAGTCATTGATGGTGAGTTCAACATTCGCACAGTTGAAACCTAAACTGTTTAGTGGTTGATTGATATGGTTCATACTGAAGATTTTGTGTTGTCTATAGTCGTTCACGTTACGGTTTCTTTATGCAAATGAAGCTTTCAGTGAAGTTAAACTTGGTAGATCTTGCTTCTGCTATGGCTAGGTTGTTTTCCTTGTTTATTTTGACTCTTTTTCCTCCATTCTTCCAAAATGACTGAAAATTGATGCATATCCGTGCTTGCATGGAAGCATGAATGCATATATGCTTGATGTTTGGTGATATATCCAGTAAATTGATGTCAATTTTGCTGTTGCCTTTCTGGCAAGGTGGCTTTTGGATTTCACTAAATTGCAGCTAGAGGTGGAAGTTATAATTAATCTAATGCACATTGATCTTACACTGTTCACTGTTTCATATTTATGTTGAGATTTAGTTCTGGTCATCATAATGATAATTAGCTGTACCTGAGACATTAATAGTTGATTCAATCTTAGGAAACTGCAATTACTGCATTCCATCTGCTTGGCCCTAACCCTTGCACTACATTGTATTTCATTTTTCTTCTCCGTTTCTTTTCTTTTTTTTTCCTTTGCGCATGCCTGGGTTTCAGCTTTCTTTGTGCATCTTATTCTTGATGGTGATCTTAATAATATATTTAGAAATTTCTGAAGGCCTTTAGTTAATTTTATTTATTTTTCATGCAATGCTATCTGAAAGTATTCTGTGTTCTGTTTCATTCTTCAGATGAAATAAAGCAGTTGGCAGAGGAGGTTCGTGACAGCATAAGGGATGTCTTGGGTGTTGACGATTTTGTGCGAGTTTACAATCTGATACGGAAGAACCTCAAGGGAAAGAGGGACAAGAGAAAGCACGAGCAGAAACTCATTGCAGTTATCAATCCTATGCGCCATGCCAAGAGGAAGTTGCAGATCGCAGCCAAACATCGAGCCCATAAGAAGAGGAAGATAATGGCAATGAAAATGGAGAGATGGCGGAGGTAATACCTGTTTCTGGAAACAAACAGGAGGCAGGACAATGCGTAGAGTGTATAGCGAGCGGGAATGCTTTTCTATGTTTGTTTTCGAATTTTGAGCTAGGTCAGTAAGCCATAATTTTCAAGGTGCAAATGGGTGGCAATTAATTTTGGGAGAGCCATCTTTACTGCCAGTGTTGTATGAAATGTACGCTGTCATTTCATTCCTAATATCTGGCATGGTTACAAGTCATAATGAGAAAAAGAGTGTTTGTTTGTTTGCTTTTATTCTAAAATTTGAGTTATCTGAGCTTTTTTAACATCATAGAGAAGATGCAAGTAGTCTATCGTTTGGCGTTACCCCCTATTTTGGCAGGTGTACATAATATTTTTCATACATCAATATTCAGATCCTAATCATGTTGTGAGACTAGACCCTCAAGTACTAGAAGAAGATATATATTATGAAGAATAATCATTAAAGATGTTGATAGTAAGGGCTAAATCTTAAGGCATCGTTCTATTTCATATGTTTAAGTTCAATGGGAAGCTACCTGAAAGCTTGAAGAAGAAACGAAATAGAAGTACCCTTGCATATTTAACAACTCAGGTATGCCAATTTCAAAGATAATTTAATTGAGGGGGAGAATGTAAGGCTTCCATGGCCCAGTTCGTTATGTGTAGGGTCCTTTCAGATGACCGGTGTTCCCATCCATGGAGGTTACTGAAGCAGAAAGAAGAGAGATTCGAAGAACCAGCAGATAGCACTGCCCACCCCACCCCAATCGTGAGTTTTTCAAAATAACCGGAATCCATCGTCACGCTCTTCCCTCCAAGGGGAATATCACCCAAACCGGGCTAAATCGCTGTGAAAACAGAAGGGTCTCTTAAGATGCTGTATTAGATACTACGAAAGAGAACATCTTTGTTTCCGGTGCCCGTCTCCACTCAGTAAATTCAGTGGGATCTCGTTTCAACCTTTAGGTAGTGTTTGAAATAGGGGATAAGAGGGATATCCCTAGAAATATCTAGAGGATATACTCTATCCCATACACTTATCTATAGATAATATTTTTTTTATCAAACACTACCTTAAGTTCCTGCTGATTTTTTGTTTTCCTGGATAACAGGAAGGGCGGTGAAAGTTTTGTTAGCCAGATATCAACACTCTGATTGAGTAGGGCACCATGACGCCTTTCGCCGCACTCGGCGGGCGTTTGGACGTAACGGCCTTATGCGGCTCACCGAATCACACGTGTGGACGCCTCTCGCCGCACTCGGCGGGCGTTTGGACGTAACGGCCATATGCGGCTCACCGAAGCCACGCCCCGAGCTCCGTCCGTTACCGCAACGCGTCGTTCGCCAAGAGCTCGACAAAAGATCGCACGTAGGGACGGTGGACACCGTCACCGGACTCTGTGGACGTTTGGGACGTGACGGCCAATTGCGGCCCGCGGGCGACACAACCCCTCCTCCGTCCCTCGCCTTAACACGTGGACGCCTTGGCCAAAGCGAGGCACCAAGAGATACACGCGTCCAGCTCGCCGGAGAAACAGAGCTACAGCGTGCAAACCTCCAGATCCGACTTCGCTTTGGCAAATCGACGATGATCACGTGATCCGGCGTCCGGACTTGGCGAGCTGTTCTGTCCATCACCGGATCCCGCGTCCACGTAGCCATGCAGGCGTGGCCTTGTTGCCACGTTACCCCTCTCTCTCAAGACTTACCACCTTTTTCTCCCTATAAATGGCGACCTCCAGCTCCTCCACTTCTCATCGTCCCAGTTGAGCTTTCCCTTCTCCGAGCGAGCGAGAGCCAGCCATGACGACCAAATCAAGAGCCTTCATTCCTTTCCTTCTTCTTCTTTCCATCCTTCTCCTCTCCGCCACCCTGGCTCTCCCCGCTACCGAGGGAGAGGACCCTGAGCGTGAGCGGCGGATGAAGCAGTGCATGCAGGAGTGCCGGGAGAGCAGACAAGGCGAGGAACAACAGAGACAGTGCATGCGCCAGTGCGAGCAGCGCTACGAACAAGAGAGGAGGGGGCAAGGCGAGGAGAGATCCAGAGGAGGAGGTCAAAGAGAGGATCCCGAGAAGCGGCTTGAGGAATGCCGGAGGGAGTGCCGGGAGCAAGAAAAGGGGTGGAGGGAGCAGAAAGAGTGCGAGCAGCGGTGTGAGAAGGAGTACAGAGAGCATCGTGGGGGGAACAAGGAGAAAGAAGAAAGAGAAGAAGGGAGGGAGGAGGAGAAGAGAAGAGGGAGCGATCCTTTCTTCTTCGACGAGGAGAGCTTCGTTCACGGGTTCAGCACCGATCGCGGCCACCTTAGGCTACTCAGAAACTTCATTGAGAAGTCCAGGCTTTTGCTTGGGGTCGCCAACTATCGTCTTGCCTTCCTGGAGGTCGGTCCAGAAACCTTCATGATCCCCAGGCACTTTGACGCAGAGAACATTATGTTCGTATCCAGAGGTAAAAGGCTAGCATTCACTCTTGCATTTGTTTGCCTCTGTTTTCATCTTTTTCAGCCTCCAACTTCAATGGATAGGCTGCTTATATTTATTTATATATGATGATGTGTAGGAAATGGACTCATAACTCTTACATCGGACCAACATCATACGGAGACTTATGAGCTTAAAGAGGGAGATCTTTGTAGGGTGCGCGCAGGAAGAATCGTTTCTGTGACGAACACAGACGGGAAGAAGAAGCTCGAGATAGTCTCCCTCATGGAGCCCGTAGGCACTCCTGGCATGTTTGAGGTCACTCGCACCAGCCTATCGCTCAAAATTCTAAGTCGTTGTCTTCTAATTTACTCTTTGTCTAAAGTCACTAACCATCGAATTTTGTGACCATGCAGTCGTTCGTTGGTGCTGGTGGAGAAAACCCCGAGTCATTTTACCGGAGCTTCAGCGACCGAATCTTAAGAGCTGCCTTTAATGTATAATAATATCTTTCCCTCTCTGATCACTCTTGTCTAACATACCCATGTTGTATTTTGTGGCTCCTAAGTCCTAACATAAGAGTGAATCATTGTCGGCCTATCTATCAGACACGACAAGACTTGCTGGACAAGCTCTTTGGGACGCAGAAGAAGGGACCTATGATAGAGATAAGCAAAGAGCAGATGAGGGAGATCAGACGCCAGGCCAGCACCGGGGGCCGGTATTGGCCTTTCGGTGTGTCGAGGGAGCCGTTCAATCTGTTCCGCAAGAGCCCTTCCTTCTCCAACCGCCATGGAGAGCTAAGAGAAGCCGATCGCGATGACTATCCGGAGCTCGGCGACCTCGACATCCGAGTCTCCTACGCTAACATCAGCAGGGTAATTAGGCTTCCCTCCTCACGTACATTCTCTTGTTTCAATGAGGCTTTGAAGATAGAATTTTAAGTGGTGCATGGTTGTTCGGCAGGAATCCATGATTTCACCTTACTATAACACAATGGCAACTAGAATTGCCGTTGTGATAAGAGGCAGAGGCAAGGCCCAGATAGTGTGCCCGCACGTGTCGAGAGAACGGGAGGAAAGACGAGGGCGAGAGGAAGAGGAACAGCGAGGTCGACAGGAAGGTAGGGAGGAGGAAGAGCAGCAACAGCAACGTCGCCCACACTACCAAATCGTCAAATCCGGCTTATCTCCTGGCAAGGTGTTCGTCGTTCTCCCCGGCCACCCATCCGTCACCATGTCTTCCCGCGAGGGGAATCTTGAGGTCTTGTGCTTCGAAATCACTGCCAGAAACAACCACAGGACCTTCCTTGCAGGTAACTGTTTTTCTTAAAACTTTTGCATGAGAATGGCTGGCTGCTGGCCCGTTGCAATTTACAAGTGTTGTTCTTGTTTACTTGATCAAGTTTTATGTATGACTCTCTAATGCAATTTGAATGTTCTTGCGGTGGAATACAGGGAGGAACAACGTATTGAAGCGGATGGATAGGGTGACCAAGGAACTGGCCTTTGATCTGCCGGCGAGGGAGGTGGACGAGGTCTTGGATGCCCAAAAGGAGGAGGTTTTCCTGAAAGGCCCAAAGGAGCGCGAGCGGGAGAGCCAGAGAGGGGAAGGCCGAGACGGTCCGCTTGAATCTATCCTGGGATTTGCCGGCTTTTGAGAAGGAACGAAGGGAGGATGTGAGTTGTGGAGACCAGCTTGAGGGGGAGATGTATGAGAGTGTAGAATACTAGTACTAGTAGTATGTCGTCGTCGTCGTCGGAGAGATGCATGTAAATCCTCTGGAATAAGCGCTTTTAAAATGCTTTGGAATAAAAGTCTTCCCTTCTATTCGGTGTTTAATACATGGACCACTTCTATTTGGCAGCTACCGCTCTGCTTTGCCATTAAATGCTAGCACGTGATGATTTCATGGATTATGGGCACATGGTCTATATATGGAGGTCTTTACCTTGGACAACCAATGCTTGCCAAAAACACTGCATGAATGGTTGTGGTGCTTAGTTTGATAATTATTTCATCGTTTAATATATGAGCTGTTACGACAAAGTTGGAGCAAAATTTTGATATGCATGGATTGTAGACCGATGGATAACTAATTTTAAAATTCTCGAAACTTTAGAAAGCAAGAAAATCCTAGATCTTTATGTTCCCCCACCTGAGTTCTGAAGTGACTTCAGGTTGAACATTTTGTTTTTTTTTATGGGCACAAGCCGTTGGATTTATGTTTTGCATATATTAGACTAAAAATTGTATTCTATTGCATGAGGCTTGTGCTATTGCAGGGCCTGGAGAGGGTTAAATTTATATGGCTTTACCACGTGCAGAGAAGCAGTTTCCATCTTTTGAACTTTTTCACCTCTAAGTTGAAATGGAGGAACATTATCATTCCACCATGGCTCACCCTCTATGCATACATTAGACTATATATCTAAATAGTGTTGCTGAAGTTATGTGCTTGATTCCATTAGTTATCCATCTTCTTGTGCGACTGATATTATATGCTAATCGTTATGGCATATGCTTACCAGGTTCTTGGTCTATTCGTTGAAGTTCTAAGAAAAGACTTCCGAAGACATGTAAATAGTATACTACAAATCGGGAAAGGCATTTTGGAATCTTCTGTTCATGCTGCTAGCAATAAAGAATTAGACTTAACAAACGACCCTGCGATTCGATTATGGAAAGAAGCTTCCCTACTCGCCTGTTATGCTGGAGAAGATGCTGTTAGTTTTTTCTCCGTTAAGCGTATCAGTTAGATACGATTAAGATGGTCCTATATTCTGATTTTGAGGGATTGCGTGAATTCAAATTTTGAATTCATGATTGAGATAAGAATTCCTCAACCATATCCGTTTAAAGCGGCGCCCTCTGTGATGGACAGATAAGGCATATAGGTTTATAAAACGGATAGGTCCCTGCGCCTAGTTTTTCATCGAGAGAAAGTTTACACCATCGCTGAGAGAGACCGCCAAGCGCTGGGCCAGCCAGCTGCTGGCCTGGCCCAGGCCGCTGGGCCTACCAGCGGGCAGCTGGCTGGGCCAGCCAGCTGCTGGCCTGCGCTTGGCCCAGGCGCTATCAGCGCCTGGGCGCTGGCCCAAGCCGCTGGGCCAACCAGCGGCTGGCCCAAGCGCTGGACCCCTTTTTTTTTTTATTCTAAATGGCCAGCCAGCGGCTGGCCAGCTCTGGGCTAGCCAGCGCTTGCCTTTTTTTTTTTTTTTTTTTAATTCTAAATGGCCAGCCAGCGGCTGGCCAGCGCTGGGCTAGCCAATTTTTTTTTTTTTATTCTAAATGGCCAGCCAGCGGCTGGCCAGCGCTGGGCTAACCAATTTTTTTTTAAAAAAATATCTTGCACGTTTTTCTGTAATAGACATTTTTTCATTTATTTTCGTTCCGTGCACATATTCAAAGCAAGAAAATCGATGCTTCCTTATCTTATGGTGATTTAATCATGAGATATTTGGATTTATCTTTTATTTAAACTATATCCAAAGGGTGAGTAAATAGATAAGAATGGCATAAATCTTACTCATCAATCTCTTAAATAAAACTGAATTAAATAAACTGAATATTAAGAGTACATAAGATCTAATGCCCTTTCAAATGATTCTTGATGACCTATTAACTCTCCCGGTACGCAGGTAGTTGGGTCAAATGCACCAAGGTACTACAACAGCCTCCCTTATTGGTACATCCCTAATATCCCTACCGTACGCCCGTTGGGTCAAATAATCCAGGGTACTACCAGTAGCCTCCCCTTTGGACTATCCCTAAACGAGAGAAATAGAGATCAAGAATACCTTGTCCCTCTTTATCAAATAAATCATATAAAGATTGTTTCATAGGATTTTATCAGATCCATATAAACCTTCAGGTTGTGGCATCGAAGATTGGGACATATCTCCATAGATAGAATCAAGAGGTTAGTGAATGAAGGGGTACTCAATACTTTGGACTTCACTGACTTTGATACTTGTGTGGACTGCATTAAAGGCAAGCAGACCAATAAGTCAAAGAAAGGTGCCAAGAGGAGTTCAGACCTATTAGAGATCATACACACGGACATTTGTTGTCCGGATATGGATTTATATGGTTCGAAATACTTTATCTGCTTTATTGATGATTACTCATGATTTATGTATCTCTACTTGCTTCATAATAAGAACGAAGCATTAGATGCCTTTAAGGTATTCAAGGCAGAAGTAGAGACACAATGTGGAAAGCAAATCAAAATTGTGAGATCTGATAGAGGAGGTGAGTATTATGGGAGATACACAGAAGATGGACAAATGCCTGGTCCATTTGCGAAGTTCCTTCAAGAACATGGGATTGTTGCCCAATACAGTTTACCTGGCTCACCTGATCAGAATGGTGTAGCAGAAAGAAGGAACCGAACATTGATGGACATGGTGAGGAGCATGATTAGCAGCTCCAAACTACCTAAGTCCTTGTGGACAGAAGCTCTCAAGACAACTGTGTACATATTAAATCGAGTTCCAACCAAGGCTGTTTCTAAAACGCCATTTGAGTTATTTAAAGGTTGGAAGCCAAGTTTGCGACATGTACGCGTATGGGGATGCCCATGTGAAGTGAGAGTATACAATCCACAAGAGAAAAAGCTGGACCCTAGGACCATTAGTGGGTATTTTGTTGGATATGCCGAGAGGTCCAAGGGATATAGATTTTACTGTCCATCTAATACAACTAGGATTGTGGAATCAAGAAATGCCAAATTTCTTGAGAATGACTTGATCAGTGGGAGTAACCAATTGCAGAGCATGATTCTGAAAGGAAACATTCTGATGCTCAACCTTCCACTTCAAGTGACAGACTGATTATCGTTCATAGTGCCCCTCAAGACCAAACGGGCATTATACAGCCAGTCGTTGAAATTCCACAATTTGCTGATAATGAACTAATAGATCCAGTCTCTCATGAGTTACCAGAGATAGTTGAACAATCAACTCCTCCAGAGGAGGTTGTTACAATATTAAGAAGATCTACAAGAGAAAGAAAATCAGCAATTTCTAGTGACTATATTGTGTATCTTCAAGAGTCGGACTATAACATTGGAGCTGAAAATGATCCTGAAACGTTTTCACAAGCCATGAATTGTAAGGAATCTAATTTATGGTATGATGCTATGAAAGATGAGATGAATTCTATGGCAGTTAATGGAGTCTGGGATCTTGTTGAGTTGCCTGATGGAGCAAAAGCCATTGGCTGCAAATGGGTCTTTAAGACCAAGAAAGACTCGTTAGGCAACATTGAGCGATATAAGGCAAGACTCGTTGCTAAGGGATTCACTCAAAGGGAGGGAATTGATTACAAGGAGACATTTTCTCCTGTATCTAAGAAAGATTCCTTCCGCATTATCATGGCACTTGTTGCGCATTTTGATTTAGAGTTGCAACAAATGGATGTGAAAACTGCATTTCTCAATGGAGATCTAGAGGAAGAGGTTTATATGAAACAACCTGAAGGTTTTTCCTCTAGTAATAATGAGCAATTAGTATGCAAGCTCAAGAGATCTATATATGGATTGAAACAAGCCTCTCGGCAATGGTACTTAAAATTTCATGATGTGATTTCTTCATTTGGATTTGTAGAGAACATCATGGATCAATGTATATACCAGAAGGTCAGTGGGAGAAAAATTTGTTTTCTAATCCTATATGTAGATGATATTTTACTTGCAACCAATAATAAAGGTATGTTACATGAGGTGAAATAATTTCTCTCTGAGAATTTTGACATGAAAGATATGGGTGATGCCTCTTATGTCATTGGCATTAAAATTCAAAGAGACAGACTTCGAGGTGTTTTAGGTCTATCTTAAGAAACCTATATCAATAAAATTTTAGAGAGATTTCGGATGAAAAATTGTTCACCGAGTATAGCTCCTATAGTCAAGGGTGACAGATTCAATTTGAGTCAGTGCCCAAGGAATGACTTTGAGAGGGAGGAAATGAAAAACACTCCATATGCCTCAGCTGTTGGTAGCTTGATGTATGCTCAGGTCTGTACAAGGCCTGACATAGCATTTGCAGTTGGGATGTTCGGGAGATATCAGAGTAATCCAGGTTTAGACCACTGGAGAGCTGCTAAGAAGGTGATGAGGTATCTTCAGGGTACCAAGGACTATATGCTTATGTTCAGACGGACTGAAAATTTGGAAGTAATTGGCTACTCTGATGCTGACTTTGCTGGCTGTGTTGATTCTCGGAAGTCAACATCTGGATACATATTTATGTTTGCTGGTGGAGCTGTATCTTGGAGGAGCGCCAAGCAGACTTTGACTGCTACTTCCACCATGGAAGCCGAGTTCGTATCATGTTTTGAGGCTACCTCGCATGGTGTATGGTTGAAGAGTTTCATTTCTGGGCTTAGAATTGTGGATTCTATATCTAAGCCATTGAAGATTTTTTGTGACAATTCAGCTGCAGTGTTTATGGCTAAAAATAATAAGAGTGGTAGTCGAAGCAAGCACATCGACATCAAATATTTAGCCATACGAGAACGTGTTAAAGAAAAGATAGTGGTTATAGAGCACGTGAGCACTGAGTTGATGATAGCTGATCCCTTGACTAAAGGCATGCCACTATAGAAGTTGAGGGATCATGTAGACCGTATGGGTCTTGGTCATTTTATTTAATTCATTGTAATGATGAATTTTATAATTAATGAAACTCTTTTATGATTGTGATGTTTTTCACATTCAGTTATTTAGTGTACACATTTATTTGTGATGAGCATCATTAAGTTGGACCTAGAATAAACATGGGGTTTATTCATTAAGTTATATGGGTTTATGTTTGGGAAATATAATACATAGTGATACATGGTAAATAATACTCGATTTTAAGAGGACCTATTGCCATGATTCATGTATTCTGTTTCTTACTATAGTAATAGAATATACGGACCAAGTGAGAGAATGTTAGTTTTTTCTCCGTTAAGCGTATCGGTTAGATACGATTAAGATGGTCCTATATTCTGATTTTGAGGGATTGCGTGAATTCAAATTTTGAATTCATGATTGAGATAAGAATCCCTCAACCATATCCGTTTAAAGCGGCGCCCTCTGTGATGGACAGATAAGGCATACAGGTTTATAAAATGGGTAGGTCCCTGCGCCTGGTTTTTCATCGAGAGAAAGTTTACACCATCGCTGAGAGAGACCGCAAGGCGTGGAAGATCCTTACCCTCATCTAGAAGAAAATCAACAGCAATGGCTGGAGGTATTTATCGATCTTTTTTAATTAATTAGGATAAATATATTGGTCCCATATTTATCCGCATATATGATAGGGATCAATATATTTAAATTTTAGTCTATCAGATGCTACTTCCGTTCCCAGAGCTGTATTTTGATAAGAACCTTGAGGTATGGACCATTTCTTTTTGGCACTAGCATTTTTTAATCTGTGGTTTCCATCTGCAAGTTATGAACGCCTGTCAATTAACACTTTTTTGTTGCACTACCACAACTGTTATGTCGATGTCGATAGCACAAGCTATATCGGGTGGTGGTTCTCAATCTTGTGGATGGGTTATGTTACTTGCTCCTTTGATTTAGCCGAGTCCTATTACCCAACAGTGAACATGAGAGTGCTTATGAAGCTTGAGTGGTATAGGTTTGCCGAAGAGAATAAAAGTGCGCCGTATTGGTAGTATTATTGTGAAATAAATTATTATGAAATTTATTGAACGTGAATAAAAATTAATTTAAATGTAGAAAATAAAAAAGAAAAAAAATAATTAAACAAAAACATAGATTTATGTGGTACGATAATTTATTTATATTTTTTATTATTTTTTATTGAAAGAAAGGTCTGACGGCTGTACAATCTATTTTTTTTTAATTTTTTTTATCCTACTGTACTAGGGCTTTACATATTTATATCGATAAAATATAATACTGGCGTGTTGAGCCTAGATACGGCCGTGTCCTATGACACGGCTACCGGCATAACTATGCCTTGGGACACGAGTGAATTTTTGTCCGTGTTACATTCTGCCAAAAATCTGCACCTCGCCACACGGCCGTGTCACTAGACCACACGGCCATGACATATGAAACCAGTCCCAATCCTCAATAAAGCTGTCCCATACCGCAGGGGCTCCGCAACCCCAACTATCTACTGACAGCTGCAACAGACCTATAAGAGCTGAGAGGATTGTCCACGTTGCTTGCTCCTTCGCCCCCACAATTCTCCCCTTTTTTCTAGAACTCTCAGCGTAAAATTTTTATCTTCGATTATGAGCCATTGTTTAACGAGTATCAAACAGTTGGACATGCTGTTGCACACACGTAGCTGCATCTATGCGCATAAGTACTTTTCAAGTCTTCAAAACCTACAGCAGTTTAAGCAAAGCAATTGGCATGCAATTATGTGTTTTATGACTGCATTAAGCGCTGGGATTTTTTGAATTGTGCATTGAATTTCTTTTTCTAGTGCAGAAAATGGCAGTTTAGATTATAAATATTCCTTTTTCTGTTTTCATTTTTAAGCTTTTTTTTTTTTTTTTTTTTGAAATTTGAGATGGATGTACTATATCGTAATTTATGGATGTAACGTTATTCTTTTCTCAGGAGACGTGGGAATGGATTTGCAAACTTCTGCTGCATCCACGTATATGGTTACAGAATATTTCTAACCACTTTGTAGCTGTTAAAAGATAATGGTTGTTAGTTAGTTAGTATTTTATTTTATTTTATTTAGTCTGAGTTAGTTTTTTAAATAATGGACATATCTTTTTATGATTTGATAGGATAGCCTTAGATGGATAAGATCATAAGAGGATTATGTTTATCCGTAGAAATAAGAAACAATATTTATATGGTGATGTGTTTAATGAAAAGTAAGACATCAATTTTATTCTTGAGTGAAAACCCTTCTTCTACCTTGATTCCTCTTTCCAAAATAATGTGTGTTGGAAATAATCCCAACAAAAATTGGTATCAGAGCCTAGTTCGAAGTTCAAGGAGGGACGATCGACCGTGAGAAGAAAGTTGTGACGGCGAGGAGGACGAGAAGACCAACGCCAGCGGTCCTTCCCTTCCATGCGTAGCCGGCTCGTTTTTTCTTCCGTTCGGGCCTTGAACATGAAATTGCTGTGGTAGGTAACGTGTTCCTTCCCAAAATGCCCGTTTAACTTCGTTGCGTCAGGTTTCAAAAAAAAAAAACTTTGGCGTTAGGGAACAACCGAGTCTTTTCAACTTCTTGATCTGTGATTACTTTTGGAAAAAAATTCCTTCTCAAAAAAAAAAAAAAGAAGGCCACGATTCCGCAGCCTCTAGAAACGTTGCTGTGGTTGCTGTTTTGCCGAAAAAACAAAGAAACATTGCTGTGGTTGCTGTTTTGCCGAAAGAACAAAGAAACGTTGCTGTGGTTGCTTTTGCCGAGAGAACAAAGAAACGAAAAGTGGAAAGATCCAAGAAAACAGCCCCTATCTTCGTGAAGGAAAAGCATCAATTCTAAAGGCCTATCCCAAATAGTGAAAAAAAATGCTATAAAAAAATTCATGGCAACCCCAAACAATATTGGTATGAATATTCATCAACCTTCTATTCCTATTTTTGATGGAGAAAATTATGATTATTGGAGCATCAAGATGAAAACCCTTTTTATTTCACAAGAAGTATGGGATCTAGTTGAGAACGGGTATGAAGACCCAGTTAATCCAACAAATAATCAGAAGGAGCAACTGAAGGACTACAAAAAGAAGGATGCCAAAGCCCTGTTCTTTATCCAACAAGCTGTATCTAAGAAATTTTTTTCAGAATTATTAGAGCCACCAAATCAAAGGAGGCATGGGATATCTTGCAAGAGGAATTTCAAGGCAACATAAAGGAAAGAGCTATCAAACTTCAAACTCTAAGAAGAGAATTAGATAATTTGAGAATGCAAAAAAATAAAAAATTAAAAGATTACTTCTCCAAAATCACGGAGACTGTTAATCAAATGAAGAGCTATGGTGAAACCATCACCGAGCGAAGAATATGTGAAAAAATCTTGGCTAGTTTATCTCCAAAATTTGATACAATAGTTGCAATTATTGAAGAATCTAAAGATCTTTCTGAATTAAGTATTCATGAATTAATGGGATCTCTTGAAGCTCATGAGCAAAGATTGTTTCGGCAAAAAGAATCATCAATTGAAAGTGCCTTTCAATCTAAACTCAAAGTGGTTGATAAAAATTCTCAAAAAGAATCATCTAGTCATGCTTCAGTCAAAAGAGAGTCATTCAGAGGTGAAAATCAAAATAGGGGAAGAGGAAGAAATATGAAAGGAAGAGGTAGAGAAATGCAAAGAAATAATTTTTTAAAAAGGCAATATGATGAGAGCACTCAACAAAGGTGCAATATATATAAAAGGTCTTCTCATGCTGAAAAAGATTGCTGGTTTAGGGGAAAACCCCAATGTTATAATTGCAAAAAGTTTGGACATATTCAAAAATATTGCAGATACAAAGCAAATGAACAAGCACACTTCTTAGAAGAAAAAGAAGGTCAGCAAAGCACACTATATGCATGTCAAACTGCAGAAGAGCAAAGTAATAATATATGGTATCTTAACAGTGGTTGCAGCAATCACATGACTGGTGACAAGTCTATTTTTGTGGATATTGATAGTTCTTCAATTTCACAAGTGAAGATGGGCAATGGTGCATTAGTCCAAGCAAGAGGCAAAGGCACAATTGAAATCAATACTACGAAAGGAAGAAAATTCATTCATGATGTTTTACTTGTTCCAGATTTGAAGCAAAATCTCTTGAGTGTTGGACAGCTGATTGAGCATGGGCATATGGTACACTTTGAAGATAATGTTTGCAAGTTATATGACAGAGGAATGAAAAAGCAACTTATGGCAAAAATCAAGATGGAGAAAAATAGAAGTTTTTCTCTTATTTTGCATTATGCAAAGGATGCTGCTTGGAAGATGGAGGTAAATGATGAGTCATGGTTATGGCATAAAAGGTTTGGGCACTTAAATTTTCAAAGCTTGAGAAGTCTACATCAAAAGAATATGGTGTATGGTCTACCAGCAATACATGACAAGGAAGAACCTTGTGAAGGATGTGCACTTGAAAAACAATATAGAGAGGCATTTCCAAAAGAGCATGTATGGAGAGCCAAAGCACCATTGGAGCTTATTCATACTGACATATGTGGACCTATGAAAACTCCTTCTCATTCAGGTAACATCTACTTCATTATTTTTATTGATGACTATTCAAGGATGATATGGGTATATTTTATGAGACATAAATCAGAAGCATTTCTTATCTTTAAGAAGTTTAAAAATTATGTGGAAAGACAAAGTGGGCATTATATCAAGGTGCTGAGAAGTGATAGAGGTGGTGAATACAATTCAAATGAATTTGAGAAATTTTGTGAAGATGATGGTATACAAAGACATTTGACTGTTAGCTATACACCAGAGCAAAATGGAGTTGCAGAAAGAAAGAATCGTACTATTGTTGAGATGTCTAGATCTATGCTCAAAGACAAAGGCCTTCCAAATTCTTATTGGGCAGAAGCGGTAAATATATCAGTTTATCTGATGAATAGATGTCCAACAAAAGCTCTTCAAAATATGACACCATTTGAAGCCTGGTATGGTAGAAAGCCTTCAGTGAAGCATTTCAAAATCTTTGGATGTGTGTGCTATGCACATATTCCAAAGGAAATGAGACATAAATTTGATGAAGTAAGTGAAAAATGTATCTTTGTTGGATACAGTTCTAAATCAAAAGGTTACAGACTTTTCAGCTTGAAGCAGAATCAAGTGATCATAAGAAGAGATGTTATTTTCAATGAAAAAGTTGTTTGGGATTGGAAGCAAAAGAAAGTTGAAGAAAATATTATTTCCCTAGATAAAGAAATTCATGATGCTCAAAATGAAGAAAATAAGGTTGAAGGTTTACCACAAACTACTTCAAGTTCAAGTCCATTTTCAAGTTCTACTCCTATAAAAATGAGAAGGTTAAGTGACATTTATGCTTCTTGTAATTTCTGTATGATTGAGCCTAAAACTTATGAAAATGCTATGCATGAAGAAGTATGGAACAAGGCAATGCAAGAAGAAATCGATATGATTGAGAAGAAAAAACTTAGGAATTAGTGAAGAAACCAAGTGATAAGGAAGTCATTGGCTTGAAGTGGATCTACAAAACAAAACACAATCCAGATGGCACTATTCAAAGACACAAAGCAAGATTAGTAGCAAAGGGATACTCTCAATTACCTGGTATTGATTATCAAGAAACTTTTGCACATGTTGCTAGACATGATACAATTAGAACTCTTATTTCTATAGCAGCTAATAAAAGTTGGAAACTACATCAACTAGATGTAAAGTCTGCATTCTTGAATAGAGTATTAGAAGAAGAAATTTATGTTGAACAACCTCAAGGCTTCATCATCAAAGGTCAAGAAAACAAGGTATACAAGTTGAAGAAAGCATTGTATGGGCTGAAGCAAGCACCCAGAGCATGGTATTCTCAGATTGATACCTACTTCAATGAAAAAGGTTTTCTAAAAAGTCCAAGTGAACCAACACTTTATGTGAAGAAGCAAAGTAATGATATTCTCATTGTCTCTCTTTATGTTGATGATTTAATTATTACTGGTAACAATGAGAATATGATCTTGACTTTCAAAAGTGAAATGATGAGAAGA
The DNA here is from genome assembly GCA_900491605.1 of Calamus simplicifolius. Taxonomy (NCBI): domain Eukaryota; kingdom Viridiplantae; phylum Streptophyta; class Magnoliopsida; order Arecales; family Arecaceae; genus Calamus; species Calamus simplicifolius. The sequence goes on along the minus strand of UESW01004089.1, from coordinate 492,583 downwards.
TATGAAATGAATGATATGGGTTTGCTTCATTATTTTTTGGGAATTGAAATAAGTCAAAGAAAAGATAGTATATTTATCAGTCAAAAGAAGTATGTAGAAGGCATTCTCAAGAAATTTAACATGAAAAATTGCAATAGTGTGGAAACACCTTTTGTGGTAAATGATAAGTTGATGAAAGAAGATGAAAGTGGTGAAGCCAATACACAATTATACAGAAGCATTATTGGAAGCTTATTATATCTAACAATTACAAGGCCAGACATAATGTTTGCATCAAGTTTACTTTCCAGATTTATGCAAAAGCCAAGTAATATTCACTTTGGACAAGCAAAAAGAGTCTTGAGATACATCAAAGGTACTAAAGATTATGGGATCATATATGAAAGAAACAAGAATGATATGATGAAATTATTTGGATTTTGTGATAGTGATTGGGCTGGAAGTATTGATGACATGAAAAGCACATCAGGATATGCATTCTTTTATGGATCAGGTATCATATCTTGGGCATCCAAGAAGCAAGATACAGTGGCATTATCTTCTTCTGAAGCAGAATATGTTTCAACAACTTTGGCAGCTCAACAAATAATTTGGTTGAGAAGAATACTTGAAGATATGGGTGAAAAGCAAGAAGAAGCTACTACTCTGCTATGTGACAACAAATCTACTATTTCTATGACAAAGAATCCTATATATCATAGCCGCACCAAGCATATCAAAATTAAGTACCATTTCATTAGAGATGTGGTAGAAGAAAAAGAAATTGAAGTCAAATATATGAAGACTGAAGACGAAATTGTAGACATCTTCACCAAGGCACTACCCAAGGAGAAATTCATTCACTTTAGAGATCTCATGGGTATCCAAGAACAACCATTAAAGGGGAGTGTTAAAAGATAATGGTTGTTAGTTAGTTAGTATTTTATTTTATTTTATTTAGTCTGAGTTAGTTTTTTAAATAATGGGCCTATCTTTTTATGATTTGATAGGATAACCTTAGATGGATAAGATCATAAGAGAATTATGCTTATCCGTAGAAACAAGAAACAATATTTATATTGTGATGTGCTTAATGAAACGTAAGAGATCAATTTTATTCTTGAGTGAAAACCCTTCTTCTATCTTGATTCCTCTTCCCAAAACAATCTGTGTTGGAAACAATCCCAACAGTAGCCTTGTATTTTGCTGCGGTGTCCGACTCTAACAGAACCGATCTTGAGAAGTTGGAACATTGAATCTCTGTTTCTTGTGAATCCAGGCAGACTTCTTGCAATGTCTGCATCACTCTTGAATCAGCTCAAGGTGTAGATGGATGATGATGCAGCGAGTAATATAGAATTTTGAAGAATTTCAGCAAGACCTCATCAGGTACTTCTCAATTTTTTAAAATTTTTTGTGCTATTTTTTGATTGAGATCTAGCCATGGGTAGTAGCATAAAGATAGATTTTAAGAAGTTTGATGGGAAGAGGACCTTCTTATGCTGCATGATTTAGATCTGGCTTTAGAGAAAAGGCTAGATGGGATGACAAATAGGCAATGAATGTCGTTAGAGAAAAGAGCATGTTCAACGATCAAAGGATGTCTAGAAGATTCAGCTCTCTATTTAGTGCTAGAGGAGAAGATGCCGAAGGGACTTTGGACGAAGTTGCACACTCTCTATATGAAAAAGAATATGTGCAACAAGTTGATGTTGAAAAAAAACCTCTACAGTCTTCGGATGGCAGAAGGTGGAGATGTGCTGGCTCACATATAGGTGTTTGACCAGATGAGTAATGAATTGCTAAATGTCGAGGTCAAGATGGAGGAGGAAGATAAGGCGCTGCTACTACTGTGTTCACTGCCCATATTATAAGACTCATTGGTCATGACGCTGCTCTATGAGAAGAAGACACTGTTCTATAAAAATATTATCTCGGTCCTTTAGACGAATGAGTAGAGAAAGAAGATGACCAAGAAAGTTGTTCTCCAAAACTGTCTATCAGTGGGGGAAAGGTCAGACAGAGGCAGAGACAGAAGTAGGCTTAGGGGATAGTCAAAGTCCAGAAAAGGCAAAAGAGAGGCTAAGTGCTACAAGTGTGTGAGATAGGATATTTCAAGAGGGACTGTTCTAAGTGAAAAAAATTAGAAGAAAAAAAATGGAGGATTTATATCAGTAAGTACAATTGCAGACCAAGAGATGAAGGACGATCTCTTAGTGGTATCAGATGGTCATAGGCATAACACAAAAATGTAGACCCTGGATTCAGCTTGTTCTCATCGTTACATTCACAATCGATCGTGGTTCAGCACTTATACAGAGGTTGATGAGAGGATGTGACTCTTAAAAATGATCATCCTTGCAAGGTGGTAGGGATTGGCACAGTAAAGGTGGGGATGTTTGATGGCATGGTGTGCACTCTTACTAGTATGAATATGTCCTAGAGCTCAAGAAGAATCTGATGTCACTGAGGTACCTGAAGCGGACTAGATATAGTTTCAGCAGTCATGCCAAGAGTAGAGTTCTGAACATCTCCAATGAAGCTATGGTGATAATGAGAGGAAGAAGGTTGGAGAACAACCTATATAGGATGAAGGGCTTATGGTGATCAAAAGATCTAAGGCAGCAGCTATGGAACAGAATCCTCAGGATGTGTACAAAATGTGGCATTACTGTCTAGGCCACATGAAAGATAGGAGGATGAAAGAATTAAGTAAGAGATGGCTGCTTTAGACCTGAGTGGTAGGGTTATGGAGATATGTGAGTTATATCAAGTAAAGAAGCAGAAGAGAATGCAGTCCTTCGTCACATAGGAGTGCAGAACTCTTGAAGTTAGTACATATAAATGTTTAGGGACCAGCACTAGTTTTTGCAAGGAATGGGGTCATATACTTTTTGACCCTGATAGATGATTTCTCAAGAAAGCTATGGGTCTACTTTATGAAGGAGAAATCAAAGGTCTTCATCAAGTTTAAAATTTGGAAGGCTAAGGTAGAGAAGGAGAAGGAAAGGAGTGTGAAGTGTACATGAGGTCAGATAATGATGGAGAGTACACCAGCAGGGAGTTTCAGAGTTTTTGTGAGGAGTGCAACATTAAAAGGCACTTTTCAGTGATAGAAACTCCTTAACAGAATGGGATGGCTGAGAGGATGAACAAAACAATGTTGAAAAGACAAAATGCTTGAGGCTATAGGCAGGGTTTTTAAAGATGTTCTAGGTTAACGTAGTAGATGCAGCAAGCTACTTGGTCAATCGGTCACCACACACTAGGTTAGTTGGAGGCATTCCAGATGAGATGTAGCCTGAACCATCTGAGGGTGTTTGAACGTACAATATATGTGCATGTTGGTGTTGGAGAGTGAAGCAAGCTGGATGCCATATTAAAGAAAATGGTGTTTCTAGGCTACCTATGTGGAATCAAAGGGTATTGGCTGTGGGACCCCTTAGAGAAGAAGGTTGTCATCAGCAGGGATTTAACCTTCGATGAGAGCTCGATTCTTCAAAGAAAAGATGGCATAGAAGCACAACAAGAGCTATAAGAGGTACAATAAGACAACACTAGCCAGATGGCCTCCTACACAGTCATGCCATTTGCTAGTGGATCAGAAAGATTTGAGATTTAGATGGAGAGGACTGACAGAGGGGGCAAAAGCCAAGGAGTTCAGCAGGATACAAGCGGACAAAGGACTGATACTGGGATTGCATTGCATAAGCCATAAGAAACGTGCAATCACCAGTTTGATACAGCTTCGAAGATTCAGGATCATATGTCCTGGTGATAGCAAATGAAGACCTCTACACCTATGAGGAGGCTGTGGAGAGTCAGGACAGGAAAAGGTGGGTCCAGGTTATGACAGAGAAGATGCAATCTCTTCACAAGAATGGCACATGACAGTTGATCCAGCTGCTATAAGAGAAGAAACTCATTAGTTGCAAATGGCTATATCAGTCAAGAAAGGGCCTTCAAAGCAAGGAATATTGGGTAGGACAAGATTAGTGGCCAAAGAATACTCTCAGAAGGAAGGCATCGACTATAATGAGGTGTTTTCTTCAGTTGTTAGGCATACTTCCATCAGATTGTTGCTTAGTATTGTAGCAGCTCAGGGCTTGAAGCTGGAGCAGATGGATGTGAAGACAATATTCCTCCATGGTCATATGGAGGAGAGCATGTACATGGAGCAGCTATCAGGGTTCAGAGAATTAGGATCATACGAAAAGGTCTATTTGCTGAAGAATCTTTGTACGGGCTGAAGTAGTCGCCAAGGTAATGGTACAAGAGATTTGACACTTATGTCAAGAGCATTGGCTTTTTCAAGTGTGATTCTGATTCTTATGTGTATGTTAAGTTTTTGAATGATGATTTTATGATGTACTTACTCTTGTATGTAGATGACATACTGATAGCATGCAAGAGTAAGAATGTTGTACAGGAACTAAAGGCAGCTTTATCTCGAAAGTTTGAGATAAAGGATTTGGGGCTTGCCAGAAAGATCCTAGAGATGAAAATCATTAAAGATAGACCCAAGGGTATTCTGCATTTATCTCAAGGTAGCTACATCAAGAAGGTTTTGGAGTGATTTGGGATGAAGAAAGTCAAATCAGCGGCACTGCCTTTAGCGGTATACCTTTTTCTATCAAAGACCATGTCGCCACAGACTGAAGTACAGGCTCAAGAGATAAAGAATGTACCATATGCTTCTGATGTTGATAGCCTTATGTATGCCATAGTATGTTGTAGGCTAAACATAGCCCATGAGTGAGTCAGGTGAGTAGGTTCATAGCGCAGCCTGACAAAGAGTACTAATGAGCACTGAAGAGAATCTTCAGGTACTTGGTGGGAACAGTTGGAGTTGACATTTGCTATGGACAGCGAGAAGGTGCTGAGAAATCCAACTTGACCAAGGAGGCTCGTGGGCAATTATATGGGCATGTGGATGCAGACTTTGGTAGAGATGTGGATATCAGAAGATTCACAACAAGCTTTGTATTCAGCTTGTTCGGTGGTCCAGTCTCATGAAGATCATATTTGCAGCCCATCACTACCTTATCTACTACGGAAACATAATACATAGGTATCACAAAAGTAGTGAAGAAAGCCCTATGGCTGAAGGGCTTGATGCTGAAGATAAACCTTGCTTAGGAGATCGTTAGGGTGCATAGTGACAGTCAGAGTGCTCTTATGCTTGTGCAAAATGCAATCTATCATGCCAAGATGAGATGAAGCACATTGACATCATATACCACAGGATCAGAGAGTTAGTGAAAGAAGATAAGGTAAAGCTGATAAAGGTACACATCAAGAAGAACCCAGTAGATGCACTGGTCAAGATTCTTTTATGGGATAGCTTTCATAAATGTATTTTGTTGATGCAGCTGATGGACACGACGGATGTGCTGAGTCCTTGAAGCACCAAGGTGAAGATTGTTAAGCCTGGTATGATTCTCTCAATGCCTATATTGGCTAACTTGTATTGAGCTGGATGTGGGTTCAAGGATTGAGATTAAATCAAGTCATAAATATGAATAGGCTTGAAGGGTTATTTTAATCTCATTGGGTTAGTACATGAGAGTTTTGTTGAGTTTAGGCCAAATTCATTTGGCCAAATATTTAAATCTTAATTTCTAGGTTTATGCAATAAAAAAAATATATTCTTTTCTTTCAAAAATAATTTTCTTCTCTCACCGCAGCCAACCCTCCTAACTTCTCCCCCCTTCAAGGCCGTCTGCACGATTTGGTCGTGCGCCATCTTGTCGCATCGTGGCAGCGTGTTCACCCCGGTGAGACCAACCCTGGCCTCCCGAGCCGCGCCCATCTGTCGGACCAACCCGACCTGCTGGCAGCATGCATCCCTGGGATGGTCCTTATCCTACATCTCCATGTGGCGAACGAAGCAAGGAGAAAGTGGTGCGGTGAGTGTGATCAAAAAAAAAAAAAAAAAAAAAAATATTGAAGCACTGTGCAAGGGGGGACGGACATGAGAAGTGGAGGTCCAGGGGAAAAAGGGCTTTGCCTAGCCTCCATCGTAGCCCACCAGGATTTCGTGCTGGTGGTGCTGCGTTTGGTGATCATCAGTAGAGGAGAAGATGCAAAATCCTCCAGGAATCCAATTGGTGCCGGATCAGAGTCACGCGGCGGGAGCACAGAGAACTCCAATGATGAGATCATTCTGTTAATAATCAACAATGAGCTCTCTCTCTATAGCAGGGTTTCCAAGGTGGTTGTAGTGCCATCATGTGCTTGCTTTGGAAGCACAAATGATTGTTCGACTTGAGCATTGCCGCACAAGAACTCTCGTTATCCGAAGTCTTAATTAACCTCCATTGTAGAAAATGTTTCAGTATCATCGAATTCCAAGTGTTTGAACACAATCGAACACCTGCTACCCACTAAAAGAAAAGATCAAAAAAGAGCAAATGACACACCCTAAACCTAAGAACAGATTCAGAAAGTGGCAATCTACCACATGTTAAGTATGCAAAGCGTTCAATAACAAAGCAATCATGAAATAGAGAGACAATAAAATAACATGCCATTAGAATTAATAACATTTTTAGTACAAATCCAAATAAAGCAAATACCTCACTACAAGAAAAAAAAAAAAATTTGTGACGCCCAAATGCGTCGCTAAACATGCTATTGCGACGCATTAGCGACGCAAAATATCGTCGCAACCACAATTTGTCGCAATTGCGTCGCAAAACAGCGACTCTCTGTGACGCAGAGAAGCGTCGCAATATTGCGACGCACCAAAATGCGTCGCTAAATTTAAAACTAAATTTTATTATTTTAAATATTAATATTAAATATTGCGATGCATTCAATTGCGTCGCAATATTGCGACGCATTTAGCTGCATCGTAATATTTAATAATAATATTTTAAATATAATAGCGACGCAATATTAGTCGCTAATGCGTCGCTAATAGAATTTTTTAAAATATTGCAATGCCAGGTCACTGCGTCGCAATATTTATTAATAATATTTTAGATATATTAGCGATGCAATTTTAGTCGCTAATGCGCCGCTAATTAAATTTTTTTAAAAAATATTGCGACGTCAGATCGTTGCGTCGCAATATTTAATAGTAATATTATGAAAATATTAGCGATGCAATTTGAGTCGCTAATGCATCGCTAATTAATTTTTTTTAAAATATTGCGACGCCAGCTCATTGCGTCGCAATATTTAATAATAATATTTTAAAAATATTAGCGATGCAATTACAGTCGCTAATGCGTCGCTAAATAAATATTTTTTTAAAAAAATAAAAATTTAAAAATTAAAATGGTTAATACAATTTCGTTACATTTAAATATTGATCAAAACATTCTTCACTCATATTGATCCAAACAATAATCATTCAATTTACAAAAATAAATAATATATTAAAATTTTGAAGTTTTTATGTACAACATATAAAAAGAAAAAAATACATCAAGAATCTGAGCGATCACGTGGAGGCTGGAGACTCTGCGACAAGCAGCTAACCATATCCCGCAAATGATGCATCTCATCTCGCATGTCTGCAATCTCCTGATCCCGGCCTCGCATACGATCCTCGAAATCCTGCTCGACCTCCTGCCGAACCTCCTCTGCAATAGATCTTCGAAGGTCGTCTAAACGCTCGGAAGGAATATCACCAGAAACTTGCGAGCTGGAGGCCTGATGGGGAAAATATGTAGAAGCTCTAGTACCCAGACCATAGACCCTGCGGTCTCGCGGCTGGGCATCAACAGCCTCCAAAAACACACGCCGACTCTTTTCTGCTGAGAGTTCGATGAGCGTCTCCCCATCAGTAGAGTCGACCTGCGATGCCTGGGAGCGAAGCTCCTCGACTCGTGTCTTTAAATTATGAAATCAACAATAAATGAGTTAATAAATTTTTTAAAATAAAATTTTAGAAATTAAACAGATACTACATAAATCTAATTTCTTACCGCAACCTTCTGTGATCGCGTGTCGACCCAGGAACCGTCCCTCCTGGTGTGTGTTGCCCTGAATAGACGAAACTCACCAGGATCTCCACCCTCCTGCTCAGACTATAACAATAAAAAAATTGATATTAATACAAATATTTGTAAATAACTAAAATAGTAATTAAAATATTTATGTTTTCTTACCATACGCCGTCTGTGCTTCTGAATCGAAATGGAACCCGAAGTATGACGGGAGAGACCCATGCCAGGACCGCCCTTCTCAGATCGGCGGTTCGTGCTGGTTGATGCGGACCTCCTGCGCCAGCCATCGGACTGCCAGGCCTGCTGCCACTCGTGCCAAATACCCTCTGGCACGTGCGCAGGACGCTGACCCAATGACCTCCAACGATGAAGCATGTCGGAGTATCGGCGTCCTGTCAGAGCCTCCCATGCTGCCCTAATGGCATCATGGCTGGCAGGATCCCACGTAAACTTTTTTGTATTAAAATAAATAGTTAGTTTCTGAATTTATTAAGATTAAGAAATTTTATATCAGTAATAAATTGTATTTAATAAGTTTACCTGAAACTCAGAAAAATAAAACTCCCTCATGGCTGGAGATACGTGGCGCCAATCGTAGCCACTGGGATCTGCACGCCTCTGAAATACGGCGCTAATGTGGCTGGATACATGATGCTGCTCAATAAATCTATTAAAAAATGCATGTTTATAAGTAATTGACTTAAAAACATAAACATATATTTTTAATTAGTATATACTTACAGCCCCTGACCATCAAGTCGAAGTACGATGCGGCCGATGGTGGAAGAACTCTCGGAGGTATGTGCCGATCGGCTGGATGGTAATACTGCTAGAGAGATCGAAGGCTGTGCGACTGCTGAAGATCCGAACTCTCCATCTCCGACGCTCATGTGATCTGATGCAGCAGGGCTACGTCCCTGCTCACTCCGTCTGTCGTCGGTAGATCTACCTCTGCCCGTCATACTGAAAATGCTAAAGATTCATATAATTAAATTACGATTAATGATTGACTATGTAAAAATTTAACACTTATAAAAAAAAGTTAAATTTTAAAAAACCTCTATGTTTAATCGGTGTCATTTGTTTCGTGAAATGTTGGTTCAACATCCGATGCCATATCGGACTGCGATTCAGTTTCATTATCATCGGAAGGAAACCGAATATTTGCATCCACAATTTCTTGGACATCACCATTTGGATCTTTAAGTGATGTTTCAGGAGCCCTTGTGTCGTCCTCAATTGCATGCATTTCCATCTCATCCTCTTGAAATGCAGGGCACTCGGCTGATTGACTTGATGAACTCTCTCTAATACGATTGTTGAACATGGGACGATTTTAGAAACGGCCCACCAATCTCGCTTGTCGTTGCGCAAACTTGGATATCCATAGTAAAAGACTTGCTGAGCTTGGGATGCAAGGATGAATGGGTCATATTTCTGCAATCTTCGTCGATGGTTCACTTCAACCAAATTGTAGTCGTTATGAACCCTTTTGCCCACAGGAACTATCGAATCGAACCAATCACAACGAAACAATACGGTTCGTTTATAGGCCAACCGGGATATTCAACTTCAACCACTTCTACTAACTTTCCATAATAATCCTGCATATTTGCTCCAACACTTTCTCTTTTAACACACACGCCCCAGTTCTGTGTGCCTCTTGAAGCTGCTAATCGTTCAATCTGAAATTTGTACCCATTTACAAAATAGCCAGTAGAGGTTTTTACGGTCTTCAATGGCCATTGCGATAGACATTTAATGAAAATCACTTATTGTCCATATCAAAGCAGCTCTCATGATGAAATTCTGTTTCATAGAAATGTCGTAGGCTACGACTCCTGTTCCCACAACATTTTCAATTCGGCCACCAACAGTTGCAGAAAGACACCAATCTTTTCCTTTGGATTTGATGGTCCTGGAACCAAAACGGTTAAAAACATTGCAGTATCTTTCATGCACTTCCATGGAGGTAGGTTATATACAGTCAGTATCACAGGCCAACATGAATACTGTTGCCCCGCTTGACCAAATGGTTGGAAGCCATCGGTACAAAGACCTAATCTCACATTCCTTACATCTTCAGCGAAATCAGGATGATTTTCATTGAAATGCTTCCAAGCCTTTGAATCTGATGGATGCCGCATTTCATCCTCTTTAGATTCATATTCAGCATGCCATCTCATATCAGCAGCTGTTGCCTCAGATCTGTATAATCTCTGCAGGCGTGGGGTAAGAGGAAAGTAATGCATCATCTTGTAAGGCACACTTTTCCTCCTACTTGTACTGGCTCCTCCTTCGCTGTTTTTGTACCTCGATTGCCCACAAATCTTACACCATCTCAGCTCTGAGTCTTCACCCCCAAAATATCATACAATTGTTCAAGCAACAATCGATCTTATTTACTGGGAGCCCAAGCCCACGCAACAACTTCTTTGTTGCGTAAAAACTGTCTGCTGCAACATTGTCATTTGGCAAAATTTCTTTGATTAACCCAGCTACAGAATTGAACGCCTTTTTCTGATAATCGATGTTCTGCCTTAATATTCAACATTCGAGCAGCTGTAGACAACTGGGAATGACCCTCATAACCAGGATACAATTCTTGATTTGTAGCACGCAACATATTGTAAAATTGCTGTGCATCTGGATTTGATTCTTCCATAAATGTATTCTGATTGAATTCATTACCCGATGCATTCATCACCATTGTTCATATGTGTTTAAATTCACAAATGGTTCATCTACGGGAATTGACTCTTGTTGGCCTATAACAGCTGCTGGAATATCCTCTGGTTCACCATGACAGTACCAAACATAGTAATCAGGAACAAACCCCTTCTTACACAAATGCACCTTAACAGTTTCAACATCTCTGTAGGCTTTATTCTGACACCTGTGGAAGTTGCATGGGCACCTAATCCTAGGGCCATCCATCCAGTCAGGTTGGCTACATGCAAATGCGATAAATTCTTCTAATCCATTCAGAAAATCTGGATTAAGCAAGCCATCTTTTATCCTTGCATACATCCACGAGCGAGCCCCGCTCATTTTTGACCGACTTATACAAAGTCTGGTAAACCATTAAAGGAAACCACAAAATAAAACTATATTAGTATTACTAAATATATAACTAAATTATTTCTTTTACACAACTAAGGTTAATAACAACCATTTAAATCATTTATAACTAAACTAATTTTCTTTTAGGCAACTAAGGTCCCTACCATGCAAGGGCGAGCCACGGCTACGATCCTTGGCGTACTAGCAAGGACCGAGGCACAGGTTCATGGCTAATGGTAGGGCTTGAGTTCGGGTCGGGCCGCAAGGCGGTTCGTTCAATCATGAGACTTCACATGCTTTCAAGTGTCCTAAATTAATTAAACCTTCACTCCATGTCTAAAAGGTAAGGCCCTATCCCATTCAAGAATATATTTTGCGATATGGTAGTCTGCTATTGATTATCATCGATCGGTTACGTTGAAATTTCAGCAGCATTTCCCCACATGTTCTCCTAAATGTATGGCATATATGCCACACTAGGAGAACGTATGAGCAAATACAAACCGCAATCTCAACCAAAGATGATTAATAGCAGACTACCATATCGTAAAAAATATTCTCAAACTGTCCACCAGGACAATTTAAGAATTTGCAAGACTAAATCTTACAAATTCTCAAACGGGTCTAAAGGTTATAGTGCTGTGATTAATAATATGAAAATCCGAAGACAATCGAACTTATGCTTGTTATTCATAAATTCTTGTCAATTCTACAAATAGAGGCATAGTGTTCTATATATATAGTCAATGGCTTCTTAAGATTATTATGTCGAATATAATTGTTTGTGAAGACTAAAATATAAATCATTGAAAGTACTAATGTGTTCTTGAGAATTAAATAAAACTACAACATGACTTTCATTCAAGCATTACATAATTTAATGCATCATTCAATTTGAAGCATAATGTAAATAATCAAGACATAAAAATTATAAATAACTATAAATGCACAAAAATTATTGCATAAATATTATTTTTTTTTGTCTGGCCATCGTGGCCAGGCCACGGCCGTGGCCGTGGAAGATAAAAGGGGAGGAGGGGTTTTCCCCACCCCCATAACAGACATGTTTTTTTTTTTTTTGTCCTGACCACCGGTGCCGTGGCCGGCTTCTCCGGCCGCGGCTACAGCCGTGGCCGGAGAAGATAAAGGGGGGGTTTTCCCCACCCCTTGTAAAAGACTTTTTTTTTTTTTTTTGTGGCCTGGCCACCGTGGCCAGGCCACGGCTGGCCACGGTAGCGGCCGTGGCCGAAGAAGGTCAAGGGAGGGGGGGGGGCCTGTAACAGCCTTTTTTTTTTTTTTTTACTGTGGCCTGGCCACCGTGGCCAGGCCACTACCGGCCACGGCAGCGGCCGTGGCCGGAGAAGACAAAATGGGGGGGGGGGGTTTCCCCACCCCCCTGTTACAAATTTTTTTTTTTTTTACTGTGGCCTAGCCACCGTGGCCAGGCCACTACCGGCCACGGCAGCGGCCGTGGCCGGAGAAGACGGCCACGGTCTTGGCCGTGGCCGGAGGAAAATTTTTACAAAAAAAAAAATTTTGGAAGAGGGTAGGGGGCTTACCTCGATCGAGAGGAGACGCCGAAGTTGGAGGAGACTGCCGGGGAGCCGGAGCACCGGAGGGGGGGAGCCGAAGTAGCGAAAGATGGGAGCAGGAGAGGTTTTGGGGAGGTCGGCGGCTAAGTCAAGACGGGGAAGAAGAAAGAGAAGGCCGGTCGACTTTATATATGAGTCATTAGCAACGCAAATTTGCATCGCTAATCGGTCACAATTTTTTTTTTAAATTTATTTTTATGAAAAAGGTAGCGACGCAATTAATTGCGTCGCTAATGCATCGCTAACTTGGCACCAATGTTCGGCAAAAAATTATTTTTATTTTCTAGAAATTACGTCGCTAAGGCATCGCAATATTTTTTTAATATTTTTAATAAAAATAATAATTTAAGAATAATTGCGATGCATACAGTGCGTCGCAAAATTTTTCTAACTATTTCATTACATATATTTATCCAAAAAATATTGCGACGCAACAAATGCGTCGCAAATATATATGTTTTATTTATTTTTTTAAATATTTATAAATGATAAAAATTATAATTTATGATAATAATTGCGATGCACAAATTGCGTCGCAATATTTTTTTTTACTTTTCGTTACATCTATTTATAGAAAAAATATTGCGACGCAACGAATGCGTCGCAATATTATATTTTTTTTATTATTACTGATAAAAAATATTTACTAAAAACTATTGCGACTCATTAGTTGCGTCGCAATATTTATTTATTATTTTCTTCAAAAATACATCGCTAAGGCGTCGCAATAATTTTTTAATATTTATAAATGATAATATTTATAATTTATGATAATAATTGCGACGCATAAATTGCGTCGCAATATTTTTTTAAACTTTTTCATTGCATATATTATAAAAAATATTGCGATGCAACTAATGCATCGCAATATTATATTTCTTTTATTTATTAATACTAATAAAAATTATATTTACTAAAAATAATTGCGACGCATACATTGCGTCGCAATATTTATTTATTTTTTTCTTCGAAAATGCATCGCTACGGCGTCGCAATAATTTTTTAATATTTATAAATGATAATATTTATAATTTATGATAATAATTGCGACGCACAAATTGCGTCGCAATATTTTTTTAAAACTTTTTCATTACATATATTTATAGAAAAAACATTGCGACGCAACTAATGCGTCGCATATTATATTTCTTTTATTTATTAATACTGATAAAAATTATATTTACTAAAAATAATTGCGTTGCATACATTGCGTCGCAATATTGTTTATTTTTTTCTTCGAAAATGCATCGCTACGGCATCGCAATAATTTTTTTATATTTATAAATGATAATATTTATAATTTATGATAATAATTGCGATGCACAAATTGCGTCGCAATATTTTTTTTAAACTTTTTCATTACATATATTTATAGAAAAACATTGCGATGCAACTAATACGTCGCAATATTATATTTTTTTTATTTATTAATACTGATAAAAATTATATTTACTAAAAAAATTGCGACGCATACATTGCGTCGCAATATTTGTTTATTTTTTTCTTCGAAAATGTGTCGCTACGGCATCGTAATAGTTTTTTAATATTTATAAATAATATTTATAATTTATAATAATAATTGCGATGCACAAATTGCGTCGCAATATTTTTTTTATATTTTTCATTACATATTTATAGAAAAAACATTGCGATGCAACTAATGCGTCATAATATTATATTTCTTTTATTTATTATTACTGATAAAATTATATTTACTAAAAATAATTACGACGCAATGTATGCATCGCAATATTTGTTTATTTTTTTCTTTGAAAATGCGTCGCTACGATATCGCAATAATTTTTTAATATTTATAATTTATGATAATGATTGCGACGCACAAATTATCGCAATAATTTTTTTATACTTTTTATATATATATTTATAGAAAAAACATTGCGACGCAACTAATGTGTCGCAATATTATATTTTTTTATTTATTATTACTGATAAAAATTATATTTACTAAAAATAATTGCGACGCATACATTGCGTCGCAATATTTGTTTATTTTTTTCTTCAAAAATGCATCGCTACGGCATCGCAATATTTGTTTAATATTTTTTTACTAAATATTTTTTTCTTTGAAAATGCGTCGCTACGGCGTCGAAAATGCGTCCAAACCATGATCGATCCCGGTCGGCGAGTATCCAATTGTCATGATCGATCCAAGCCATGATCGATCCCGATCAGTGACGATCCAACGGTTGCGATCGATCCAAGCCATGATCGATTCCGGTCAGCGTCGACCTATCGGACCATCGCGATTGATCGGATCGGCGACGATCCGACGGTTGCGATCGATCCAAGCCATGATCGATCCGGTCGGCGATGATCCGACGGTTGCGATCGATCCAAGCCATGGTCGATCCCGATCGGCGACGATCTATCTCGGACCGTGGTGATCGATCGGATCGGTGACGATCCGACGGTTGCGATCGATCTAAGCCATGATCGATCCCGGTCGGCGAGTATGCGACGGTTGCGATCAATCCAAGCCATGATCGATCCCGGTCGGCGACGATCCGACGGTTGCGATTGATCCAAGCCATGATCGATCCCGGTCGGCGTCGACCTATCTCGGACCGTCGCGATCGATCGGATCGGCGACGATCCGATGGTTGCAATCGATCGAAGCCATGATCGATCCCGATCGGAGATGATCCAACGGTTGCGATCGATCCAAGCCATGATCGATCCCGGTCGGCGACGATCCGACGGTTGCGATCGATCCAAGCCATGATCAATCCTGGTCGGCGATGATCCGACGGTTGCAATTGATCCAAGCCATGATCGATCCCGATCGGCGTCGACCTATCTCGGATCGTCGCGATCGATCGGATCGGCGATGATCCGACGGTTGCGATCGATCCAAGCCATGATCGATCCCGGTCGGCGAGTATCCGACTGTTACGATCGATCCAAGCCATAATCGATCCCGGTCGGAGACGATCCGACGGTTGCGATCGATCCAAGCCATGATCGATCCCGGTCGGCATCGACCTATCTTGGACCGTCGTGATCGATCGGATCGGCGACGATCCGATGGTTGCGATCGATCCAAGCCATGATCGATCCCGGCCGGCGAGTATCCGACGGTTGCGATCCATCCAAGCCATGATCGATCCCGATCGGCGACGATCCGATGGTTGCAATCGATCCAAGCCATGATCGATCCCGATCGGCGATGATCCGACGGTTGCGATCGATCCAAGCCATGATCGATCCCGGTCGGCGATGACCTATCTCGGACCGTGGCGATCAATCATATCGGCAACGATCCAACGGTTGCGATCGATCCAAGCCATGATCGATCCCGATTGGCGAGTATGCGATTGTTGCGATCGATCCAAGCCATGATTGATCCCGGTCGGCGACGATCTGACGGTTGCGATCGATCCAAGTCATGATCGATCCCGATCGGCGTCGACCTATCTCGGACCGTCGCGATCGATCGGATCGGCGATGATCCGACGCAATCGATCGAAGCCATGATTGATCGGCGATGGTTGCGATCGATCCAAGCCATGATCGATCCCGGTCGGCGACGATCTGATGGTTGCGATCGATCCAAGCCATGATCGATCCCGGTCGGCGTCGACCTATCTCGGACCATCACGATCGATCGGATCGGCGACGATCCGATGGTTGCGATCGATCCAAGCCATGATCGATCCCGGTCGGCGAGTATCCAACTGTTGCGATCGATCCAAGCCATGATCGATCCCGGTCGGCGTCGACCTATCTCGGACCGTCGCGATCGATCGGATCGGCGATGATCCGATGTTTGCGATCGATCCAAGCCATGATCGATCCCGGTCGGCGAGTATCCGACGGTTGCGATCGATCCAAGCCATGATCGATCCCGGTCGGCGATGATCCGATGGTTGCGATCGATTCAAGCCATGATTGATCCCGATCGGCGTCGACCTATCTCGGACCGTCGCGATCGATCGGATCGGCGATGATCCGACGGTTGCGATCGATCAAGCCATGATCGATCCCGGTCGGTGACGATCTGACGGTTGCGATCGATCTAAGGCATGATCGATCCCGGTTGGCGACGACCTATCTCGGACTGTGGCGATCGATCGGATCGGCAACGATCCGACAGTTACGATCGATCGAAGCCATGATCGATCCCGGTCGGCGATGATCCGACGTTTGCGATCGATCGAAGCCATGACCGATCCCGATAGGCGATGATCCGACGGTTGCGATCCATCCAAGCCATGATCGATCCTGGTCGGTGATGATCCGACGGTTGCGATCGATCCAAGCCATGATCGATCCCGATCGGCGACGACCTATCTCGGACCGTGGCGATCGATCGGATCGGCGATGATCCGATGGTTACAATCGATCCAAGCCATGATCGATCCCAGTCGGCGATGATCCGATGGTTGCGATCGATCGAAGCCATGACCGATCCCGGTTGGCGATGATCCGACAGTTGCGATCGATCCAAGCCATGATCGATCCCGATCGGCGACGATCCGACGGTTGCGATCGATCCAAGCCATGATCGATCCCAGTCGGCGACGACCTATCTTGGACTGTGGCGATCGATCGGATCAGCGACGATCCGACGGTTGCGATCGATCGAAGCCATGATCGATCCGGTCGGCGATGATCCGACGGTTGCGATCGATCCAAGCCATGATCAATCCCGGTCGGCGACGATCCGATGGTTGCGATCGATCCAAGCCATGATCGATCCCGGTCGGCGACGACCTCTCTCGGACCGTGGCGATCGATCGGATCGGCGACGATCCGACGGTTGCGATCGATCGAAGCCATGATCGATCCTGGTCGGCGACGATTCGACGGTTGCGTTCGATCTAAGCCATGATCGATCCCGGTTGGCGATGACCTATCTCGGACTGTGCCGATCGATCGGATCGGCGACGATCTGACGGTTGCGATCGATCGAAGCCATGATCGATCCCGGTCGGCGATGATCTGACGGTTGCGATCGATCCAAGCCATGATCGATCCTGATTGGCGACGACCGATCTCGGACCGTCGCGATCGATCGGATCGGTGACGATCGAGGGTTGCGATAGATCGAAGCCATGATTGATCCCGGTCGGCGACTACCGATCTCGGACTATCGCGATCGATCGGATCGGTGACAATCCGACGGTTGCGATCGATCGAAGCCATGATCGATCTCGATCAGCGATGATCCGACGGTTGCCATCGATCCAAGCCATGATCGATCCCGATCGGCGACGACCGATCTTGGACCATCGCGACCGATCCGATCGGCGACGACCCACGGTTGCGATCGATCGAAGCCATGATCGATCACGGTCGACGACGACCGATCTCGGATATTATTAATTTTTAATTATATTTTCTAATTTACTGCATCGCTAATGCCTTGCTAATTTGGCATTATGAATTTCTTTTAAAATATTACGATGCATTAATTTGCATCGTTAAATAAAATTTTTTTTATTACTTTACTGTTTTATTGCATCGCTATTACGTCGCTAATTAACATATTTATTTTTAACAAAACATTGCGATGCACTGGATTGCGTCGTAATATTTTTATTTCATAATACTATTTTCTTAAAATAAATTTTATTTAAATTAATTACGACGCAATTATTGCATCGCTAAATTTAAAAATAATTTTATATTTTTTTGGTTTATTGCGTCACTAATGCATCGCTATTTAAAATAATTAAGTTTTTTAAAAACATTGTGACGCACTATTTTGCGTCGCAATATTTTTTTTTCATATTAATATTTATAAAAATTAATTTTATTTAAAATAATTGCAATGCAATTAGTGCGTCGCTAAATTAAAATTAATTTTTATAATTTTTTGGTCTATTGCATCGCTAATACGTCGCTATTTAAAATTATTATATTTTTAAATATATTGCGACGCACTGAGTTGCATCGCAATATTTTTATTTCATAATTATATTTTATAAAAATTAATTTTTTATTAATATTTATGATGCAATTTTTACGTCGCTATATTAAATATATTTTTTCTTATTTTATGTTTATTGCGTCGCTAATGCGTCGCTATTTAACATAATTAATTTTTTTAAAAACATTACGACGCACTTAGCTGCGTCGCAATATTTTATTCCTTTAATAATATTTTAAAAAAATATATTTTATAAATATTGCGATACATTTTTGCGTCGCTAAATTTAAAAATTATTTTTTTAATTTTATGATTTATTGAGTCGTTAATGCGTCGCTATTTGTGTCGCAATGTTTTTTTGATGCGGAGGCGTCGCAATGTAGTCGCAATTTTAGCGACGCAACTCCGCGTCGCAATGTAGTCGCAATTTTAGCGACGCATCTTTGCGTCGCTAAAATTGCGTCGCTATTTCATTATTTTCTTGTAGTGTCTGGGCTACATGCAAAATTGGTAAACATAAATTTTATCTAAGCTAGTCTAATAGAAGCTTGATTCTATCCATGTTTCTTTTTTTTTATCTTAAAAAATATTAATAAAAATTTAATAAACTCATACTCAATAAATAAATCTAATATAAATATATTAGATTAATTTTAAAATATAGTATATTATGATTCACTTATATATATATATATATATATATATATATATGATGTTAGTTATATTCATAATACGGCATGCGATGCAAATTCATTTACATAGCCGTTGATAAGAGGGTAAAGGGAGATCTTATAGTTGGCGCATTGCGCAAATTCATTTACATAACCGTTGATAAGAAGGTAAACGGAGATATTTATGGTTGGCGTGCTGCGCAAATTCATTTATATGACCGTTGATAAAAGGGTAAACGGAGATCTTAAGTAGTGTTTGATAGGAAAAATATTATCCATGGATAAGTATACAGGATAGAGTTTATCCCCTGACTATCCCTAGGAATATTCCTTGACTATCCTATTGATCATATCAAATGCAAAAAGGTAAATCCATAGAATAACCTTTTTTTTACTCTTATTTGGAGGGATAACCAGCTATTCCTATATTTTTTAGGAAATAAATTGAGGGGATATCCCCTGGTTAATCATGATTAATCATGAATTATCCTTTTGATTAACTTTATTTCTAGCCATCCACTTTTAAAAATAAAAGGGATATTCAAAAAATATTTTCTTTTATCTTCTATTTCAAATACCATCTTATGGTTGAGGCAAGGCTCCATGGTCGAGGCCGGAAGTCATTTTTAGTTTCACAGCAATAATTCCGTCCAATGGTGGATTCCGTCGGTAAATTTCGGGCTTCATGCGTCGGATGTTTTGCGCCTGCGCGCCCACCCCACGTGGAGAATGCAGTTCAATGATCTCTAGCACATGTTCGGCGCCAATCAAAAGTCCAATGCAAATAACTCGCCGACCGCTTTATGATTGTTTAGATTCCAATAAATTTCCTGCTTTCATGAATTAGCGTGCCCCAATTTGGTCCTCACCGAGGATCACCGGATTCGTGTCGAAACAATCGAAATTTTGGTCAGATCACTATTGGAATTATTCTCTGCAAACGGAAGGCAACTATTTTTTATGATTTTTTCCCCCTAGTTTTCATAATTTTCTGATCTAAATTTAAATATTTATGATCATCAATATCAAATCGTGAGCTAAGTTGCCGCTTTCAATTCAAGTGGCTGAGTCTCAGTCCCATCCCAACAACGTACAATAATGTTTGGGCTTCTGAGTTCCGCACAAGCACAACATATGGTGTACGTTTTGAAAGGGGCACTCTTTGGTCAATGGTAACTCTATAATTTAATTTTTTAACAGAGACAAGGTAAAGCAATAAAAAGAATTCTCACTCACATCCGTCGCTCATCTTTCTTCCTTTTCTTTCTACTTATATCCTCTCACATTTAGAGCTGAGCATTGAACTATGCTACATAGTTTAGGCTTACAGAACTATCTTCATGATCATGCCATATTTGGTACGGTTCAATAACAAAAGAACTATACTAGATATGATACAAAAAAAAAAAAATATCACGATTTATGACCCATCAGGTCTGAGCCATATTGAAATGTGTCTCGGATCGCGTCAATATGATCATACCTGACACGGCCCATCAAGGATATGACCATGCCAGACATAACCTGTAACGGCTATATCCGCGCCATATGCACGGGGTTCCATGTTAGAGCTCCAAGAAATCTGAGGACTCGCAGGGTTGGACCAGATGGATCGGGAAACGACGTCGGCAGAGTGAGGGCAGCACTAGTCACATAAATTTTTGAGCCTGTAATTTGATTACCATCCTAGGATATCTAACTATTACATCCCAACTAACATTTGCACGATCTAAAATTTTGGATGGTCCGTAGTAGGTGGGAAAAAAAAATTGATAGTTATTTTTGTTTATTACCTATTCATTTGATTACCATTATGATCCTGTTTATAAAACAAAATTATTTAAATTATATTATAACTAACTAAATTATATTTTAGTTTCTAATTTATGGATAAGATTTTATTCAACCCACGGCGGAAAACTAACGATTGATTCAATCTACAATGATTTTGTGATCCATATTGCTCAAATTATTTTTAATCTTATTTTTACTTTTTAAGTTATTTTAGATAATAAACTTTGTTAACTGGTTCAAGAAGTAGACATGGGTCTTTCATTGACAAGTATAGGCTCATGATTAACCTATTTCAAACATTTATAATTAGAGGAGCAGGAACTTAGAGAAGAGCCTAATTGGCTATTTTACTTATTTATTTTATCATTTCTCATCATTTTTCTGTTCATTACTTCTTTAGTCTAATAGTTAGTTTCAATGTCAAAGAATTTCTTCCAAAAAAAGCTATGAATCTCTAATACTTTTACTATTAAGTGCAGATTAGATTTATTGATTTTTTTTTTGGACCAGAAAAGTCTTTGTACAATATCTTTGGTGTAAGATGGTTTGCTTTGGGAGTGACAATTTGCTCATGCGTAGGTCTACATTGGGAGTTTCGCTCATGGGTTCTGTATTGCTAACGTGCAGGTCTGCACAAGCGAATTACCACACCCAATGCAGGCCATCCTATACCGAACGATATACAAAACTTTTCCTTTGGATCAAGCTCATGGGCTAAATTTTTGTTCAAAATTGATGCAAACAGGATTGCAATAAGATATATGGACAAGTTAGACGCACGAAAAGCAGCCAAACCGAAGCAAGGATGAAGAAAAGTTGTTTGAGAGGAAGGCTAGTTAGTTTCCTAAATTATTTTATTTCCTATAGCTTTTTAGTTTCCTAAATTATTTTATTTCCTATAGCTTTTAGTTTCCTAAATTATTTTATTTCCTATAACTTTTTAGTTTTTTAAATTATTTTATTTTCTGTAGACTATAAATAGTTATTTTAGGGTTTTTGAGATGAGGGATCAATTTTATTAAAAGTTAAAAATTCATCTTGAGAGAGGTTTTCTCTGAATCGCTTGCGAGTGATTGTTTATCTTGGAGTTCAGTCGTTGTTATTGAATTCTTGTTTATTCCAACGCTTTCGCACTGCGTCAGATTGGTATCAGAGCAAGGTGAGTTCCTACAAGATGTCTTCTGGCAATGACGTCGACGACGGTCGCACTCATGACGGTGCTCATGACGCGGGAGTCCAAGGGGCTGATCAACCGGTTCTAAGGACGGAGGTAAATGTTATGGATCGAAGATTGAGACGGATAGAGCAGCTTGTCGAGACTTTGATCGGGCGATTTGATGCTATGGAGGTCGCTAATAATAGGGGTAGGATTGACGATGGAAGATGACCTAGGCCACAAGAAGATTATGATATTCCAATCAATGAACCCATCCGTGCAAATCGGAGGGTACAGATCTCTGATGTTGATTCAGAGGAAGAGGCTTTGGGGTTTGAGAGGAGGCAACCACCTATGAGGGGTGGCTATGGTGGAGGAAGAAACCGAAGGGAGTACCACGATTATGATGATTATGATCACTCCAATGGAGGGGATTACCACCTAAGGGTAGATCTTCCCTATTTCAATGGTACGTTTAATATCGAAGAATTTCTTGATTGGCTTGCGGAGGTGGAGTGGTTCTTTAATTACAAGGATGTGCCAGAAGAACGTAAGGTGAAAATGGTGGCGTGTAGGTTGAAGGGTGGTGCTTTCGCTTGGTGGGAGAGAGTGCAGAGTAGGCGGTTGAGAGAAGGGAGACAACCCGTGCGAACATGGATCAGCATGAATCAACTAATGAAAGGTGAGTTTCTTTCCCCTGATTATGAACAGATACTTTTCAACAGTACCAATGATGTCGCCAAGGGTTGCGAACCGTCCACGAATATACTCCTGAATTTATGCGATTAGCTGAGCGCAATGATTTGAGAAAAGTGAGGGGCAACAAGTGACTAGGTATGTTGATGGATTAAAGTTGCAGATCAGAGATAAAATTGGGGTTACAGTATTGAGGAGCATGTGTGAGGCTAAAAATATGGCATTACGGGCTAAACTCATGCTGAACGATAAGAACACCACATTTGATGGTGGTGGGCGTAGATATGGCTTTGATAGGGCTGAACGTAGTGGAACCAGTAGGGTGGTTGATGATAAAGAGAAGAGTGCTGCAGAGAAGCCGAATAGTAGCGGTGAGAAGAAGAATGAAAGGCCTATGGAGAAGTGGCCGATGGAATCTAAGGAAGGCCAGAAGCAATCCAACCCATATGCAAAACCCATCCTGGGAAAGTGTTACCGCTGCAATCAATCGGGGCATAAATCCAATGAGTGCCTAAGTCGAAGAGCTGTCAATATGCTAGAGCGAGAAGAGGAGGATGATATTTGTTGTGATCCTAATGGGGATGAAGAGTACTTTGGGGAGGATTATGAAGAGCATGAGCCCTCATATGTGATCAGGAGGCTCATGTTAATGCCAAAACAGGAAGATAGCACTCAACGCCACCAGTTGTTTCATACTAAGTGTACGATTGGTGGAAGAATGTTTGATCTAATCGTGGATAGTGGAAGTAGTAAAAACATCATCACAGAAGATGGTTAGGAAATTGCAGTTACCAGTAGAGAAGCACCCTAATCCATATACCATTGGATGGATTAAGGCCGCTGAGAAGATTGATATTCAGGAAAGGTGTAGGGTGCCCTTTTCCATTGGGAAATATAGTGATGAAGTCTATTGTGACATAGTAGACATGGATGCTTGTCATCTTCTATTCGGGCGCCAATGGCAGTTTGATGTGGATGCTAAACATTCTAGCAAAGAGAACCTCTACAGGTTAGCAAAGGATGGTAAGAGATACATACTATTACCACTTAAAGTAGCGCTATGTCCTAAAGGCTCTAAGCCTGAAAGACGGTCTTTCCTATCCATTGTGAGCTCAGAGAAAGAAGTAGAGGAAGATATGAAGGAGACAAAGGAGGTGCATGCCTTGGTGGTGAAGAATGTACTGAAGGTAGAGGAGGAGATTGTTGACAAAGTTCTTGAGGTAGTGAAGGGGATGTTAGAAGAATTCAAGGAAGTGACTCCATATGACTTACCTGAGGGGCTTCCTTCTTTGAGAGACATACAGCACCAGATCGATTTGGTGCCGGGGGCAAGCCTTCTTAACTTACCACATTACAGGATGAGCCCCAAGGAAACGAAAATCCTCCAGGAGAAGGTTCAAGAATTGCTAGACAAAGGCTTCATCAGGGATAGCCTGAGTCCATGTGCTATACCAGCCCTGCTCACTCCCAAGAAGGATTGGAGCTGAAGGATGTGTGTTGATAGTAGGGCTATCAATAGGATCACCATTGGGTATAAGTTCCCAATACCCCGTATTGAAGATATGCTTGACAGGTTGAGTGGGGCAGTCATCTTTTCTAAGATAGACTTAAGGAGCGGATATCACCAGATTAGAGTGAGGCCAGGCGATGAATGAAAGACTGCCTTCAAGACAAAGGAAGGATTATATGAATGGCTAGTGATGTCGTTCGGTCTCAGCAACGCACCTAGCACCTTCATGCGTGTTATGAATCAGGTACTTAAACCCTTTATTGGCAAATTCGTGGTAGTGTACTTTGATGATATATTGATTTATAGCAAGTCCGAGAACGAGCACATTGACCACTTGAGGAGTGTATTGGCTGTATTGAAGGAGCATAAATTATATGCTAATTTGAAAAAGTGTATGTTTATGTCTAATAAAGTCTATTATTTCTGGGTTTGTGGTAAGTGGTGATGGCATTACTGTAGATGAAGGGAAAGTGAAAGCCATTAGAGAGTGGCCTATCCCAAAACTGTGACTGAGTAGAGAAGCTTCTTGGGATTGGCCAATTTTTACAGGCGCTGTATCAGGCATTTTAGCACCATTGCTGCTCCTTTGACAGAGTGTCTGAAGAAAGGAAGTCTAATTGGAGTGAAGAAGCTGAAGCCAGGTTTGCCCTTTTGAAAGAGAAGTTGTATAGTGCCCATGTGTTGGCATTACCCGACTTTGATAAGTTGTTCACAGTTGATTGTGATGCTAGCGGAGTAGGAATTGGAGTTGTACTCTCCCAGGAAAAGAGACCAATCACTTTCTATAGAGAAAAGCTCTATGATGCTAGAAGAAATTGGTCCACCTATGACAAGGAGTTCTATTCGTGGTAAGAGCATTAAGAGTGTGGGAACATTATTTAGTGGATAAGAATTTGTTTTATATTCGGATTGTGGGGCTTTAAAGCACTTGAGTAATTAAAACAGGATTAGCAAGGATATGCATGCTAGATGAATCTAGTTTTTGCAAAGGTTTCCCTTCAAACTAATGCATAAGTCTGGAACCCAAAATAGAGTTATGGACGCTCTGAGCAGGAGGGCAGATGTGTTAATTGTGATTAGTGCTGAGGTTATCAGGTTTGAACAGATGAAGGAATTGTATGCTGGAGACAGTGATTTTGGTGAGATCTGGGGCAAGTGTGGTAGTAGAAAATCATGTGGGGATTACCATGTACATGAGGGTTATTTGATGAAGGGCAATCAACTATGTATTCCTCAATCCTCTTTAAGGGAGAAGTTAATCAGGGACTTACATGGAGGAGGATTGGCAGGCCACCTGGGAAGGGATAAGACCTTGCAGCTGTAGCTGAACGATATTTTTGGCCTCAGTTGAGGAAGGAGGTGTACAAGATTGTTGAGAGGTGCTATACTTGCCAAACATACAAGGGACATTCTCAAAGTATTGGGTTATATACACCCTTGCCAGTACCTGAGAATATTTGGGAGGACCTTTCTATGAACTTTGTCCTGGGTTTGCCTCGTACCCAACGAGGTGCTGACTCTATTTTTGTAGTGATTGACAGATTCTCCAAGATGGCTCACTTCATTCCTTGTAGGAAGACTTCAATGCCCATGCCATTGTCAAACTATTTTTCCGGAAGGTCGTGAGATTGCATGGAGTATCCAGATCCATCACATCTGACAGAGACACCAAATTCCTTAGCTACTTTTGGAAGATATTGTGGTACATGTTTGATTCCATCTTGAATTATAGCAGCATGGCGTACCCATAGACAGATGGACAAATAGAAGCTACCAACAGGACTTTAGGGAATCTCATCAGAAGTATTTGTGGAGAAAAACTATGACAATGGGATTTGTGTTTGCCACAGGCGGAGTTCGCCTACAACAATTCCGTCCATTGAACCACATGAAGATTCTCATTCTCCATCGTCTATACCAAAGTACCACAACATGCACTAGATTTGGTGAAGCTTCCAAAGCTGGCTGAGTACAGCATACCAGCTAAACACATGGCAGAGCATTGGCAAAGTACTTCAGAAGAGGTCAAAGCAAAGATTGAGAAAGCCAACGCCAAGTACAAGGAGGTGGCTGACAGAAGACGGAAGGAACAACTCTTTGAGGTAGGAGATCAGGTGATGGTCTTTCTCAGGAAAGAGCGGATTTCCGTGGGTACTTATAACAAGTTACGACCACGAAAGTATGGACCTTACAAGATTGTCCAAAAGATCAATGATAATGCTTATGTTGTTGATCTTCCTGCGACTATGGCGATTTCGAGGACTTTCAATATGGCAATTTACATCCATTCTTTTCGAACAATACACCTCTATATCTAGATGAGAACTTAGGGTCGAGTTCTTTGCATGAGGGAGAGAATGAAGTAAACAGGGTTGCAATGAGATATATGGACAAGTTGGACGCACGAAAAGCAGCCAAACCGAAGCAAGGACGAAGAAAGTTGTTTGAGAGCAAGGCTAGTTAGTTTCCTAAATTATTTTATTTCCTATAGCTTTTTAGTTTCTAAATTATTTTATTTCCTATAGCTTTTTAGTTTCCTAAATTATTTTATTTCCTATAGACTATAAATAGTTGTTTTAGGGTTTTTGAGACGGGGGATCAATTTTATTAAAAGTTGAAAAATTCATCTTGAGATGTTTTCTCTGAATCGCTTACGAGTGATTGTTTATCTTGAAGTTCAGTCGTTGTTATTGAATTCTTTTTTATTCCAATGCTTTCGCACTGCGTCAAAAATGTGGGAGCCAATATCTTGATCCAGAAATTGAATTCCTTGGGTTAAAGTTTTCATTCGAGGACCAAAGTTCTTGTGCTAAGATCATGTACTAATCAAGAAAAAAGCTTCAACACCTAAAAAATGTAATAACTCTACTTCTTAACGGCTATATAGCCCTTAAAAATGGCTATATAAACTGATAGGGGTCTATGCCAAACCCTCCACCATTAAGACGCTTCATATTAATAAATTTCTTTATTTTTAATAATTTTTTAATTTATTTATTTTTTTTTAAAAAAAATTTCAGGCCATGATGGGCTCGGTGGGCTGGCACAATGGGCCGTGCTGTGCCGGCACGACGGGCCAGCTCAGGCCCGTCATGGGCCATGCTATGCCGGGCTCAAAAAAATCCTTTTTTCGAGCCTGGCACAGCACGGTTTAACGGAACATGCCGGCACGACCCGGTATTGTAGCAGTACCGTGTCGTGCCAGGCACGGCTCGGTTCGAACGAGCTGTGCCGGCCCATGGGTGGCATGTCCCTATGCCCACCTTTACTCGCATTGCTGTTGCTGACTGCTCATATCGTTGGCTCTGGCAGTGCTGGAACTTCTCCTCAGGACTCGCTCTCCTGTTCTCAACCTCCTCCTCTCTTCTCTTCTCGATATTTTTCTTCGCATCGATGCTCGCACTCTCTCTGCTAGCTCACTCCACATCCATGCTTGCAGTGTTCTTCTAGGCTCCTCCTGATTGTTAAAATATAATAGTTGTTAGTTTTTAATATTTTATTTTATTTTTAATTTTTATTAAGCTTTTACATAATGGACCTATTTTATTATGCTTTGATGTGGTAGACTCAGATAGATAAGATCATAAGAGGCATTATATTTATCCGTAGAACCAAGAAATAATATTTATATGGTGATGTGCTTAATGAAAATATAGATATATTTTTTCTTTTCGAGAGAAAACCTTTCCTCTACTTAATTTCTCTTTCAAAAATATTCTATATTGGAAACAATCTCAACTACAAAAATTGGTATCAGAACCAGATTCCTTGATTCCATCAGATCCAAAGTAAAGCCACGAAAAAATCCAAACAAAGGATTCACGGCCTTCTCCGGCCTCTTCCTCACCAACGCTGTCTTCACCATCAATCCTCCTCAAGCAATCTCTTGTAAGTCAGGATTCCGTCCGAAACCAGAAGCGAAAGTCATGCACCATCTCATCATCACCTAGCCATCTCGCTTTCTCACGATCGAAGCCGGTCTGTCAAATTTCTTCGTCTTGCACTTTTTCTCTTCCAAAGCAACAAAAGATTTTATAAGGACATCTCTTCCAAAGCATCTTCCAACAACAAAAAGGAGAAAGGAGTTTTTTGACTGCCAAAAAAAAAAAAGACGGAACAAGGGAGACCAGGTGCTTCTTCTTTACTGTTCCTCTTTTCTTAGTCTTTCGTTTATTATTTTTGTTTTGAGTCACGTGGTGCGAGGAGATAAAAGCAACTAAAGGATTACAAAAAGAAGGATGCCAAAGCCCTATTATTTATCAAACAAATGTGTCTGAGAAACTTTTTTTCAGAATTATTAGAGCCACTAAATCAAAGGAGGCATGTAACATCTTGTAGAAGGAATTTCAAGGCAACATAAAGGTGAGAGCCATCAAATTTCAAACTCTAAGAAGAGAGTTAGATAATTTGAGAATGCAAGAACATAAAAAAATTGAAGGATTACTTATCCAAAATTATGGAGACTGTTAATCAAATAACGAGCTAAGGTGAAACTATCACCGAGCAAAGAATATCTGAAAAAAATTTGGCTAGCTTATCTCCAAAATTTGATACAATAGTTACAATTGTTGAAGAATCTAAAGATCTTTCTTAATTAAGTGTTCATGAATTGATAGGATCTCTTGAAGCTCATGAGCAAAGATTGTTTAGGCATAAAGAATCATCAATTGAAAGTGCTTTTCAATCTAAACTTAAGATGGTTAATAAAAATTCTCAAAAAGAATCATATAGTCATGCTCCAGTCAAAAGAGAGTCATTCAGAGGTGAAAACCAGAGTAGAGGAAGAAAAAGAAATATGAAAGGAAGATGTAGAGAAATGCAAAGAAATAATTTTTCAAGAAGACAATATGATGAGAGCACTAAATAAGGTGCAACATATGTAAAAGGTCTTCTCATGCTGAAAAAGATTGCTGATTTAGGGAGAATCATAATGTTATAATTATAAAAAGTTTGGACATGTTCAAAAAGATTGCAGGTATAAAGTAAGTGAGCAAGCACACTTCTCAGAAGAAAATGAAGATCAACAAAGCACATTATATGCATGTCAAACTAGAAGAGTAAAGAAATAATGTATGGTATCTTGACAGTGGGTGCAGCAATCACATGACTGGTGGCAAATCTATTTTTATGGACATTGATAGTTCTTCAATCTCACAAGTGAAGATGAAAAATGATGTTCTAGTCCAAGTAACAAAAATGCACAATTGCAATCAATACCAAGAAAGGAAGAGAGTTCATTCATGATGTTTTACTTGTTTCAGATTTGAAGAAGAATATCTTGAGTGTTGGACAATTGATTGAGCATGGGCACATGATACACTTTGAAGATAATGTTTGTAAGTTATATGATAGAGGAATGAAAAAGTAACTTATGGTAAATATCAAGAAGAAAAATAGAAGTTTTCTCTTATTTTGCACTATGCAAAGGTTGTTGCATGGAAGTTGAAAATAAATGATGAGTCATGGTTATGGCACAAAAGGTTTGGGCACTTGAACTTTCAAAGTTTAAGAAGTTTACATTAAAAGAATATGGTGTATGGTCTATCAGCAATACATGACAAGAACGAACCTTGTGAAGGATGTGCACTTGAAAAATAACATAGAGAGGCATTTCCAAAAGAGCATGTATGGAGAGCCAAAACACTATTGAAGCTTATTCATACTGACATATATATATGTGGACCTATAAAAACTCCTTCTCATGCAGGTAACAACTACTTCATTATTTTTATTGATGACTATTCAAGGATGACATGGATATATTTCATGAGACATAAATCAGAGGCATTTCTTATCTTTAAGAAGTTCAAAAATCTTATGAAAAGATAAAGTGTGCATTATATCAAAGTGCTGAGAAGTGATAGAGGTGGTGAATACAATTCAAATAAATTTGAGCAATTTTGTGAAGATGATGGTGTACAAAGATATGGTTATGCACCAGAGCAAAATGAAGTTGCAGGAAAAAAGAACCGTACTATTGTTGAGATGTCCAGATCTGTGCTCAAAGACAAAGGCCTTCCAAATTCTTATTGGGCAGAAGCAGTGAATACAACAATGTATCTGATGAATAGATGTCCAACAAAAGCTCTTCAGAATATGACACCATTTGAAACTTGGTATGATAGAAAGCCTTCAGTGAAGCATTTCAAAATCTTTGGATGTGTGTGCTATGCATATATTCCAAAGGAAAGGAGACATAAACTGATTAAGTAAGTGAAAAATATATTTGTTGGATATAGTCTAAATCAAAAGGTTAAAGACTTTTCATCTTGATGCAAAATCAAGTGAGCATAAGAAGAGATGTTATTTTCAATGACAAAGTTGCTTGAGATTGGAAGCAAAAGAAAGTTAAAGAAAATATTATTTTTCTTGGTAAAGAAATTCATGATGCTCAAAATGAAGAAAATGAGGTTGAAGGTTCACCATAAACTTCTTCAAGTGTAAGTCCATTTTTAACTTCTTCAAGTCTACTCTCTCTATAAAATGAGAAGATTAAGTGACATTTATGCTTCTTGTAATTTCTGCTTGATTGAGCCTGAAACTTATGAAAATGCTATGCATGAAAAAGTATGAAATAAGGCAATGCAAGAAGAAATCAATATAATTGAGAAGAACAAAACTTGGGAATTAGGGAAGAAACCAAGTGATAAGGAAGTCATTGGCTTGAAGTGGATCTACAAAATAAAACACAATTCGGATGGCACCATTCAAAGGCACAAAGCAAGATTGGTAGCAAAGGGATACTCTCAATTGTCTGGTATTGATTATTAAGAAACTTTTGCACCTATTGCTAGACATGATACAATTAGAACTCTTATTTCTATAGCAGCACATAAAAGTTAAAAACTACACAACTAGATATATATAAAGTCAGCATTCTTGAATGGAGTATTGAAAGAAGAAATTTATGTTGAACAACCTCAAGGCTTCATCATCAAAGGTCAAGAAAATCATGTATACAAGTTGAAGAAGCATTATATGAGCTGAAGCAAATACCGAGAGCATGATATTCTCAAATTGACTCCTATTTCAATGACAAACATTTTCTAAGAAGTCCAAGTGAACCAACATTTTATGTGAAGAAGCAAGGTAATGATATTCTCATTGTTTCTCTTTATGTTGATGATTTAATTATTACTGGTAATAATGAGAATATAATTTTGACTTTCAAAAGTGATATGATGAGAAGATATGAAATGAATGATATGTGTTTGCTACATTATTTTTTGGTAATTGAAACCAGTCAAAGAAAAGATGGTATCTTTATCAGTCAAAAGAAGTATGTAGAAGGCATTATCAAGAAATTCAAAATGAAAAATTGCAATAGTGTGGAAATACCTTTTGTGGTAAATGAAAAATTGATGAAAGAAGATGAAAGTGGTGAAGCCAATGCGCAATTATATAGAAGCATTATTGAAAGTTTATTATATCTAACAATTACAAGGCTAGACATAATGTTTGCATCAAGTTTACTTTCCAGATTTATGCAAAAGTCAAGTAATATTCACTTTGGACAAGCAAAAAGAGTCTTGAGATACATCAAAGGTACTAAAGATTATGGAATCATGTATGAAAGAAACAATGATGATATTGTGAAGTTATTTGGGTTTAGTGATAGTGATTGGGCTAGAAGCATTGATGACATGAAAAGCACATCAGGTTATGTATTCTTTTATGGATCAGGTGTCATATCTTGGGCATCAAAGAAGCAAGATACAATGACATTATCATCTTCTGAAGCTGAATATGTTTCAACAACTTTGGCAGCACAACAAATAATTTGGTTGAAAAGAATACTTGAAGTATGTGTGAGAAGCAAGAATAAGCTATTACTCTGCTATGTGACAACAAATCTACTATTTCTTTGACGAAGAATCCTATATATCACAGCCGCACCAAGCACATCAAAATCAAGTACCATTTGATAAGAGATGTGTAGAAGGAAAAGAAATTGAAGTCAAGTATGTGAAGACTGAAGACCAAATTGCAGACATCATCACCAAGGCACCTAAGAAGAAATTCATTCACTTTAGAGATCGCATGGGTATCCAAGAATAACCATTAAAGAAAATGTTAAAATATAATGATGGTTAGTTTTTAGTATTTTATTTTATTTTATTTTTAATCTTTGTTGAGCTTTTACATAATAGGCCTATTTTATTATGCTTTGATGTGATAGCCTTACATGGATAAGATCATAAAAGTCATTATGTTTATCCGTAGAACCAAGAAATAATATTTATACGATGATGTACTCAATGAAAATATAGATCTATTTTTTCTTCTCAAGAATTTTTTTTTCGATCTAATTTCTTTTCTAAAAATAATTTATGTTGAAAATAATCCTACCACCGATTGCCACCTCCTTTGCGCCGTTTCTCTGTCTCCTCTTTCTCTCTAGCATACTCTTCGCACGCTGGCACTCTCTCTTCTCCCTCTCATAAAATCTCGGCTGCCGCTGGCATATTGCTGCTTGCATAGCTGGAGCTCTGGGTCTTCTTTCTCGCAAAAGAGAACCAGGGTGGTAGAAAGAAAGAAGAAGATAAAATAGAGGATGAAGAAGATAAAATAGAGGATGTGACGTTACGCCGTTGGACGTGCCGCGCTAGCAGGTCTCTGGTTTGGTGGTACGTGGAAACTAGATGGAACTACGGCGTGCGTGCCATGAGCCAGAGACCAAAGATCAGACACGTGTTGCGTAGGACACCATGCAACATCACACATGTGTACGCCTTTCGCCACACTCGGCGGGCGTTTGGACGTACAGCCATATGCGGCTCACGAGAAGACGCCCCAACCTCCGTCCGTTACCGTAACGCGTCGTACGCCAAGAGCAAGACAAAACCTCACACGCAGAGGCAGTGGACACCGTCACCGGACTCTGTGGGCAATTGGGACGTGACGGCCGGTTGCGGCCCACACGAGACACACCCCTTCCTCCGTTCCTCCCCGTAACACGTGGACTCCTCGGCCAAAGCAAGGCACCAAGAGATACACGCGTCCAGCTTGCCGGAGAAGAGAGCTCCAGCGTACAGACCTCCAGATCCGACTTAGCTTGGCATATCGTCGATGATTTCGTGATCCGACGTCCGGACTTGACGAGCCGTTTTGTCCATCACCGGATCCTGCGTCCACGTAGCCATGCAGGAGTGGCCTTGTTGCCACGTTAACCCCTCTCTCTCAAGACTTACGACCTTTTTCTCCCTATAAATGGAGACCTCCAGCTCCTCCACTTCTCATCGTCCCAGTTGAGCTTTCCCTTCTCCGAGCGAGCGAGAGCCAGCCATGACGACCAAATCAAGAGCCTTCATTCCTTTCCTTCTTCTTCTTTCCATCCTTCTCCTCTCCGCCACCCTGGCTCTCTCCGCTACCGAGGGAGAGGACCCTGAGCGTGAGAGGCGGAAGGAGCAGTGCATGCAGGAGTGCCGGGAGAGCACACAAGGCGAGGAACAACAGAGACAGTGCATGCGCCAGTGCGAGCAGCGCTACGAACAAGAGAGGAGGGGGCAAGGCGAGGAGAGATCCAGAGGAGGAGGTCAAAGAGAGGATCCCGAGAAGCGGCTTGAGGAATGCCGGATGGAGTGCCGGGAGCAAGAAAAGGGGTGGAGGGAGCAGAAAGAGTGCGAGCAGCGGTGTGAGAAGGAGTACAGAGAGCATCGTGGGGGGAACAAGGAGAAAGAAGAAAGAGAGGAAGGGAGGGAGGAGGAGAAGAGAAGAGGGAGCGATCCTTTCTTCTTCGACGAGGAGAGCTTCGTTCACGGGTTCAGCACCGATCGCGGCCGCCTTAGTCTCCTCAGAAACTTCATTGAGAAGTCCAGGCTTTTGCTTGGGGTCGCCAACTATCGTCTTGCCATCCTGGAGGTCGGTCCAGAAACCTTCATGATCCCCAGGCACTTTGACGCAGAGAACATTATGTTCGTATCCAGAGGTAAAAGGCTAGCATTCACTCTTGCATTTTTGCCTCTGGTTTTATCTTTTTCAGCCTCCAACTTCAATGGATAGGCTGCATATATTTATTTATATATGATGATGTGTAGGAAATGGACTCATAACTCTTACATCGGAACATCATACGGAGACTTATGAGCTTAGCGAGGGAGATCTCTGTAGGGTGCGCGCAGGAAGAATCGTTTCTGTGACGAACACAGACGGGAGGAAGAAGCTCGAGATAGTCTCCCTCGGGGAGCCCGTAGGCACTCCTGGCATGTTTGAGGTCACTCACACCAGCCTATCGCTCAAAATTCTAAGTCGTTATCTTCTAATTTACTCTTAATTTGTCTAAAGTTACTAACCATCGAACTTTGTGACCGTGCAGTCGTTCGTTGGTGCTGGCGGAGAAAACCCCGAGTCATTTTACCGGAGCTTCAGCGACCGAGTCTTAAGAGCTGCCTTTAATGTATAATAATATCTTTCCCTCTCTCACTCTTGTCTAACATACCCATGTTGTATTTTGTGGCTCCTAAGTCCTAACATAAGAGCGAATCATTGTCGGCCTATCTATCAGACACGACAAGACTTGCTGGACAAGCTCTTTGGGACGCAGAAGAAGGGACCTATGATAGAGATAAGCAAAGAGCAGATGAGGGAGATGAGACGCCAGGCCGGCACCGGGGGCCGGCCCATCGGTGTGTCGAGGAAGCCGTTCAATCTGTTCCGCAAGAGCCCTTCCTTCTCCAACCGCCATGGAGAGCTAAGAGAGGCCGATCGCGATGACTATCCGGAGCTCGGGGACCTCGACATCCGAGTCTCCTACAATAACATCAGCAGGGTAATTAGGCTTTCCTCCTCACATTCTCTTGTTTCAATGAGGCTTCAAGATAGAATTTAAAGTGGTGGTTGTTCGGCAGGAATCCATGATTTCACCTTACTACAACACAATGGCAACTAGGATTGCCGTTGTGATAAGAGGCAGAGGCAAGGCCCAGATAGTGTACCCGCACGTGTCGAGAGAACGGGAGGAAAGACGAGGGCGAGAGGAAGAGGAACAGCGAGGTCGACAGGAAGGCAGGGAGGAGGAAGAGCAGCAACAGCAACGTGGCCAACACTACCAACGCGTCGAATCCGGCTTATCTCCTGGCAAGGTGTTCGTCGTTCTCCCCGGCCACCCATCCGTCACCATGTCTTCCCGCGAGGGGAATCTTGAGGTCTTGTGCTTCGAAATCACTGCCAGAAACAACCACAGGACCTTCCTTGCAGGTAACTGTTTTTCTTAAAACTTTTGCATGAGAATGGCTGGCTGCTGGCCCGTTGCAATTTACAAGTGTTGTTCTTGTTTACTTGATCAAGTTTTATGTATGACTCTCTAATGCAATTTGAATGTTCTTGCGGTGGAATACAGGGAGGAACAACGTATTGAAGCGGATGGATAGGGTGACCAAGGAACTGGCCTTTGATCTGCCGGCGAGGGAGGTGGACGAGGTCTTGGATGCCCAAAAGGAGGAGGTTTTCCTGAAAGGCCCAAAGGAGCGCGAGCGGGAGAGCCAGAGAGGGGAAGGCCGAGACGGTCCGCTTGAATCTATCCTGCGATTTGCCGGCTTTTGAGAAGGAACGAAGGGAGGATGTGAGTTGTGGAGACCAGCTTGAGGGGGAGATGTATGAGAGTGTAGAATACTAGTACTAGTAGTATGTCGTCGTCGTCGTCGTCGTCTGAGAGATGCATGTAAATCCTCTGGAATAAGCGCTTTTAAAATGCCTTGGAATAAAAGTCTTCCCTTTAATTCGGTGTTTAACACATGGACCACTTCTATTTGGCAGCTACCGTTCTGCTTTGCCATTAATTGCTAGCACGTGATGATTTCACGGATTAAGAGCACGTGGTCTATATATGGAGGTCTTTACGTTGGACAACCCATGCTTGCCAAAAACACTGCATGAATGGTTTGTGGTGCTTGGGTTTGATTATTATTTCATCATTTATATATATATATATGAGCTGTTACGACGAGGCGGGCGCAAAATTTTGATCTGCATGGATTGTAGAGCGATGGATAATATGCGACGTGTATATGAACCTTTCCCGTATCTCCGAACCTCCGGTCCGGTCCCGCGTGACGTAGTGTCTTTGAAAACTTTTTTAAAAAAATTGGATGAACCAAGACAACAATAAAATCCGGGCGAGTCGGGCGACTGGGCGAGTCGGGCGACACCGACACAATAGCTATTTTTTTAAGTTAAAAAATAAAATCAAAACCGCTTAGGAATTAAAATGTTGTGTAGACTTTCACCGTTCAGTTTTTTTTTTCTTCTTCTTTCGTTTTCATTTTTCTTCTTCTTCCATTTTTCACAAACTTCACTTCTTTGTCTTCTAGACTTCTACCATTCCATGTCTAGACTTCTCAGTGACAGCGAGAAGGACTAGAGGAGTGATCCATCACGGTCCGCAGAGGCAGAGAAGGAGATGGTGGCAGTCTGGCAGTTCGGCTTCCCCACTAATTTCTTTTTACTCTACTCAGTCGTCAACCCGTCATCAAGTAAGTAAGCAGCTCTGCTCTTCTATCTACTCCAACTTTCCCCATCCCTTCTTTGTACTCAATCAGCCTCCCGAGCAGTGAAAATCTGGCACATCGCCCCTTAGAGATCAGGCACACTGGCAAGATTGGGATAGTATTTTTTTGTTTTTTCTTCGCATGACAAACATTTTTCCTTTCTCTTCCCTCTCTAGATCTCTCTGCCTTGATCCCCTTCTCCTTCTGCCCAGCCATGACCTCCTCTTTACCATCGTTTCTCATAGCCGCCGCATCCTTCCAGGCCTTCTCCTTCCGGCTTTCCTTGGACCTCAGCAGCAGCTGTTGCTCCATGGGGATGTGGAATTTGTAGGACGGACAAAGTGGAATCAGAGCCGGAGGGGATTATAAAGCAGGCAGCGGATTAACATGGTTGACTACCAAACATGTTTGTGTTGTCAAAAATAGGAAAAAAATGAAAATAAAATTCCTTCTTTTTTTGCAGTCAGTCTCCTTCGTCCGCTGCCTCTCCTACTCCTCCCATGGTGTCCGAAAACCTTCATGGCGCGATTGCTCCCTCATCCGTGTTCTCTCACGTCATCCAGGCGCCGGAGGATCTGATCCTCGAGTAATCCTCCTTTCCGTTGTCATCTCTTGACGGATCACCGATCAGAAGGATTGGATGACTCGTTTTTATTTTCGTGGGTTGTTTGTTTCTTTTGTAATAACCCATCGCTTTTAATGGTCCTAATTTTATTACTATCATTTCACTAATTAATAAGTGATAACGCCCCCTCCTTAAATGTTGAACGCCTGCTTGATGGGAGCAGTGAAGGGATTTGGGTATATTTATCGATCTTAACTTGCATGATAAATATATTGATATCGTATTTCCGCATATTTGATATCGTGATCAATATATTTAAATTAAGTCTAACATTTGGTATCAGAGCCTTTTAAACCTCTGCCTTATTTTGTGAGTGTTTCCATCAAAGTTTCTCTTTTCAAGCAATTTATGCGCGTGTTTTCCGTTTTCAGTTTTTTGGATCTCAGGTTTCGATTTTTTGCTCAGTTCTGATTTTTGTTCATGGAATTGAATAGAAACCATTAAATCTATCTTAGATTCTGATTTTTGCGGAAACAAAACGTGGCCTCTTCCTTTTCTATTTAAGATTTCTTTATGGCATTAAAGGTTTCTCGGATTTCTTTCTGGTATTAAAGAGATAGCATTAAAAAGAGAAAAGAAACGTAGCATTAAAAAAAAAAAGGAAAAGTAAAGAAAAAAAGCGGAAACCATAACCACATGGGGTGACATATTAAAAAGAGAGAAAACGTGGCCTGATTTGGTTTTCAATTTTCTTGCTTATGGTCTTTCCGTTCTCTCACGGATTTAAAATCTGGATTGGTTGAATTTTAAATGCATTTATTATATGTTTAATATTTTATTAAATCATGTGACATGATTTGGTTTTATCATTTGTTTCTTAAGTTTAAATTTTTGTATTAAAATACGCCTCCTGAGTCTCTATGCCTACGGTGTTTTGCATAGACTGGCCCAAGGGAATAATGAGCTACGGCCGGACGTGTTTTAATTAACAAAAATTTTTCTTAAGATGATAATTTAAAATTTATTAAATAGATAATTGAAATGTTGTCTCTGTTCTGCATACTAGATTTATTCTATGCATGAATTTGGTGGTAGTGTAAAAATCACAGTGCAAATCCTTTCAAGGTCTGATTGGTCAGTTGGTGTCTAGAAAGGTAAAGAGATTGTGGTTACTTAATTGGTTCCGTTGACTGACCTAAGGAAAGCAACGGGGGGACCCCCACTTCTCTTTCACTGGCCTGGCCAATTTGACTAACTCAGATCTTGATTTGGAAATGTTACGTTGATTAAGATCACTACCTAATAATCATGCTAAATTGGTTAATCTATATGCATATAATGAATTCAATGTCATGTGATCAATATGATTTTGATTAATTGAGGAGTAGCCACAGCATCTTTGATTAATCAAAATTATATATTGAGTTGCAAAGATCACATAAGGTTAGATGACATTAATTGTGACTAATTATATTAATGTAATGAATCTTATCCCACAGAATTTTTATTGCACTAATATAATTAATTAGGATGTGATAACAAATTATTTTCTTAATTACCCACAGGAATTAAGAAAGGAATATAATTTGTTAGTCACATCATTAAGTTAATGAGTCTATTTGAGTATAATAACTTAGCCCACAGGTAGTTATTGTATGTTATTGATTCATGTTATTGCATGTTTACATTGGTAAAACATGACATCAAGTTATATGCCTCAAATTCAATTACATGAACATGATTTATTTTTATGCAGCTATTTTGCCTGTTAATATTTCTGATATGAAATGTGACGTTCCGATTTAAGTGGTGATAATTATAAATTATGGAAGGAGAGAATTCTTCTTCAATTAGGGTGCATGGATATTGACTATGCTATCAGGAAGGATGAACCACATTCAGTTACATCTACTAGCACTCAGGCTGAGATTGCTGCGTATGAACGATGGGAACGGTCCAATCGCCTCAGTATGATGTTCATACGTACTAAAATTTCTGCTAGTATACGTGGTTCAATTCCTGAGTGCAAAAATGTCAAGGAACTTCTGAAGGCTATTGATGCACAATTTGAGTCTTCAGATAAGGCACTGGCTAGCACCCTAATGACAAAATTATCATCAATGAAGCTCACTACGGTTGGAGGTGTGCGTGAGCACATCATGAAGATGAGGGACATTGCGGCTCAGTTGAAATCCCTAGAGGTTGAGATGTCAGAATCTTTCTTGGTGCACTTTATTTTGAGCTCACTCCCACAGCAGTATAGTCCCTTCAAAATATCTTACAACACACATAAGGACAAATGGTCAATTAATGAACTTCTGACCATGTGTGTTCAAGAGGAAGGGAGGCTGATTTTAGAAATGGAGAAAGTGCACATTTAGTCACTCAGAGAAAGACTAAAGCTCCCAAAGCCAAACGCAAAGGAAAGGGTAAAGTATCCATCCATACAGAAGACAAGAAGGAGTCCAAATGCTTCTTTTGCAAGAAGAAAGGGCATATAAAGAAAGATTGTCTCAAATTCAAAGCTTGGCTTGACAAGAAAGGTACTCTAACCTCATTCGTATGTCATGAATCCAATTTGGTTATATGTCATAACACATGGTGGATTGATTCTGGTTCTACAATCCATGTTTCAAATACCTTGCAGGGTTTTCTAAATCAAAGGAAACCATTGGGAAGTGAACAAAGCATCTATTCAGGAAACAAGATGGGTTCACATGTGGAAGCAATTGGGACGTGCAGACTTATTTTACATTCTGGTTTTGTTTTGGATTTGGAAAAGACATTTTATATTCCAAGTTTCTCTAGAAATTTGATTTCAGTGTCAAGGCTTGTACCAGCAGGATACTCCTTTAATTTTAATAAAAGCTCTGTTGATTTATTTTATAAATCTAAGCTTATTGGGAATGGTACATTGTCAGACAATCTTTTTCAAATTAATTTAAAAAATAATACCACCTATAATGTGATGCACGCCCAAACTGGTATGAAAAGATGTGTTATAAATGAGAATTCCTCTATTTTGTGGCATCGGAGATTAGGTCATATCTCATTGAGAGAATTAAAAGATTAGTAAAAGATGGAGTACTTGATACTCTTGATTTTACTGATTTTGGCACTTGTGTGGACTGCATAAAGGGAAAGCAAACCAACAAGTCCAAGAAAGATGCCAAGAGAAGTTCGAAATACTGGAGATCATACATACGGATATCTGTAGCCCAGATATGGATTCGTATGGTCAGAGATACTTCATCTCATTTATTGATGACTATTCACGATATATGTATCTCTACCTACTTCATAATAAGAACGAAGCATTAGATGCCTTTAAGGTATTTAAGGCAGAAGTAGAGAAACAATGCGGCAAGCAAATTAAAATCGTGAGGTCAGATAGAGGTGGAGAATATTATGGTAGATACACTGAGAATGGACAAGCACCTGGTCCGTTTGCTCGATTTCTTGAAGAAAATGAAATTGTTGCACAATACACCATGCCAGGGTCTCCTGACCAAAACGGTGTAGCTGAAAGGAGAAACCGGACATTATTGGACATGGTAAGGAGCATGATTGTCAGCTCCAACTTACCTAAATCCTTGTGGACTGAAGCTCTTAAAACTGCTGCGTATATATTGAATCGGGTTCCAACCAAGGCTGTTTCCAAAACGCCATTTGAGTTATTTAAAGGTTGGAAACCAAGTTTGCAACATATACGTGTTTGGGGATGCCCATCTGAAGTAAGAGTCTATAATCCACAAGAAAAGAAACTAGACCCAAGGACTATTAGTGGATACTTTATTGGATATGCTGAGAAGTCCAAGGGTTATAGATTTTATTGTCCATCTCACAGCACTAGGATTATGGAATCAAGAAATGCAAAATTTCTTGAGAATGACTTGATCAGTGGGAGTGATCAATCTCAGTATTTGGCTTCTTCTGAGAAAGATCATTCAGTTATTCCAGCTTCCACTTCAAGTGAGGGATTGGTTGTTATTTATAGCACTCCTCAAACTCAATTAAGTGCCCAACAACCAGTCATTGAGATTTTACAAGCTGATGGTAATCTAGAAGATCATGTTGTTCATCAACAATCGGTTGTGCAAGATACTCCTCAAGAGGTCATTGACACAACATTAAGAAGATCAACTAGAATAAAGAAATCAGCAATTCCTAGTGATTATGTTGTGTATCTACATGAATCTGACTATAACATTGGAGCCGAAAATGATCCTGAAACGTTTTCACAAGCCATGAGTTCTAAGGAATCAAACTTGTGGTTCAATGCCATGAAGGACGAGATGGAATCTATGGCATCTAATCAAGTCTGGGATCTTGTTGAGTTGCCTGATGGTGTAAAAGCTATTGGATGTAGATGGATCTTTAAAATAAAGAAAGACTCACAAGGCAATATTGAGAGATATAAAGCAAGACTCGTTGCCAAAGGATTCACTCAGAGGGAAGGAATCGACTACACGGAGACATTTTCTCCTGTATCCAAGAAAGATTCTCTCTGAATAATTATGACATTGGTAGCTCATTTTGATTTTGAGTTACAACAAATGGATGTGAAGACCGCATTCCTTAATGGAGATCTAGAGGAAGAGGTTTACATGAAACAGCCTGAAGGATTTTCCTCTGGTGATGGTGAGCATTTGGTTTGCAAGCTTAAGAAATCCATATATGGATTGAAACAAGCCTCACGTCAGTGGTATTTAAAATTTCATGATGTGATCTCTTCCTTTGGTTTTGAAGAGAACATCATGGATCAATGTATATACCAGAAGGTTAGTGGGAGCAAAATTTATTTCTTGGTCCTATATGTGGATGATATTCTACTTGCAACCAATGATAAAGGGTTGCTATATGAGGTGAAACAATTTCTCTCAAAAATTTTGATATGAAAGATATGAGTGAGGCATCTTATGTCATTGGCATTAAGATCCATAGAGAAAGATCTCGAGGCATTTTGGGATTGTCTCAAGAAACTTATATCAATAAAGTCTTGGAGAGATTTCAGATGAAAAATTGTTCACCAAGTGTTGCACCTATAGTGAAGGGTGACAAGTTCGCTTTGAACCAGTGCCCTAAAAATGAACTTGAACGGGAACAGATGCACAACATTCCATATGCTTCAGCTGTTGGAAGCCTAATGTATGCTCAGGTTTGCACAAGACCTGACATTGCATTTGCAGTAGGAATGTTGGGAAGATATCAGAGTAATCCAGGTTTAGACCACTGGAGAGCTGCTAAAAAGGTCATGAGGTATCTTCAAGGGACCAAGGACTACATGCTCATGTATAGACAAACTGATCATTTGGAGATAGAGGGCTACTCAGATTCGGACTTTGCTGGCTGCATTGATTCTCGGAAATCAACATCAGAATTTATATTTATGTTAGCTGGTGGAGCCATATCATGGAGGAGTACAAAGCAGACTTTGACTGCTACCTCTACTATGGAAGCGGAGTTCGTTGCTTGTTTTGAGGCTACATCGCAAGGTGTATGGTTGAAGAGTTTCATCTCAGGGCTTAGAATTGTTGACTCTATTGCTAGGCCAATTAAACTGTACTGTGACAATTTAGCTGCTGTATTTTTGGCTAAAAACCATAAGAGTGGTAGTCGAAGTAAACATATCGACATTAAGTATTTAGCCATAAGAGAACGTGTTAAAGAAAACAAAGTGGTCATAGAACATGTTAGCACTGAATTGATGATAGCTGATCCTTTGACTAAAGGCATGCCAATTAAGAATTTTAAGGATCATGTGATAAGAATGAGAGTTGGTTCCATGATATAATTGTATGGATAACAATTGTACAAAGAAACTCTTATTTCAATTATTTGTTTATTTCTCATTTAGGTGTACACGTTATTTGACTTTTGAGAAATGACAAACTTTTCTTTTGGACTCTGAATAAACATATGGTTTATTCATTATGTTATCACATTTGGAATAGTGGTAAAGAAATTGAATGCATTGTAATACATAGAAGATAATACTCAATTATAGAGGACCTATCGCTATGATTCATGTATTTAGTTTCTTGTTCAGTGTTGATAAAATATACGGACCAAGTGGGAGAATGTAATAACCCGTCGCTTTCAATGGTCCTAATTTTATTACTATCGTTTCACTAATTAATAAGTGATAACGCCCCCCCTTAAATGTTGAATGCCTGCTTGATGGAGCAGGCGGTGAAGGGATTTGAGTATAAATAGGGAACCCTTCCTAAGGCTTTCAACAAGGTTATCGAAAGAAAAACCAAAATAAGCGGAGGCATTGAGTCCCTGATCAAGAGCACATCCTGAGGGCATACACCATCAGAGTGCGATGGCTCATTGATTGGAAGAACTCAATCAAGATCTAGAGAGAAGGAAGATCAAGATCCCGTGCAGCTGATTCAAAGAAGATCGAATTCCTTACCCTCATCGGAAAGAAAATTAAAAATAATGGCGGAGGTATTTATCGATCTTAACTTGCATGATAAATATATTGATATCGTATTTCCGCATATTTGATATCGTTATCAATATATTTAAATTAAGTCTAACATCTTCGTGACTAGTCTTGTTCTTGATGTCTTATTCG
This sequence comes from Calamus simplicifolius, assembly GCA_900491605.1. Classification (NCBI taxonomy): domain Eukaryota; kingdom Viridiplantae; phylum Streptophyta; class Magnoliopsida; order Arecales; family Arecaceae; genus Calamus; species Calamus simplicifolius. Next base: position 448,635 of record UESW01004089.1, on the reverse strand, counting down.
TTGATTTTTGGCGTGTCTAACCAAAGAGTTGGGATCTTGAGTTGTTTCATTGGGTTTGGGAGAGTTTCTTGGATCAGTTCTGGATGATGGTCTGATATTTTGTTTTTGGGATTGAAAGGTGACAGTTGCATATAACAAGGATCCGAGCCCGGTGAAGGTTAATTTGGGTGTCGGAGCTTATCGGACTGAGGTAAGAACCGTGGGATCTTTAGATGAAATGGGTTTTGTTGATCATCTGGTAAATCCTTCTATTTTTATTTTTATTGTTGACCTCTTCTTGCTTTTTGCCTGATTTGTCCTTTTGTGATAGGAAGGGAAGCCGCTCGTTCTGAACGTTGTGAGACGAGCAGAGCAGATGCTAGTTATGATCCGTATGTTCTTATCTTTTGGTGGATAGATTACTATTTTCTTGGAGGGAATTAGGGAAATTTTATTACTTGTCCTTATTGAATAGAGATGAAGCAGCACCTGACGAACCTTGGGATGTTTTCATGTGAAAATAGATAACATCCAACATTATTAAGTCTTTTTCCATGAATTTTGGAAATTGGATGTTTTCGTGTGAAAATAGATAACCTCCAAAAAGCCTTTTTCCGTGAATTTTGGAAATCGGACATGTCCTTTCTGCCAAAATATTCTTGGAAAAAAAGGGGCTTTTCTTGAAAAGTGGGAAATTGGTCTCCTCCCTCCCTTCCTTCGCTTAATCCAGAACAGAAAATGAAATATCTTTTCCTGCTTTCTTCATGGTTTTATCTCCAAGGAAAATGTTTTGTTTTACCTTGACATTTCCAGTGGTTTCCTGGCAATCTGTTTTTGTTTTTAAATTATGAAGTTCTTTGAAAAAGAAAAAAATGTTGTTATTTCTCAGTGGATGATAATTGATATCAGTAGGTTTTCTGCTAGCTTGCCCCCATTTGATGCGGCTCCATCTTTCAGCATATAAATATATTTTTCCTAAAATTGCTGATCCCATTTTGCCCATGGATTCATCTCAATACACTTAACTCTGTCATGATTTTTTTTCCCTTTTATTTTTATGGATATGTGTGTCCTTGTTGTCATTAATTGTTGTTCCCAGCACATAAAGGTTTCACCAAGACCTACCAGCATCTGTTGTGAAATTAATCCCAGAGTAATCTATTTTGGCCTTGCTCACTTGCCTCTTTAGATTTAAAAAGAAGTCACTAAGAAATGGTGATAAGCATCTTTCTCGGTTCTGACATGATAAATTGGCACATCTGAAATTTTATTCATCATTTATTCCTGATGGAAGGAAGTAGATTTTGATCACAGTTTGCAAGCATCTCTGCTGTTACTAGTTATCCTTTGTGATTGAAGGATTTGCTTATTTCATTGCCTTGTTTTGCATGGTTTTCAGGTCTCGAGTTAAAGAATACCTTCCGATCACTGGGTTGGCAGAATTCAATAAACTCAGTGCCAAACTAATCTTTGGATCTGACAGGTATGTGATGGCTTATAATGTAAGGCGTTGGTATGTAACATTGATGATATTTGCAAATTTGTTAGAGTAAATGATTTAAAAGTGTTCGATAACTCATTTCCTGATGTTAGGCAGATTCTGAGCCAAGGGCCATGATGTTAGGCAGATTCATAGCATTTCCTGACTCATGCATGCAAATTGTAATCATCAGGAAATAACAGCTGATAATGTCTTTCTGAGCCAACTCAAACTGTCCCTATATCTGATAAGTTACTAGCGTCCTGGAGGATATTTATTCATTTCCTTGATCAGGTCTGTGATATATTTTCAAGAATCATACGTCTTTGATCAGGTCTGTGATATATTTTCAAAAATCATACTTCGTGGATGCTTGGCAAATTACTTATTTTAAGCCTAGCCCCTTGATATGATCATTTATATATTATAAAACTTGACCTTTGTCCTATGTTTTTGTTCCTTTGTGTTCTTCAGGTTGGTAATTGTTTGGGCACTTTGATCAAAACATTCAAGGCTTCTTTCCGGCCATTCTTTGGTGAACTTGCTATGTACATAACACCAATGTTGGTAAGTCCTAAGAAACATGCTACTTGTATTTCTTAGTAGTACTCAAGAAAATATGCTTGACATTTTACTTTTCCTGTTGTATTTATGCATTTTTTTTGTATTAGTGAACTGCAAACTCTTATATATGTCTACATTTCCGTGAAAATTCTTGTCTCAATGCTTAATGATTTCCATCTCAAATATTTTAGGTCCTATTACATTGTTGCTTAGTTGGATTTGTTGTGGATTTCAACTTCTTTCAAGTTTCTTAAGAGAACATTTATGTAGCCATATTCTTATTGCCTATGTTTTGTTCTTGTGGTAGACAGTAGGGAGTTTAGTGGCTTCTTTAGTATTCCTCTATTATTAACTCTTTCACAACTATTCATCATATAATACCATCATGAGATCATAGAAATTTCTATCTTCATATCCGTATCGTATCCTATATAACAAATATGGATATGCTTGATATCCAATTCGTATCCGTATCCGTATCCGTATATAATAATATAGATATGCTGGATATCCGATTCATATCCGTATCCGTATATAATAAATATGGATATGCTGGATATCCAATTCGTATCCGTATCCGTTTAGAATAAATATGGATATAAATTTTAATATCCGTTTAGTATTCGTATCCGTATTTGTATCCGTTAAAAAATATGGATATAAATACGGATATACTACTATCCGATCCGTATCCAATCCGTTTTCAGCCCTACTAATGAAACAACTCAAGATCCCAACTCTTTGGTCGACACGCCAAAAATCAACGAATAAGACATCAAGAACAAGACACCAGTCACGAAGAAACAAATAAAACCCACGAAAATAAAAACGAGTCATCCTATCCTTTTGATCGGTGATCCGCCAAGAGATGACAACGGAAAGGAGGATTACCCCGAGGATCGGATCCTCTGGCGTCTGGACGACGAGAGAGAACACGAACCCGCCATAGAACCCAGCGGTCGATGAGGGAGTGATTGCGCCATGAAGGTTTTCGGACGCCATGGGAGGAGTTGGAGAAGCAGCGGACGAAGGAGACTGACCGCAAAAAAAGGAGGAATTTTATTTTCATTTTTTTCCTATTTTTGACAACAAAAATATGTTTGGTAGTCAACCATGTTAATCCTCTGCCTGCTCTATAATCCCCTCCGGCTCTGATTCCACTTTGTCCATCCCACAAATTCCACATCCCCATGGAGTAGTAGCTGCTGCTGGGGTCCAAGGAAAGCCGGAAGGAGAAGGCCTGGAAGGATGCGGCGGCTATGAGGAACTATGGTAAAGAGGAGGTCATGGCTGGGGAGGAGGAGAAGGGGATCAAGGCAGAGAGATCTAGAGAGGGAAGAGAAAGGAAAAATGTTTGTCATGCGAAGAAAAAACAAAAAAAAACTACCCCAATCTTGCTAGTGTGCCTGATTTCGAAGGGGCGATGTGCCAGATTTTCACTGCTCGGGAGGCTGATTGAGTAAAGAAGGGATGGGGAAAGTTGGAGTAGATAGAAGAAGCAGAGCTGCTTACTTACTTGATGACGGGTTGATGACCGAGCAGAGCAAAGAGAAATTAGTGGGGAAGCCGAACTGCCAGTCTGCCACCGTCTCCTTCGCTGCCCTCCGCGGACCGCGATGGATCACTCCTCCAGTCCTCCTCGCTGTCACCGGGAAGTCTGGACGTGGAATGGTGGAAGTATGGAAGACGAAGAAGTGAAGTCTGTGAAGAACGGAAGAAGAAGAAAACTGAAAACGGAAGAAAGAAGAAAAGGAAACTGAACGGTGGAAGTCTGCACACCGTACACGATGTGTCGATTCCTAAGCCATTTTGATTTTATTTTTTAGCTAAAAAAATAGCTGTTGCAATGTCGGTGTCGCCTGACTCGCCCAGTCGCCCGACTTGCAGTGTGCTCGACTTGCCCGAATTTTATTTTTTAAAACGGATATCCGTATTGTATATATATATATATATATATATATATATATATATATATATATATATATATATATATGTATTTGTATTTGTATCCGATTAATTTTTGAATTAAATATCCGAATCCGTATCCGAATCCGATTAAACTATAAAAAAATATCCGAATTTGATATGATTCGAATACTAATACGAATACAATCGGAATTTATCCGATCCATTTTCAGCCCTAATGGTGCACGTTTTGAAAGGGGCACTCTATGGTCAATGGTAACTCTATAATTTATTTTTTTAAAAGAGACAAGGTAAAGCAACAAAAAGAATTCTCACACCCCTCGCTCCTCTTTCTTCCTTCTCTTTCTACTTTATGCCCCTCGCATTTAGAGTTGGGCACTGGGCTATGCCTAATACAACATAATTCAGGCTTACTGAACTATCTTCATAGCCGTGCCGTATCTGATACGGTTCAATAACAAACGGACTGTACTAGATATAATACAGAAAAAAAATTCAGATCCACGATCTTTGACTCATCGGGCCTGAGTCATACTAGAACGTATCTCAGACCGTGCCAATACGGTCATGCCAAGCATGGCCCACCAAGGATATGGCCATGGCTATATCCGCGCCATATGCACGGGGTTCCATGTTAGAGCTCCAAGAAATATGGGGACTTGCAGGGTTGGACCAGATGGATCGGAAACGACGTCGGCAGAGTGAGGGCAGCACTAGTCACATAAATTTTTGAGCCTGTAATTTGATTACCATCCTAGGATATCTAACTATTACATCCCAACTAACATTTGCACGATCTAAAATTTTGGATGGTCCGTAGAAGGTGGGAAAAAAATTGATAATTATTTTTGTTTATTGCCTTCATTTGATTAATTACCATTATGATCCGGTTTATAAAATAAATTATTTAAATTATATTATAACTAACTAAATTTATCTTTTAGTTTCTAATTTATGGATAAGATTTTATTCAAACCACGGCGGGAAACTAATGATTGATTCAATCTACAATGATTTTGGATTGATCCATGATCAAATTATTTTTAATCTTATTTTTACTTTTTAAGTTATTTTAGATAATAAACTTTGTTAACTCATTCAAGAAGTAGACATGGGTCATTCATTGACAAGTATAGGCTCATGATTAACCTATTTCAAACATTTATAATTAGAGGAGCAACAACTTAGAGAAGAGCCTAATTGGCTATTTTACTTATTTATTTTATCATTTCTCATCATTTTTCTGTTCATTACTTCTTTAGTCTAATAGTTAGTTTCAATGTCAAAGAATTTCTTCCAAAGATAGCTATGAATCTCTAATACTTTTACTATTAAGTGCAGATTAGATTTATTGATTTTTCTTTTGGATCAGGAAAAGTCTTTATACAATGTCTTCGGTGTAAGATGGTCTGCTTTGGGCGTGACAATTCGCTCATGCGTAGGTCTACACTGGGAGTTTCGCTCATGGGTTCCGTATCGCTAACGTGCAGGTCTGCATAAGCGAATTACCGCACCAAATGCAGGCCATCCTACACCGAACGATGTACAAAGGCTTTTCCTTTGGATCAAGCTCATGGGCTAAATTTTTGTTCAAAATGTGGGAGCCAATATCTTGATCCAGAAATTGAATTCCTTGGGTTAAAGTTTTCATTCGAGGACCAAACACTACAAGAGAAAAAAATATAGCGACGCCCAAATGCGTCGCTAAACATGCTATTGCGACGCAATAGCGACGCAATGATGGCGTCGCTCAGATGATCGTCGCAATCTCAATTTATCGCAATTGCGTCGCTTCCCAGTGACTCTCTGCGACGCACCAATGCGTTGCAATATTGCGACGCATCCTAAATGCGTCGCTAATTTTAAAACTAATTTTTAATATTTAATATTATTATTAAATATTGCGACGCATTTAATTGCGTCGCAATATTGCGACGCATTTAGTTGCATCGCAATATTTAATAATAATATTTTACATATAATAGCGACGCAATTTGCGTCGCTAATTAAATTTTTTTTAAAAATATTACGATGCCAGGTCATTGCGTCGCAATATTTAATAATAATATTTTAGATATATTAGCGATGCAATTTGAGTCGCTAATGCATTGCTAATTAATTTTTTTTAAAATATTGCGATGCCAGGTCATTGCGTTGCAATATTTAATAATAATATATTTTAGATATATTAGCGATGCAATTTCAGTCGCTAATGCGTCGCTAATTAATTTTTTTAAAAAATATTGCGGCGCCAGGTCATTGCATCACAATATTTAATGATAATATTTTAAAATATTAGCGATGCAATTTCAGTCGCTAATGCGTCGCTAATTAATTTTTTTTAAAAAATAAAATATTAAAAATTAAAACGGTTAATAATTTCGTTACATTTAAATATTGATCGAAACATTCTTCACTCATATTGATCCAAACAATAATCATTCAATTTCTAAAAATAATTAATATATTAAAATTTTGAAGTTTTCATGTACAAAATATAAAAAGTAAAAAAAATACATCAAGAATCCGAGCGATCACGTGGAGGCTGTAAACCCTGCGACCTGCGGCTAACAATATCCTGCAACTGACGCATCTGATCTCGCACGTCTGCAAGCTCCTACTGATGGCCTCGCATACGCTGCTTGAACTCGTGCTCGACCTCCTGCCGAACCTCCTGACGAACGTCCTGCCGAACCTCCTCCATAATAGATCTCCGAATGTCGTCTAAACGCTCGGCAGGAATATCACCAGAATATCGCGAGCTGAAGGCCTGATGGAAAAAATATGCAGAAGCTCTAGTGCCCAGACCATAGACCCTGCGGTCTCGCGGCTGGGCACCAACAGCCTCCAAAAACACACGTCGACTCTCCTCTGCTGAGAGTTCGACGGGCGTCTCCCCATCAGTGGAGTCGACCTGCGATGCCTGGGAGCGAAGCTCCTCGACTCGTGTCTTTGAATTATAAAATCAACAATAAATGAATCAATAAATTTCTCTAAATAAAATTTTAAAAATTAAACAGATAATACATTAAGCTAATTTCTTACCACAACCTCCCGTGATCGCGTATCGACCCAGGAACCGCCCCTCCTGGTGTGTGTCGCCTTGAATAGACGAAACTCACCGGATCTCCGCCCTCCTGCTCAGACTATAACAATAAAAAAATTGATATTAATGCAAATATTTGTAAATAACTAAATTAGTAATTAAATTATTTATGTTTTCTTACCATACGGCGTCTGTGCTCCTGAATCGAAATGGAGCCCAAAGTGTGGCAGGAGAGACCCATGCCAGGACCGCCCCTCTTGGATCGGCGGTTCATGCTGGCTGATGCGGACCTCCTGCGCCAGCCATCGGACTGCCAGGCCTACTGCCACTCATGCCAAATACCCTTTGGCACATGCGCAGGACGCTGACCCGATGACCTCCAACGATGAAGCATGTCGAGTATCGGCGTCCCGTAAGAGCCTCCCATGCTGCCCTAATGGCATCATGGCTGGCAGGGTCCCACGTAAACTTTTTCTGTATTAAAATAAATAGTTAGTTTCAGAATTTATTAAGATTAAGAAATTTAATATCAGTGATAAATTGTATTTAATAAGTTTACCTGAAACTCAGAAAAATAAAACTCCCTCGTGGCTGCAGATACGTGGCGCCAATCGTAGCCACTGGGATCTGCACGCCTCTGAAATACGGAGCTGATGTGGCTCGATACATGATGCTGCTCAATAAATCTGTTTAAAAAATGCATGTTTATAAGTAATTGACTTAAAAACATAAACATATATTTTTAATTAGTATATACTTACAGCCCATGAGCATCCAGTCGAAGTACGGTGCGGCCGATGGTGGAAGAACTCTCGGAGGTATGTGCCGATCGGCTGGATGGTAATACCAATGCAGGATCACCGCCGACTGCTGGAGAGGTCGAAGGCTGTGCGATGTATGGAGATCCGAACTCTCCATCTCCAAAGCTTATGTGATCTGATGCAGCAGGGCTACGTCCCTGCTCACTCCGTATGTCGTCGGTAGATCTACCTCTGCCCGTCATACTGAAAATACTAAAGATTCATGCAATTAAATTACGATTAATGATTGACTATGTAAAAATTTAACACTTATAAAATAAAGTTGAATTTAAAAAAACCTCTGTTTAATCGGTGTCATTTGTTTCATGAAATGTTGGTTCAATATCCGATGCCGTATCGGACTGCGATTCAGTTTCATTATCATCGGAAGGAAACCAAACATTTGCATCCGCAATTTCTTGGACATCACCATTTGGATCTCTAAGTGATGTTTCAGGAGCCCTTTAGTCGTCCTCAATTGCATGTATTTCCATCTCATCCTCTTGAAATGCAGAGCACTCGGCTGATTGACTTGATGAACTCTCCTCTAATACATTGTTGAACGTGGGGCGATTTTAGAAACAGCCCACCAATCTCGCTTGTCGTTGCGCAAACTTGGATATCCGCAGTAAAACACTTGCTGAGCTTGGGATGCAAGGATGAATGGTTCATATTTCTGCAATCTTCGTCGATGGTTCACTTCAACCAAATTGTAGTCGTTATGAACCCTTTTGCCCACAGGAACTGTCGGATCGAACCAATCGCAACGAAACAATACTGTTCGTTTCATAGGCCAACCGGGATATTCAACTTCAACCACCTCTACTAACTTTCCGTAATAATCATGCATATTTGCTCCAACACTTTCTCCTTTAACACACACGCCCCAGTTCTGCGTGCCTCTTGAAGCTGCTAATCGTTCAATCTGAAATTTGTACCCATTAACAAAATAGCCAGTAGAGGTTGTTACGGTCTTCAATGGCCATTGCGATAGACATTTAATGAAAATATTATCGGTTGTGGACCATGGACCGTTTATCTATAAATTAATAAGCTATTCATAACCAATTCGAAAAATAAAAGTCATTATTGAAATTGATTGAGTGATACTACTCACAAATTCATAAAACCAGTAAGCGAACTCCGTTTCTAACTTCTGCCCAATTGCAACTTGACTGATGTCGGGATTCATCTATCGTTGTCTATCACAATACATCCTTATGGGATGATAAGGATTAAAACTTATGTTAGCAATTAAATATTATGGTATATTGTAATTTAAATTAGAAGTTCCAATTAAGCATTGAAGTATACACTTACTCAATATATGGATCGACTTCTCTACAGTTCATTAGGATGTAATAATGTGCTGCATTATACTCCATATCGCTAAGATTTCTTGACTTCTGCCCCCCAAATGAACGGCCGATACCTTTAAAAATTGATATTCTACCGTCATTAGGTTCTCCTTCGTCCACACATACGTCATCGTTACGACCAAGATTTCGGCTCCTCGTGTGGACGTGACCCTCAAAGTAATGCGAGGAAAAAGCTGAAACTTCTTCGACCAAGTGTGCATTGCATATAGAACCTTCAACCCTTGCCTTATTATGCACATTATTTTTTAGCTTCTTAAGGTACCTATATGTAAAGTTGAGACAAAAAATTAACTAATTTTCTCGCAATGAAATAATATTTGAAATGTCAACATGTCTTAATGATGTATATATTTACCTCTCGAAAGGATACATCCAGCGATACTGCACGGGACCAGCTATGCTCGCTTCGTATGGCAAGTGAACCGGTAAATGCTCCATTGAGTCAAAAAAACTGGGAGGAAATATTCACTCCAGCTTGCATAAAATAATTGGAATTTCCTCCTCAAGCCTTGCCATGGATGCAGAAGTAATGACAGAGGCAGATAACTCCTTGAAGAACAAGCTGAGCTCCGTCAATGCCTTCCAGACATGTTGCGGAAGCAACTCACGAAAAGCTATAGGCAATAACCGTTGCATGAAAACATGGCAGTCGTGACTCTTCATGCCGAACAACTTGAGCTTATGCATGTCCACACACCTACCGATATTTTAGGCATAACCATATGGAAATTTTAACCCTCTAAGCCAGTTACATAAAACTTCTCGTGAATTTCTGTCAAGAGTGTAACAGGCTTTAGGATAGGTCCCATCGGCACTTTCCTCAAATCACCTCTTCTGCAATACTGATTAAGTTCTTCTCTTGACTTTGCAGTGTCTTTGGTTTTTTCGGGATGTTGAGCACCATGTTAAATATGTTATCAAAGAAATTTTTCTCGATATGCATAACATCCAAGTTGTGCCGGATGAGATTTGTGCTCCAATACGGCAAATCCCAAAATATATTCCTCTTCTTCTAGTTATGTTCTTTACATATACGGCCATTTATTCTATCTGCATCGGGTTCCCAAGCATACCTCAACCCCAAATGCTCTATAGTATCAAATATATCCGTGCCGGACCTAACCGGTTCGACGAATTTTGTGACAGCTTTGTTCTTCCGAAAGGCGGTCAAGTTACGCCTGTAAGGATGATTTGGAGGCAAGTACTTCCTATGATTATCAAACCATGACTGCTTACCACTCTTCTACAATATAAATGCATCCGAATCATACATGCAATGGGGGCATGCCAGACGTCCAGCAGTGCTCCAACCAGACAACATTGCATATGCTGGGAAGTCACTTATTGTCCACATCAAAGCAGCTCTCATGATGAAATTCTGTTTCATAGAAATGTCGTAGGCTAGGACTCCTGTTTCCCACAACATTTTCAATTCGGCCACCATCGGTTGGAGGAAGACATCAATCTTTTCCTTTGGATTTGATGGTCCTGGAACCAAAACTGTCAAAAACATTGCAGAATCTTTCATGCACTTCCATGGAGGAAGGTTATATACAGTCAGTATCACAGGCCAACATGAATACTGTTGGCCCGCTTGACCAAATGGTTGGAAGCCATCGGTACAAAGACCTAATCTCACATTCCTTATATCTTCAGCGAAATCAGGATGATTTTCATTGAAATGCTTCCAAGCTTTTGAATCTGACGGATGCTCATTTCATCCTCTTTAGATTCATGTTCGGCATGCCATCTCATATCAGCAGCTATAGCCTCAGATCTGTATAATCTCTGCAGGCGTGGAGTAAGAGGAAAGTAATACATCCTCTTGTAAGGCACACTTTTCCTCCTACTTGTACTAGCTCCCCCTTCGCCATTTTTGTACCTCGATTGCCCACAAATCTTACACCATCGCAGCTCGGAGTCTTCACCCCAATATATCATGCAATTGTTCAAGCAACAATCGATCTTATTAACTAGGAGCCCAAGCCCACGCAACAACTTCTTCGTTGAGTAAAAACTGTCTGCTACAACATTATCATTTGGCAAAATTTCTTGATTAACCCAGCTACAGAATTGAACGCCTTTTCTGATAATCGATGTTCTGCCTTAATATTCAACAACCGAGCAGCCGTAGACAACTGGGAATGGCCCTCACAACCAGGATACAATTCTTGATTTGCAGCACGCAACATATCATAAAATTGCTGTGCATCTGGATTTGGTTCTTCCATAAATGTATTCTGATTGAATTCATTACCCGATGCATTCATCACCATTTCTTCATATGTGTTTAAATTCACAAATGGTTCATCTACGGGAATTGACACTTGTTGGCTTGTAACAACTGCTGGAATTTCCTCTGGTTCACCATGACAGTACCAAACATCGTAATCAGGAACAAACCCCTTTTTACACAAATGCACCTTAACAGTTTCAACATCTCTGTAGGCTTTATTCTGACACCTGTGATAGTTGTATGGGCACCTAATCCTAGGCCCATCCATCCATTCAGGTTGGCTACATGCAAATGCGATAAAATCTTTCAATCCATTCAGAAAATCTTGATTAAGCAAGCCATCTTTTATCCTTGCATACATCCACGAGCGAGCCCCGCTCATTTTTGACCGACTTATACAATTTTTGGTAAACCATTAAAGGAAACCACATTATAAAACTATATTAGCATTACTAAATATATAACTAAATTATTTCTTTTACACAACTAAGGTTAATAACAACCATTTAAATCATTTATAACTAAACCAATATTCTTTTACACAACTAAGGTCCCTACCCTGCAAGGCCGGGCCACGGCTACGATCCTTGGCGTGCTAGCAAGGATCGAGGCACAGGTTCATGCCAGGCTAATGCTAGGGCTTGAGTTTGGGTCGGGCCGCAAGGCGGTCGTTCAATCATGATACTTCACAAGCATTCAAGTGTCCTAAATTAATTCCACCTTCACTCCATGTCTAAAAGGTAAGGCCCTATCCCATTCAAGAATATTTTTTGTGATACGTTATTCTGCTATTAATTATCATCGATCGGTTACGTTGAAATTTCAGCAGCATTTTCCATATGTTCTCCTAAATGTGTGGCATATATGCCACACTAGGAGAACGTATGAGCAAATACAAACCGCAATCTCAACCAACGATGATTAATAGCAGACTAACATATCACAAAAAATATTCTCAAACTGTCCACCAGGACAATTTGAGAATTTGCAAGACTAAGTCTTACAAATTCTCAAACGGGTCTAAAGGTTATAGTGCTGTGATTAATAATATGGAAATCCGAAGACAATCGAACTTATGCTTGTTATTCATAAATTCTTGTCAATTATACATACACACACATATATATATATATATAGGAATAGTGTTTATATATATAGTCACTGACTTCTTAAGATTATTATGTCGAATATAAATGTTTGTGAAGACTAAAATATAAAGAAACTACTAATTTGTTGCTGGAAATTAAATAAAACTACAACAAGACTTTCATTCTAGCATTACATAATTTAATGCATCATTCAATTTGAAGCAGAATGTAAATAATCAAGACATAACAATTGTAAATAACTACAAATGCACAAATATTATTGCATAAACAGCTATAACGAAATGAAAAGCTACTACTACTATTTTGAAATTAGCTAATCTAAAGAATTATGGTTAATGAGCTAAATTAGTTGACCTAAATAGCTAAGCTAATTCAGCTCGACCTATCTAAAGAGTTTTGATTGATGATATAAAGAGCTAAGGTTGATGGTCTAAAATTAGCTTACTTGAAAAGTTAAAACTGATAAGCTAAATTAATTGACCTAAATAGCTACGATTTATGAGTTAAATCAGTTGATTTAAAGAGTCATGATTGATGAGCAAAATCAGTTTATCGAAAGAGCTACGACTAATGACATAAATTAATTAATTTATTAGAGTGATCATTCTCCATATATATATATATATATATATATATATATATATATATATATATATATATATATATATGTGTGACCATTTGAATTAGTCCTATCGAAGCAAGTATCACTTAGTATCAGTATTGTGTGACATAAATTAACAGGGTCGGGAAAACCCCCCTGTTAAATTTTTTTTTTGGTGGCCTGGCCACCATGGCCAGGCCAAGGCCGTGGCTGTGGCCGGAAGAAGAAGGGGGGGGGTGGTGGGGAAAACCCCTGTTAATTTTTTTTTGGTGACCTGGCCACCGTGGCCAGGCCACGCCCGGCCACGACAGCGGCCGTGGCCGGAGAAGACCAAGGGGGGGTGGGAAAAACCCCCTGTTAAATTTTTTTTGGTGGCCAGGCCACGGCCGGCCACGACAGCGGCCGTGGCCGGAGAAGACGAAGGGGGGGTGGGGAAAACCCCCCCTCTTAATTTTTTTTTGGTGGCTTGGCCACCATGGCCAGGCCACGGCCGGCCACGACAGCGGCCGTGGCCAGAAAAAACAGCCACGGCGGCCGTGGCAGGAGAAGACGGCCACGGCCGTGGCCGTGGCCGGAGAAGACCAAGGGGGGTTAGGGAAACCCCCCCCTGTTAAATTTTTTTTTTGGTGGCCTGGCCACCGTGGCCAGGCCACGGCCGACCACGGCAGCGGCCGGAGAAGATGGCCACGGCCGTGGCCATGGCCGGAACCTAGTTTTTTTTAAAAAAAATGAGGAGGAGGGGGGGCTTACCTCGGTCGAGAGGGGACGCTGCCGGAGTGGGGGGAGCTGCCGCCGAGGGAGAGGACGGGGGGAGCCGGAGGAGCGGACGACGTGGTTAGGGTAAGAAGAGGAAGAAGAAGAGAACCGCGGGAGGGGGGGCGCGACAGAGGTTAAATAGTAGTGATTAGCGATGCAAATTTGGTCGCTAATCACTCGCTATTTTTTTAAAAAATTTATTATGGATTAGCGACGCAAGAACGCATCCCTAATCCATCGCTAATTTGCCTTTTTTATTATTTTATGCAAAACATAGCGACGCAACAAACTGTGTCGCTAATGCGTCGCTAATTTGGCGCCAATGTCCAGCGGGAAAATTATTTTTATTTTCTGGAAAATGCATCGCTAATGCGTCGCAATATTTTTATTTGATAATTATATTTGAAGAAAATTATATTTTCTAAAATAATTGCGATGCATATATTGCGTCGCAATTTTTTTTTAATTTTTTTATTACATTTATTTTTCTAAGAAAACATTGCGATGCAATATATGCATCGCAATATTAAAACTGGTTTTCTCTGAGAAAATTATTTTTATTTTCTAGGAAATTATGTCGCTAATGCGTCGCAATATTTTTTAATAATTATAACTGATAAAAATTATATTTTTAAAAAATAATTGCGATGCATATATTGCGTCGCAATTTTTTTTTAATTTTTTTATTACATTTATTTTTCTAAAAAACATTGCGATGCAATATATGCGTCGCAATATTAAAACTGGTTTTCTCTGGAAAAATTATTTTTATTTTCTAGAAATTGCATCGCTAATGCATTGCAATATTTTTAATAATTATAACTAATAAAAATTATATTTTTTAAAAATAATTGCGATATATTGCGTCGCAATTTTTTTTAAATTTTTTTATTACATTCATTTTTCTAAAAAACATTACGACGCAATATATGCGTCGCAATATTAAAACTTGTTTTCTCTGGAAAAATTATTTTTATTTTTTAGAAAATTGCATCGCTAAAGCGTGCAATATTTTTTTAATAATTATAACTGATAAAAATTATATTTTTGAAAATAATTGCGATCGATCCAAGCCCTGATCCCGATCGGCCACGACCGATCTCGGACTGCGCGATCGGTCCGATCGCGACGATCCGAGGTCGCGATCGATCAAGCCCTGATCCCGATCGGCCACGATCGATCTCGGACCGTGGCGATCGGTCCGATCGCCGACGATCCGATGGTTGTGATCGATCCAAGTCATGATCCCGATCGGCCACGACCGATCTCGGACGGCGGCGATCGGTCTGATCACCGACGATCCGACGGTTGCGATCGATCTAAGCCCTGATCAATCCCGGTCGGCGATGAACGATCCCGGACCGTCGCGATCGATTCGATCGGCGATGATCCGACGGTTGCGATCGATCGAAGCCATGATCGATCCCGTCGGCGATGACCGATCCGACGCATGTACCGAAATTAATTTTTTTAAAACAATTGCGACGCATTTCATTGCGTCGCAATGTTTTATTTTTTATCTTTTAATTATATTTTATAAAATTTAATTTTTTAAAAAAATATTGCGACGCAATACTGGCATCGCTACATTAAAAATTATTTTTATTAATTTACTGTTTTATTGCATCGCTATTTCATCGCTATTTAACATAATTAATTTTTTAAAAAGCATTGCGATGCACTGAGTTGCGTCGCAATATTTTTATTTCATAATTCTTTTTAATATTTTTATAAAATTTAATTTTTTTAAAAAAACATTGATGCAATACTTGCATCGCTAAATTAAAAATTATTTTTATTAATTTACTATTTTATTACGTCGCTATTACGTCGTTATTTAACATAATTAATTTTTTAAAAATATTGCGACACACTGTGTTGCATCGCAATATTTTTATTTCATAATTATATTTAATATTTTTATAAAATTTAATTTTTTTTAAAACATTGCGATGCAATACTTGCGTCGCTAAATAAAAAATTATTTTTATTAATTTACTATTTTATTATGCGTCACTATTTAACATAATTAAATTTTTTAAAAATATTGCGACGCACTGAGTTGCGTTGCAATATTTCTATTTCATAATTATATTTTATAAATATTAATTTTATTTAATATAATTGCGACGCAATTAGTGCATCGCTAAATTAAAAATAATTTTTCTAATTTTTGGTTTATTGCGTCGCTATTGCATCGTTATTTAACATAATTAATTTTTTTAAAAACATTGCGACGCATTGAGTTGCGTCGCAATATTTTATATTTCATAATTCTATTTTATAAAAACTAAATTTAAAAATATTGCAACGTATTACTTGCATCGCTAAATTAAAAAATTATAATTTTTTTTTTTTTTGTTTATTGAGTCGCTAATGCGTCGCAATTTGGTCGCAATTTAGCGACGCAACGATGCGCTAAATTTGCGTCGCTATTTCAGTATTTTCTTGTAGTGAAAGTTCTTGTGCTAAGATCATGTACTAATCAAGAAAAAAGCTTCAACTACTAAAAAATGTAATAACTCTACTTATTAATGGCTATATAGCCCTTAAAAACGGCTATATAAACTAATAGGGGTTTATGCCAAACCCTCCACCATTAAGATGGCTTCATATTAATAAATTTCTTTATTTTTAATAATTTTTTAATTTATTTAATTTTTTTAAAAAATTTAGGCCATGATGGGCTCGACGGGCCGGCACAACGGGCCGTGCTGTGCCGGCACGATGGGCCCGTCATGGGCCGTGCTATGCCGGGCTCAAAAAATCCTTTTTTGCACGGTTTAACGGGCCATGCCGGCACGGTCCGGTACTGTAGCAGTGCTGTGCCGTGCCAGGCATGGCTCAGTTCGTACCGGGCTGTGCCGGCCCATGAGTGGCACGGCCCAATGCCCACCTCTACTCGCATTGCTGTTGCTGACGCTGCTTATATCATTAGCTCTGGCAGTGCTGGAACTTCTCCTTAGGACTCGCTGCCCTGTTCTCAACCTCCTCCTCTCTTCTCTTCTCGATATTTTTCTTCGCATCGATGCTCGCACTCTCTCTGCTCTTGCTCGTTCTCTCTGCTAGCTCACTCCACATCCATGCTTGCAGTGTTCTTTTAGGCTCCTCCTGATTGTTAAAATATAATAGTTGTTAGTTTTTAATATTTTATTTTATTTTATTTTTAATTTTTATTAAGCTTTTACATAATGGACCTATTTTATTATGCTTTGATGTGGTAGCCTCAGATTGATAAGATCATAAGAGGCATTATATTTATCCATAGAACCAAGAAACAATATTTATATGGTGATGTGCTTAATGAAAATATAGATCTATTTTTTCTTCTCGAGAGAAAACCTTTCCTCTACTTAATTTCTCTTTCAAAAACAATCTATATTGGAAACAATCTCAACTACAAAAATTAGTATCAGAACCAGATTCCTTGATTCCATCAGATCCAAAGTAAAGCCACAAAAAATACAAACAAAGGATTCACGGCCTTCTCCGGCCTCTTCCTCACCAATGCTATCTTCACCATCAATCCTCCTCAAGCAATCTCTTGAAGCGGCAGTAAGTCAGGATTCCGTCTGAAACCAGAAGCGAAAGTCGTACACCGCCTCATCATCACCCAGCCATCTTGCTTTCTCACGATCGAAGTCGGTCTATCAGATTTCTTCGTCTTGCACTTTTTCTCTTCCAAAGCAACAAAAGATTTTACCAGGACATCTCTTCCAAAGCATCTTCCAACAACACAAAGGAGAAAGGAGTTTTTTGACTGCCAAAAAAAAAAAAAAAAGACGGAACATGAGAGACCAGGTGCTTCTTCTTTATTGTTCCTCTCTTCTTAGTCTTTCGTTTATTATTTTTGTTTTAGTCACGCGGTGCGAGGAGATAAAAGGCTTAACCAACCGCCGTTAGGATTTTTCTCTGGAAGCCTCAAATCTTGAAAAGAAAGCGGTGAAGAAAAGAATTGCTATACATATATATAAATAAAATAAAATATAGGTATGATTTATGGCATGCTCAAAATGAATATCAATCAATCTTCTATTCCTATTTTTGATGTAGAAAATTATAATTATTGAAGCATCAAGATGAAAACCCTTTTTATTTCACAAGATGCATGGGATCTAGTAGAGAATGGGTACGAAGAACCAGTTAATCCAACAAATCATCAAAGGAGCAACTAAAGGACTACAAAAAGAAGGATGCCAAAGCCCTATTATTTATCAAACAAGCTGTGTTTGAGAAATTTTTTTTCAGAATTATTAGAGCCACTAAATCAAAGGAGGCATGTAACATCTTGCAGAAGGAATTTCAAGGCAACATAAAGGTGAGAGCTATCAAACTTCAAACTCTAAGAAGAGAGTTAAATAATTTAAGAATGCAAGAAAATAAAAAATTGAAGGATTACTTATCCAAAATTATGGAGACTGTTACAATTCAAATGAAGAGCTAAGGTGAAACTATCACCGAGCAAAGAATATTTGAAAAAAATTTGGCTAGCTTATCTCCAAAATTTGATACAATTGTTACAATTGTTGAAGAATCTAAAGATCTTTCTTAATTAAGTGTTCATGAATTGATAGGATCTCTTGAAGCTCATGAGTAAAGATTGTTTAGTTATAAAGAATCATCAATTGAAAGTGCTTTTCAATCTAAACTTAAGATGGTTGATAAAAATTCTCAAAAAGAATCATCTAGTCATGCTCCAGTCAAAAGAGAGTCATTCAGAGGTGAAAACCAGAGTAGAGGAAGAAAAAGAAATATGAAAAGAAGAGGTAGAGAAATGCAAAGAAATAATTTTTCAAGAAGACAATATGATGAGAGCACTCAACAAAGGTGCAACATATGTAAAAGGTCTTCTTATGTTGAAAAAGATTACTGATTTAGGGAGAATCACAATGTTATAATTATAAAAAGTTTGGACATGTTCAAAAAGATTGCAGGTACAAAGCAAGTGAGCAAGCACATTTCTCAGAAGAAAATGAAGATCAACAAAGCACATTATATGCATGTCAAACTGTAGAAGAGTAAAGAAATAATGTATGGTATCTTGATAGTGGGTGCAGCAATTACATGACTGGTGGCAAATCTATTTTTATGGACATTGACAGTTCTTCAATCTCACAAGTGAAGATGAAAAATGGTGTTCTAGTCTAAGCAAGATGAAAATGCACAATTGCAATCAATACCAGGAAAGGAAGAAAGTCATTCATGATGTTTTACTTGTTTCAGATTTGAAGAAGAATCTCTTGAGTGTTGGACAATTGATTGAGCATGGGCACATGATACACTTTGAAGATAATGTTTGCAAGTTATATGACAGAGGAATGAAAAAGCAACTTATAGTAAATATCAAGGAAAAAATAGAAGTTTTCCTCTTATTTTGCACTATGCAAAGGATGTTGCATGGAAGTTGAAAATAAATGATGAGTCATGGTTATGACACAAAAGGTTTGGGCACTTGAACTTTCAAAGTTTAAGAAGTTTACATTAAAAGAATATGGTGTATGGTCTATCAGCAATACATGACAAGAAAGAACCTTGTGAAGGATGTGCACTTGAAAAATAACATAGAGAGGCATTTCCAAAAGAGCATGTATGGAGAGCCAAAACATATTGGAGCTTATTCATACTGACATATATATATATATATATATGGACCTATAAAAACTCCTTCTCATGCAGGTAACATCTACTTCATTATTTTTATTGATGACTATTCAAGGATGACATGGGTATATTTCATGAGACATAAATCAAAGACATTTCTTATCTTTAAGAAATTCAAAAATCTTGTGGAAAGACAAAGTGTGCTTTATATCAAAGTGCTGAGAAGTGATAGAGGTGGTGAATACAATTCAAATAAATTTGAGAAGTTTTGTGAAGATGATGGTGTACAAAGATATGGTTATGCACCAGAGCAAAATGAAGTTGCAGGAAAAAAGAACCGTACTATTGTTGAGATGTCCAGATTTGTGCTCAAAGACAAAGGCCTTCCAAATTCTTATTGGGCAGAAGCAGTGAATACAACAATGTATCTGATGAATAGATGTCCAACAAAAGCTCTTCAGAATATGACACCATTTGAAACTTGGTATGATAGAAAGCCTTCAGTGAAGCATTTCAAAATCTTTGGATGTATGTGCTATGCATATATTCCAAAGGAAAGGAGACATAAACTTGATTAAGTAAGTGAAAAATATATCTTTGTTGGATATAGTCTAAATCAAAAGGTTAAAGACTTTTCATCTTGATGCAAAATCAAGTGAGCATAAGAAGAGATGTTATTTTCAATGACAAAGTTGCTTGAGATTGGAAGCAAAAGAAAGTTGAAGAAAATATTATTTTTTTTAGTGAAGAAATTCATGATGCTCAAAATGAAGAAAATGAGGTTGAAGGTTCACCATAAATTTCTTCAAGTGTAAGTCCATTTTTAACTTCAAGTTCTACTCCTATAAAATGAGAAGATTAAGTGACATTTATGCTTCTTGTAATTTCTGCTTGATTGAGCCTGAAACTTATGAAAATGCTATGCATGAAAAAGTATGAAATAAGGCAATGCAAGAAGAAATCAATATAATTGAGAAGAACAAAACTTGGGAATTAGGGAAGAAACCAAGTGATAAGGAAGTCATTGGCTTGAAGTGGATCTACAAAATAAAACACAATTCGGATGGCACCATTCAAAGGCACAAAGAAAGATTGGTAGCAAAGGGATACTCTCAATTGTCTGGTATTGATTATTAAGAAACTTTTGCACCTATTGCTAGACATGATACAATTAGAACTCTTATTTCTATAGCAGCACATAAAAGTTAAAAACTACACCAACTAGATATAAAGTCAGCATTCTTGAATGAGTATTGAAAGAAAAAATTTATATTGAACAACCTCAAGGCTTCATCATCAAAGGTCAAGAAAATCATGTATACAAGTTGAAGAAGCATTATATGAGCTGAAGCAAATACCCAGAGCATGATATTCTCAAATTGACACCTATTTCAATGGCAAAAATTTTCTAAGAAGTCCAAGTGAACCAACATTTTATGTGAAGAAGCAAGGTAATGATATTCTCATTGTTTCTCTTTATGTTGATGATTTAATTATTACTGGTAACAATGAGAATATAATTTTGACTTTCAAAAGTGATATGATGAGAAGATATGAAATGAATGATATGTGTTTGCTACATTATTTTTTGGTAATTGAAATCAGTCAAAGAAAAGATGGTATCTTTATCAGTCAAAAGAAGTATGTAGAAGGCATTATCAAGAAATTCAAAATGAAAAATTGCAATAGTATGGAAATACCTTTTGTGGTAAATGAAAAATTGATGAAAGAAATGAAAGTGGTGAAGCCAATGCACAATTATATAGAAGCATTATTGAAAGTTTATTATATCTAACAATTACAAGGCTAGACATAATGTTTGCATCAAGTTTACTTTCCAGATTTATGCAAAAGCCAAGTAATATTCACTTTGGACAAGCAAAAAGAGTCTTGAGATACATCAAAGGTACTAAAGATTATGGAATCATGTATGAAAGAAACAATGATGATATTGTAAAGTTATTTGGGTTTAGTGATAGTGATTGGGCTAGAAGCATTGATGACATGAAAAGCACATCAGGTTATGTATTCTTTTATGGATCAGGTGTCATATCTTGGGCATCAAAGAAGCAAGATATAATGACATTATCATCTTCTGAAGCTGAATATGTTTCAACAACTTTGGCAGCACAACAAATAATTTGGTTGAAAAGAATACTTGAAGTATGTGTGAGAAGCAAGAATAAGCTATTACTCTGCTATGTGACAACAAATCTACTATTTCTTTGACGAAGAATCCTATATATCACAGCCGCACCAAGCACATCAAAATCAAGTACCATTTGATAGAGATGTGGTAGAAGGAAAAGAAATTGAAGTCAAGTATGTGAAGACTGAAGACCAAATTGCAGACATCATCACCAAGACACTACCTAAGAAGAAATTCATTCACTTTAGAGATCGCATGGGTATCCAAGAATAACCATTAAAGAAAATTTTAAAATATAATGATGGTTAGTTTTTAGTATTTTATTTTATTTTATTTTTAATCTTTGTTGAGCTTTTACATAATAGGCCTATTTTATTATGCTTTGATGTGATAGCCTTACATGGATAAGATCATAAAAGTCATTATGTTTATCCGTAGAACCAAAAAATAATATTTATACGATGATGTACTCAATGAAAATATAGATCTATTTTTTCTTCTCAAGAATTTTTTTTTTCAATCTAATTTCTTTTCTAAAAATAATTTATGTTGAAAATAATCCTACCACCGATTGCCACCTCCTTTGCGCCGTTTCTCTGTCTCCTCTTTCTCTCTAGCATACTCTTCGCACGCTGGCACTCTCTCTTCTCCCTCTCATAAAATCTCGGCTGCCGCTGGCATATTGCTGCTTGCATAGCTGGAGCTCTGGGTCTTCTTTCTCGCAAAAGAGAACCAGGGTGGTAGAAAGAAAGAAGAAGATAAAATAGAGGATGAAGAAGATAAATAGAGGATGTGACGTTACGCCGTTGGACGTGCCGCGCTAGCAGGTCTCTGGTTTGGTGGTACGTGGAAACTAGATGGAACTACGGCGTGCGTGCCATGAGCCAGAGACCAAAGATCAGACACGTGTTGCGTAGGACACCATGCAACATCACACATGTGTACGCCTTTCGCCACACTCGGCGGGCGTTTGGACGTAACAGCCATATGCGGCTCACGAGAAGACGCCCCAACCTCCGTCCGTTACCGTAACGCGTCGTACGCCAAGAGCAAGACAAAACCTCACACGCAGAGGCAGTGGACACCGTCACCGGACTCTGTGGGCAATTGGGACGTGACGGCCGGTTGCGGCCCACACGAGACACACCCCTTCCTCCGTTCCCAACTAACATTTGCACGATCTAAAATTTTGGATGGTCCGTAGTAGGTGGGAAAAAAATTAATATTATTTTTTTTTATTACCTATTCATTTGATTACCATTATGATCCTGTTTATAAAATAAAATTATTTAAATTATATTCTAACTAAATTTATCTTTTAGTTTCTAATTTATGGATAAGATTTTATTCAACCCACGGAAAACTAACGATTGATTCAATCTACAATGATTTTGTGATCCATATTGTTCAAATTATTTTTAATCTTATTTTTACTTTTTAAGTTATTTTAGATAATAAACTTTGTTAACTCGTTCAAGAAGTAGACATGGGTCATTCATTGACAAGTATAGGCTCATGATTAACCTATTTCAAACATTTATAATTAGAGGAGCAGGAACTTAGAGAAGAGCCTAATTGGCTATTTTACTTATTTATTTTATCATTTCTCATCATTTTTCTGTTCATTACTTCTTTAGTCTAATAGTTTGTTTCAATGTCAAAGAATTTCTTCCAAAAAAAGCTATGAATCTCTAATACTTTTACTATTAAGTACAGATTAGATTTATTGATTTTTTTTTTGGACCAGGAAAAGTCTTTGTACAATATCTTCGGTGTAAGATGGTTTGCTTTGGGAGTGACAATTTGCTCATGCGTAGGTCTACATTGGGAGTTTTGCTCATGGGTTCCGTATTGCTAACGTACAGGTCTGCACAAGCGAATTACCACACCCAATGTAGGCCATCCTATACTGAACGATGTACAAAGACTTTTCCTTTGGATCAAGCTCATGGGCTAAATTTTTGTTCAAAATTGATGCAAACAGGATTGCAATGAGATATATGGACAAGTTAGACGCACGAAAAGCAGCCAAACCGAAGCAAGGACGAAGAAAAGTTGTTTGAGAGCAAGGCTAGTTAGTTTCCTAAATTATTTTATTTCCTATAGCTTTTAGTTTCCTAAATTATTTTATTTCCTATAGCTTTTAGTTTTCTAAATTATTTTATTTCCTATAACTTTTTAGTTTCCTAAATTATTTTATTTCCTATAGACTATAAATAGTTATTTAGGGTTTTTGAGACGAGAGATCAATTTTATTAAAAGTTAAAAAATTCATCTTAAGAGAGGTTTTTTCTTGCGAGTGATTGTTTATCTTGGAGTTCAGTCGTTGTTATTGAATTCTTGTTTATTTCAACGCTTTCGCACTGCGTCAGATTGGTATCAGAGCAAGGTGAGTTCCTGCAAGATGTCTTCTGGCAATGACGTCGATGGCGGTCACACTCATGATGGTGCTCATGATGCAGGATTCCAAGGGGCTGATCAACCGGTTCTAAGGACGGAGGTAAATGTTATGGATCGAAGATTGAGACGGATAGAGCAGCTTGTTGAGACTTTGATCGGGCGATTTGATGCTATGGAGGTCGCTAATAATAGGGGTAGGATTGACGATGGAAGATGACCTAGGCCACAAGAAGATTATGATATTCCAATCAATGAACCCGTCCGTGCAAATCGGAGGGTACAGATCTCTGATGTTGATTCAGAGAAAGAGGCTTTGGGGTTTGAGAGGAGGCAACCACCTATGAGGGGTGGCTATGGTGGAGGAAGAACCGAAGGGAGTACCGTGATTATGATGATTATGATCACTCCAATGGAGGGGATTACCACCTAAGGGTAGATCTTCCCTATTTCAATGGTACGTTTAATATCGAAGAATTTCTTGATTGGCTTGCGGAGGTGGAGTGGTTCTTTAATTACAAGGATGTGCCAGAAGAAAAGGTGAAAATGGTGGCGTGTAGGTTAAAGGGTGGTGCTTCGCTTGGTGGGAGAGAGTGCCGAGTAGGCGGTTGAGAGAAGGAAGACAACCCGTGCGAACATGGATCCGCATGAATCAACTAATGAAAGGTGAGTTTCTTTCCCCTGATTATGAACAGATACTTTTCCAACAGTACCAATGATGTCGCCAAGGGTTGCGAACCGTCCACGAATATACTGCTGAATTTATGTGATTAGCTGAGCGCAATGATTTAAGGAAAAGTGAGGGGAACAAGTGACTAGGTATGTTAATGGATTAAAGTTGCAGATCAGAGATAAAATTGGGGTTACAGTATTGAGGAGCATATGTGAGGCTAAAAATATGGCATTACGGGCTAAACTCATGCTGAACGATAAGAACGCCACATTTGATGGTGGTGGGCGTAGATATGGCTTTGATAGGGCTAAACGTAGTGGAACCAGTAGGGTGGTTGATGATAAAGAGAAGAGTGCTGCAGAGAAGCCGAATAGTAGTGGTGAGAAGAAGAATGAAAGGGCTATGGAGAAGTGGCTGATGGAATCTAAGGAAGGCCAGAAGCAATCCAACCCATATGCAAAACCCATCCTGGGAAAGTGTTACCGCTGCAATCAACCGGGCATAAATCCAATGAGTGCCTAAGTCGAAGAGCTGTCAATATGTTAGAGCGAGAAGAGGAGGATGATATTTGTTGTGATCCTAATGGGGAGGAAGAGTACTTTGGGGAGGATTATGAAGAGCATGAGCCCTCATATGTGATCAGGAGGCTCATGTTAACGCCAAAACATGAAATAGCACTCAACGCACCAGTTGTTTCATACCAAGTGTACGATTGGTGGAAGAATGTTTGATCTAATCGTGGATAGTGGAAGTAGCAAAAACATCATCAGCAGGCAGATGGTTAGGAAATTGCAGTTACCAGTAGAGAAGCACCCTAATCCATATACCATTGGATGGATTAAGGCCGCTGAGAAGATTGATATTCAGGAAAGGTGTAGGGTGCCCTTTTCATTGGGAAATATAGTGATGAAGTCTATTGTGACATAGTAGACATGGATGCTTGTCATCTTCTATTCGGGCGCCAATGGCAGTTTGATGTGGATGCTAAACATTCTGGCAAAGAGAACCTCTACAGGTTAGCAAAGGATGGTAAGAGATACACACTATTACCTCTTAAAGTAGCGCTATGTCCTAAAGGCTCTAAGCCTAAAAGACGGTCTTTCCTATCCATTGTGAGCTCAGAGAAAGAAGTAGAGGAAGATATGAAGGAGACCAAGGAGGTGCATGCCTTGGTGGTGAAGAATGTACTGAAGGTAGAGGAGGAGATTGTTGACGAAGTTCTTGAGGTAGTGAAGGGGATGTTAGAAGAATTCAAGGAAGTGACTCCATATGACTTACCTGAGGGGCTTCCTCCTTTGAGAGACATACAGCACCAGATCGATTTGGTGCCGGGGGCAAGCCTTCTTAACTTACCACATTACAGGATGAGCCCCAAGGAAACGAAAATCCTCCAGGAGAAGGTTCAAGAATTGCTAGACAAAGGCTTCATCAGGGACAGCCTGAGTCCATGTGCTGTACCAGCCCTGCTCACTCCCAAGAAGGATTGGAGCTGAAGGATGTGTGTTGATAGTAGGGCTATCAATAGGATCACCATTGGGTATAAGTTCCCAATACCCGTATTGAAGATATGCTTGACAGGTTGAGTGGGGCAGTCATCTTTTCTAAGATAGACTTGAGGAGCGGATATCACCAGATTAGAGTGAGGCCAGGCGATGAATGGAAGACTGCCTTCAAGACAAAGGAAGGATTATATGAATGGCTAGTGATTGTTCGGTCTCAGCAACGCACCTAGCACCTTCATGCGTGTTATGAATCAGGTACTTAAACCCTTTATTGGCAAATTCGTGGTAGTGTACTTTGATGATATATTGATTTATAGCAAGTCCGAGAACGAGCACATTGACCACTTGAGGAGTGTATTGGCTGTATTGAAGGAGCATAAATTATATGCTAATTTGAAAAAGTGTATGTTTATGTCTAAAAGGCTATTATTTCTGGGGTTTGTGGTAAGTGGTGATGGCATTACTGTGGATGAAGGGAAAGTGAAAGCCATTAGAGAGTGGCCTAATCCCAAAATTGTGACTGAGTTGAGAAGCTTCTTGGGATTGGCCAATTTTTACAGGCGCTGTATCAGGCATTTTAGCACCATTGCTGCTCCTTTGACAGAGTGTCTGAAGAAAGGGAAGTCTAATTGGAGTGAAGAAGCTGAAGCCGGGTTTGCCCTTTTGAAAGAAAGTTGTATAGTGCCCCTGTGTTGGCATTACCCGACTTTGATAAGTTGTTCACAGTTGATTGTGATGCTAGCGGAGTAGGAATTGGAGCTGTACTCTCCCAGAAAAGAGACCAATCGCTTTCTATAGCGAAAAGCTCTATGATGCTAGAAGAAATTGGTCCACCTATGACAAGGAGTTCTATTCGGTGGTAAGAGCATTAAGAGTGTGGGAACATTATTTAGTGGATAAGGAATTTATTTTATATTCGGATTGTGGGGCTTTAAAGCACTTGAGTAATTAAAACAGGATTAGCAAGGATATGCATGCTAGATGAATCCAGTTTTTGCAAAGGTTTCCCTTCAAACTAATGCATAAGTCTGGAACCCAAAATAGAGTTGTGGACGCTCTGAGCAGGAGGGCAGATGTGTTAATTGTGATTAGTGCTGAGGTTATCAGGTTTGAACAGATGAAGGAATTGTATGCTGGAGACAGTGATTTTGGTGAGATCTGGGGCAAGTGTGGTAGTAGAAAACCCTGTGGGGATTACCATGTACATGAGGGTTATTTGATGAAGGGCAATCAACTATGTATTCCTCAATCCTCTTTAAGGGAGAAGTTAATCAGGGACTTGCATGGAGGAGGATTGGCAGGCCACCTGGGAAGGGATAAGACCCTTGCAGCTGTAGCTGAACGATATTTTTGGCCTCAGTTGAGGAAGGAGGTGTACAAGATTGTTCAGAGGTGCTATACTTGCCAAACATACAAGGGACATTCTCAAAGTATTGGGTTATATACACCCTTGCCAGTACCTGAGAATATTTGGGAGGACCTTTCTATGAACTTTGTCCTGGGTTTGCCTCGTACCCAACGAGGTGCTGACTCTATTTTTGTAGTGGTTGACAGGTTCTCCAAGATGGCTCACTTCATTCCTTGTAGGAAGACTTCAGATGCCCATGCCATTGTCAAACTTGTTTTTCCGGAAGGTCGTGAGATTGCATGGAGTACCCAGATCCATCACATCGACAGAGACACCAAATTCCTCAGCTACTTTTGGAAGATATTGTGGTACATGTTTGATTCCACCTTGAATTATAGCAGCACGGCGTACCCATAGACAGATGGACAAACAGAAGCTACCAACAGGACTTTAGGGAATCTCATCAGAAGTATTTGTGGAGAAAAACCATGACAATGGGATTTGTGTTTGCCACAGGCGGAGTTCGCCTACAACAATTCCGTCCATTGAACCACAGGAAGATTCTCATTCTCCATCGTCTATACCAAAGTACCACAACATGCACTAGATTTGGTGAAGCTTCCAAAGCTGGCTGAGTACAGCATACCAGCTAAACACATGGCAGAGCATTGGCAAAGCACTTCAGAAGAGGTCAAAGCAAAGATTGAGAAAGCCAACGCCAAGTACAAGGAGGTGGCTGACAGAAGACGGAAGGAACAACTCTTTGAGGTAGGGGATCAGGTGATGGTCTTTCTCAGGAAAGAGCGGATTTCCGTGGGTACTTATAACAAGTTACGACCACGAAAGTATGGACCTTACAAGATTGTCCAAAAGATCAACGATAATGCTTTGTTGTTGATCTTCCTGCGACTATGGCGATTTCGAGGACTTTCAATATGGCAGATTTACATCCATTCTTTTCGAACAATACACCTCTATATCTAGATGAGAACTCAGGGTCGAGTTCTTCGCATGAGGGAGAGAATGATAAACAGGGTTGCAATGAGATATATGGACAAGTTGGACGCACGAAAAGTAGCCAAACCGAAGCAAGGACGAAGAGAAGTTGTTTGAGAGCAAGGCTAGTAGTTTCCTAAATTATTTTATTTCCTATAGCTTTTTAGTTTCCTAAATTATTTTATTTCCTATAGCTTTTTAGTTTCCTAAATTATTTTATTTCCTATAGCTTTTTAGTTTCCTAAATTATTTTATTTCTATAGACTATAAATAGTTGTTTTAGGGTTTTTGAGACGGGGATCAATTTTATTAAAAGTTGAAAAATTCATCTTGAGATGTTTTCTCTGAATCGCTTGCGAGTGATTGTTTATCTTGAAGTTCAGTCGTTGTTATTGAATTCTTTTTATTTCAATGCTTTCGCACTGCGTCAAAAATGTGGGAGCCAATATCTTGATCCAGAAATTGAATTCCTTGGGTTAAAGTTTTCATTCGAGGACCAAAGTTCTTGTGCTAAGATCATGTACTAATCAAGAAAAAAGCTTCAACACCTAAAAAATGTAATAACTCTACTTCTTAACGGCTATATAGCCCTTAAAAACGGCTATATAAACTGATAGGGGTCTATGCCAAACCCTCCACCATTAAGACGGCTTCATATTAATAAATTTCTTTATTTTTAATAATTTTTAATTTATTTATTTTTTTTAAAAAAAATTTCAGGCCATGATGGGCTCGGTGGGCTGGCACAATGGGCCGTGCTGTGCCGGCACGACGGGCCAGCTCAGGCCCGTCATGGGCCATGCTATGCCGGGCTCAAAAAATCCTTTTTTCGAGCCTGGCACAGCACGGTTTAACGGAACTGCCGGCACGACCCGGTATTGTAGCAGTACCGTGTCGTGCAGGCACGGCTCGGTTCGAACCGAGCTGTGCCGGCCCATGGGTGGCATGGCCCTATGCCCACCTTTACTCGCATTGCTGTTGCTGATGCTGCTCATATCGTTGGCTCTGGCAGTGCTGGAACTTCCTCAGGACTCGCTGTCCTGTTCTCAACCTCCTCCTCTCTTCTCTTCTCGATATTTTTCTTCGCATCGATGCTCGCACTCTCTCTCTCTTGCTCGTTCTCTATGCTAGCTCACTCCACATCCATGCTTGCAGTGTTCTTCTAGGCTCCTCCTGATTGTTAAAATATAATAGTTGTTAGTTTTTAATATTTTATTTTATTTTAATTTTTATTAAGCTTTTATATAATGGACCTATTTTATTATGCTTTGATGTGGTAGCCTCAGATAGATAAGATCATAAGAGGTATTATATTTATCCGTAGAACCAAGAAATAATATTTATATGGTGATGTGCTTAATGAAAATATAGATCTATTTTTTCTTTTTGAGAGAAAACCTTTCCTCTACTTAATTTCTCTTTCAAAAATATTCTATATTGGAAATAATCTCAACTACAAAAATTGGTATCAGAACCAGATTCCTTGATTCCATCAGATCCAAAGTAAAGCCACAAAAAAATCCAAACAAAGGATTCACGGCCTTCTCCGGCCTCTTCCTCACCAACGCTGTCTTCACCATTAATCCTCCTCAAGCAATCTCTTGAAGCGGCAGTAAGTCAGGATTCCATCCGAAACCAGAAGCGAAAGTCGTGCACCGTCTCATCATCACCTAGCCATCTCACTTTCTCACGATCGAAGCCGATCTGTCAAATTTCTTCGTCTTGCACTTTTTCTCTTCCAAAGCAACAAAAGATTTTATTAGGACATCTCTTCCAAAGCATCTTCCAACAACAAAAAGGAGAAAGGAGTTTTTTGACTGCCAAAAAAAAAAAGACGGAACATGGGAGACCAGGTGCTTCTTCTTTACTGTTCCTCTTTCTTAGTCTTTCGTTTATTATTTTTGTTTTGAGTCACGTGGTGCGAGGAGATAAAAGCAACTAAAGGATTACAAAAAGAAGGATGCCAAAGCCCTGTTATTTATTAAACAAGTGTGTCTGAGAAACTTTTTTTCAGAATTATTAGAGCCACTAAATCAAAGGAGGCATGTAACATCTTGTACAAGGAATTTCAAGGCAACATAAAGGTAAGAGCCATCAAACTTCAAACTCTAAGAAAAGAGTTAGATAATTTGAGAATAAAAGAACATAAAAAATTGAAGGATTACTTATCCAAAATTATGGAGACTGTTAATCAAATAATGAGCTAAGGTGAAACTATCACCGAGCAAAGAATATTTGAAAAAAATTTGGCTAGCTTATCTCCAAAATTTGATACAATAGTTACAATTGTTGAAGAATCTAAAGATCTTTCTTAATTAAGTGTTCATGAATTGATAGGATCTCTTGAAGCTCATGAGCAAAGATTGTTTAGGCATAAAGAATCATCGATTGAAAGTGCTTTTCAATCTAAACTTAAGATGGTTAATAAAAATTCTCAAAAAGAATCATATAGTCATGCTCCAGTCAAAAGAGAGTCATTCAGAGGTGAAAACCAGAGTAGAGGAAGAAAAAGAAATATGAAAGGAAGATGTAGAGAAATGCAAAGAAATAATTTTTCAAGAAGACAATATGATGAGAGCACTAACAAAGGTGCAACATATGTAAAAGGTCTTCTCATGCTGAAAAGATTGCTGATTTAGGGAGAATCATAATGTTATAATTATAAAAAAGTTTGGACATGTTCAAAAAGATTACAGGTATAAAGCAAGTGAGCAAGCACACTTCTCAGAAGAAAATGAAGATCAACAAAGCACATTATATGCATGTCAAACTGCAGAAGAGTAAAGAAATAATGTATGGTATCTTGATAGTGGGTGCAGCAATCACATGACTGGTGGCAAATCTATTTTTATGGACATTGATAGTTCTTCAATCTCACAAGTGAAGATGAAAAATGATGTTCTAGTCCAAGTAAGAGAAAATGCACAATTGCAATCAATACCAAGAAAGGAAGAGAGTTCATTCATGATGTTTTACTTGTTTCAGATTTGAAAGAAAATCTCTTGAGTGTTGGACAATTGATTGAGCATGGGCACATGATACACTTTGAAGATAATGTTTGCAAGTTATATGATAGAGGAATGAAAAAGCAACTTATGGTAAATATCAAGAAGAAAAATAGAAGTTTTCCTCTTATTTGCACTATGCAAAGGTTGTTGCATGGAAGTTAAAATAAATGATGAGTCATGGTTATGGCACAAAAGGTTTGGGCACTTGAACTTTCAAAGTTTAAGAAGTTTACATTAAAGAATATGGTGTATGGTCTATCAGCAATACATGACAAGAACGAACCTTGTGAGGATGTGCACTTGAAAAATAACATAGAGAGGCATTTCCAAAAGAGCATGTATGGAGAGCCAAAACACTATTGAAGCTTATTCATACTGACATATATATATGTGGACCTATAAAAACTCATTCTCATGCAGGTAACATCTACTTCGTTATTTTTATTGATGACTATTCAAGGATGACATGGGTATATTTCATGAGACATAAATCAGAGGCATTTCTTATCTTTAAGAAGTTCAAAAATCTTGTGGAAAGACAAAGTGTGCATTATATCAAAGTGCTGAGAAGTGATAGAGGTGGTGAATACAATTCAAATAAATTTGAGCAGTTTTGTGAAGGATGATGGTGTACAAAGATATGGTTATGCACCAGAGCGAAGTGAAGTTGCAGGAAAAAAGAACCGTACTATTGTTGAGATGTCCAGATCTGTGCTCAAAGACAAAGGCCTTCCAAATTCTTATTGGGTAGAAGCAGTGAATACAACAATGTATCTGATGAATAGATGTCCAACAAAAGCTCAATGACATCATTTGAAACTTGGTCGATAGAAAGCCTTCAGTGAAGCATTTCAAAATCTTTGGATGTGTGTGCTATGCATATATTCCAAAGGAAAGGAGATAAACTCGATTAAGTAAGTGAAAAATATATCTTTGTTGGATATAGTCTAAATCAAAAGGTTAAAGACTTTCATCTTGATGCAAAATTAAGTGAGCATAAGAAGAGATGTTATTTTCAATGACAAAGTTGCTTGAGATTGGAAGCAAAAGAAAGTTGAAGAAAATATTATTTTTCTTGGTGAAGAAATTCATGATGCTCAAAATGAAGAAAATGAGGTTGAAGGTTCACCATAAACTTCTTCAAGTGTAAGTCCATTTTTAACTTCAAGTTCAAGTCTATCTTCAAGTTCTACTCCTATAAAATGAGAAGATTAAGTGACATTTATGCTTCTTGTAATTTCTGCATGATTGAGCCTGAAACTTATGAAAATGTTATGCATGAAAAAGTATGAAATAAGGCAATGTAAGAAGAAATCAATATAATTGAGAAGAACAAAACTTGGGAACTAGGGAAGAAACCAAGTGATAAGGAAGTCATTGGCTTGAAGTTGATCTACAAAATAAAACACAATTCGGATGACACCATTCAAAGGCACAAAGAAAGATTGGTAGCAAAGAGATACTCTCTATTGTCTGGTATTGATTATTAAGAAACTTTTGCACCTATTGCTAGACATGATACAATTAGAACTCTTATTTCTATAGCAGCACATAAAAGTTAAAAACTACACCAACTAGATATAAAGTCAGCATTCTTGAATGTAGTATTGAAAGAAAAAATTTATATTGAACAACCTCAAGGCTTCATCATCAAAGGTCAAGAAAATCAGGTATACAAGTTGAAGAAGCATTATATGAGCTGAAGCAAACACCCAGAGCATGATATTCTCAAATTGACACCTATTTCAATGGCAAAATTTTCTAAGAAGTCCAAGTGAACCAACATTTTATGTAAAGAAGCAAGGTAATGATATTCTCACTGTTTCTCTTTATGTTGATGATTTAATTATTACTGGTAACAATGAGAATATAATTTTGACTTTCAAAAGTGATATGATGAGAAGATATGAAATGAATGATATGTGTTTGCTACATTATTTTTTGGTAATTGAAATCAGTCAAAGAAAAGATGGTATCTTTATCAGTCAAAAGAAGTACATAGAAGGCATTATCAAGAAATTCAAAATGAAAAATTGCAATAGTATGAAAATACCTTTTGTGGTAAATGAAAAATTGATGAAAGAAAATGAAAGCGGTGAAGCCAATGCACAATTATATAGAAGCATTATTGAAAGTTTATTATATCTAACAATTACAAGGCTAGACATAATGTTTGCATCAAGTTTACTTTTCAAATTATGCAAAAGCCAAGTAATATTCACTTTGGACAAGCAAAAAGAGTCTTGAGATACATCAAAGGTACTAAAGATTATGGAATCATGTATGAAAGAAACAATGATGATATTGTAAAGTTATTTGGGTTTAGTGATAGTGATTGGGCTAGAAGCATTGATGACATGAAAAGCACATCAGGTTATGTATTCTTTTATGGATCAGGTGTCATATCTTGGGCATCAAAGAAGCAAGATATAATGACATTATCATCTTCTGAAGCTGAATATGTTTCAACAACTTTGGCAGCACAACAAATAATTTGGTTGAAAAGAATACTTGAAGTATGTGTGAGAAGCAAGAATAAGCTATTACTCTGCTATGTGACAACAAATCTACTATTTCTTTGACGAAGAATCCTATATATCACAGCCGCACCAAGCACATCAAAATTAAGTACCATTTGATAGGAGATGTGGTAGAAGGAAAAGAAATTGAAGTCAAGTATGTGAAGATTGAAGACCAAATTGCAGACATCATCACCAAGACACTACCTAAGAAGAAATTCATTCACTTTAGAGATCGCATGGGTATCCAAGAATAACCATTAAAGAAAATTTTAAAATATAATGATGGTTAGTTTTTAGTATTTTATTTTATTTTATTTTTAATCTTTGTTGAGCTTTTACATAATAGGCCTATTTTATTATGCTTTGATGTGATAGCCTTACATGGATAAGATCATAAAAGTCATTATGTTTATCCGTAGAACCAAGAAATAATATTTATACGATGATGTACTCAATGAAAATATAGATCTATTTTTTCTTCTCAAGAATTTTTTTTTTCGATCTAATTTCTTTTCTAAAAATAATTTATGTTGAAAATAATCCTACCACCGATTGCCACCTCCTTTGCGCCGTTTCTCTGTCTCCTCTTTCTCTCTAGCATACTCTTCGCACGCACTCTCTCTTCTCCCTCTCATAAAATCTCGGCTGCCGCTGGCATATTGCTGCTTGCATAGCTGGAGCTCTGGGTCTTCTTTCTCGCAAAAGAGAACCAGGGTGGTAGAAAGAAAGAAGAAGATAAAATAGAGGATGTGACGTTACGCCGTTGGACGTGCCGCGCTAGCAGGTCTCTGGTTGGTGGTACGTGGAAACTAGATGGAACTACGGCGTGCGTGCCATGAGCCAGAGACCAAAGATCAGACACGTGTTGCGTAGGACACCATGCAACATCACACATGTGTACGCCTTTCGCCACACTCGGCGGGCGTTTGGACGTAGCAGCCATATGTGGCTCACTGAGAAGACGCCCCAACCTCCGTCCGTTACCGTAACGCGTCGTACGCCAAGAGCAAGACAAAACCTCACACGCAGAGGCAGTGGACACCGTCACCGGACTCTGTGGGCAATTGGGACGTGACGGCCGGTTGCGGCCCACACGAGACACACCCCTTCCTCCGTTCCTCCCCGTAACACGTGGACTCCTCGGCCAAAGCAAGGCACCAAGAGATACACGCGTCCAGCTGCCGGAGAAGAGAGCTTCAGCGTACAGACCTCCAGATCCGACTTAGCTTGGCATATCGTCGATGATTTCGTGATCCGACGTCCGGACTGACGAACCGTTTTGTCCATCACCGGATCCTGCGTCCACGTAGCCATGCAGGAGTGGCCTTGTTGCCACGTTAACCCCTCTCTCTCAAGACTTACTACCTTTTTCTCCCTATAAATGGAGACCTCCAGCTCCTCCACTTCTGTCGTCGTCGTCGTCTGAGAGATGCATGTAAATCCTCTGGAATAAGCGCTTTTAAAATGCCTTGGAATAAAAGTCTTCCCTTTAATTCGGTGTTTAACACATGGACGACTTCTATTTGGCAGCTACCGTTCTGCTTTGCCATTAATTGCTAGCACGTGACGATTTCACGGATTAAGAGCACATGGTCTATACATGGAGGTCTTTACGTTGGACAACCCATGCTTGCCAAAAACACTGCATGAATGGTTGTGGTGCTTGGGTTTGATTATTATTCATCATTTAATATATATATATATATATATATATATGAGCTGTTACGACGAGGCGGGCGCAAAATTTTGATCTGCATGGATTGTAGAGCGATGGATAATATGCGACGTGTATATGAACCTTCCCCGTATCTCCGAACCTCGGGTCCGATCCCGCGCGACGTAGTGTCTTTGAAAACTTAAAAAAAAAAATTGGATGAACCAAGACAACAGCGCAATAATATATTAATAAACTCTTTTTATCAATTTTGAAATTTTTTACGGGTTTAATAAATTGAGTAAAATGAAACCAGAAGTGATTTTCAATATATTTTACGGGAAAAAATGGGATCTCACAAGGTGAGTAGGCGAGATGTTGGGGTAGCTGAACTATTTTTAAACCTTAGAAAACAAGAAAATCCTAGATCTTTTTGTTTCCCCCACCGCCCCTCTGTTGATTATTTAGAAAAAAAAAAAACTCAAATAAACCTACCAAGAAAGTTTTTTCAAAAAAATTCTAAAAAAGAATAATTCATCATCGTTTTAATGCACCAAAGCCTATAAAACTCAGGGAGAAGGAAGGGGATAGCGAGGAAGAAGCAGGTTCGAAAGTGCTTGTAGGATCTCAAACTAGGGCTGAAAATGGATTGGATAAATTTTGATCGTATTCGTATTCGTATTCGTATTCGAATCATTAAATTTGGATATTTTTTTATGGTTTAATCGGATTCAGATACGGATTCGGATATTTAATTCAAAAACTAATTGGATACAAATACAAATACAAATTTATATATATATTTAAATACGGATATAGATATTTGTTTTAAAAAATAAAATCCGAGCAAGTCGGGCGACATTGCAAGTCAGGCGACTGGGCGAGTCGGGCGACACCGACACTGCAACAGCTATTTTTTTAGTTAAAAAATAAAATCAAAACGGCTTAGGAATCGACACTTGTGCAGACTTCCGTTGTTCAGATTCCTTTTCTTCTTTCTTTCGTTTTTAGTTTTCTTCTTCTTCCGTTCTTCACAGACTTCACTTCTTCGTCTTCCAGACTTCCATCGTTCCACAACCAGACTTCCCAGTGACAACGAGGACTGGAGGAGTGATCCATCGCGGTCCGCGAAGGCAGCGAAGGAGATGGTGGCAGACTGGCAGTTCGGCTTCCCCACTAATTTCTCTTTGCTCTGCTCGGTTGTCAACCATCATCAAGTAAGTAAGCAGCTCTACTTCTTCTATCTACTCCAACTTTCCCCATCCCTTCTTTGTACTCAATCAGCCTCCCGAGCAGTGAAAATCTGGCACATCGCCCCTTCGAGATCAGGCACACTGGCAAGATTGGAGTAGTTTTTTTTTATTTTTTCTTCGTATAACAAACATTTTTCCTTTCTCTTCCCTCTCTAGATCTCTCTGCCTTGATCCCCTTCTCCTCCTCCCCAGCCATGACCTCCTCTTTACCATCGTTTCTCATAGCCGCCGCATCCTTCCAGGCCTTCTCCTTCCGGCTTTCCTTGGACCCCAACAGCAGTTGCTGCTCCATGGGGATGTAGAATTTGTGGGACGAACAAAGTGGAATCAGAGCCGGAGGGGATTATAGAGCAGGCAGAGGATATGGTTGACTACCAAACATGTTTCTGTTGTCAAAATAGGAAAAAAATGAAAATAAAATTCCTCCTTTTTTTGCAGTCAGTCTCCTTCGTCCGCTGCTTCTCCTACTCCTCCCATGGCATCCAAAAACCTTCATGGCGCGGTCGCTCCCTCATCGACCGCTGGGTTCTACGGCGGGTCCGTGTTCTCTCACATCGTTCAGGCACCGGAGGATCCGATCCTCGGGGTAATCCTCCTTTCCGTTGTCATCTCTTGGCGATCACCGATCAGAAGTATTGTTAAAAGATAATGGTTGTTAGTTTGTTAGAGTTAGTTTTTTTAAATAATGAGTCTATCTTTTATGATTTGATAGGATAGTTTTAGATGGATAAGATCATAAGAGGATTATGCTTATCCGTAGAAACAAGAAACAATATTTATATGATAATGTGCTTAATGAAACATAATAGAAAAATTTTATTCTTGAGTGAAAACCCTTCTTCTATCTTGATTCCTCTTCCCAAAATAATCTGTGTTGGAAACAATCCCAAGCCTAGGTTCAAAGTTCAAGAAGGAACGATCGACCGTGAGAAGAAGTTTGGTGAAGGCGAGGAGGACGATAAGACCCAAAGAAACGGTGCTTCCCTTCCATGCGTTGCCGAGACGAGGACGTCTCTCTTCCAAAGCAGCAACAAAAAAAAGGATATCGGTGACGTTGTGCTTGAAGCAGCCTGTGGTTGACCACCTAGGAGATTGACTTCCCTTAGCGTTAGAGAATAGCCAAGTTTCAAGACTCCTTGGCGTTAGAGAACAGCCTCCATACACAACAAAAAATTGGTGCAGAAGAAAAAGAAGAAGGCAACGATTCTGCAGCTGATCAAAGACGTGCTCCCGCAGTCTTCTTTCATTTTTCCAAGGCCGCTTGACTACGGACTCAGCCGAAAGCAACAAAACGCGACGGCCTTCACGGAAAGACTCCTGTCTCAAGAAGCCAGGGATCTTCCTTCCCCAAAGGCAATCTCCAAAGCAACAACAAGGTTTGACTGCCCCTTTGACTTCCCATCAACCGTTTCTTTAGTATCTATTTTCCAAAGAAACTGTTGGCGTTAGCGAACAGTTTGCATATGGTGGGTATTTTGTAAAAAAAAAAAGGGCCACGATTTGCAGCCGTGTTTGGAAGTTTTCTTTCTTGTCGGTAGCTGTTAGAATTTTTCTTATTCTTAAAGCAAGAAGGAAAGCCCTTTGGTAGGTGGACGTTAAGGCCAAAGATCTGTTGTCGATTCGTGAAGAAAAATTGCTACAAAAAATTCATGGCAACTCCCAACATATTGGTATGAATATCCATCAACCTTCTATCCCTATTTTTGATGAAGAAAATTATGATTATTGGAGCATCAAGATGAAAACCCTTTTATTTCACAAGAAGTATGGGATCTGGTTGAGAACGGGTACGAAGACCCAGTTAATCCAACAAATAATCAGAAGAGCAACTGAAGGACTACAAAAAGAAGGATGCTAAAGCTTTGTCTTTATCCAACAAGCTGTATCTGAGAAAATTTTTCCCAGATTATTAGAGCCACCAAATCAAAGGAGGCATGGGATATCTGCAGGAGGAATTTCAAGGCAAATAAAGGTAAGAGCTATCAAACTTCAAACTCTAAGAAGAGAGTTAAATAATTTGAGAATAAGAAAATAAAAAATGAAGGATTACTTCTCCAAATTATGGAGACTGTTAATCAAATGAAGAGCTATGGTGATACCATCACCGAGCGAAGAATATGTGAGAAAATCTTGGATAGTTTATCTCCAAATTTGATACAATAGTTGCAATTGTTGAGATCTAAATTAAGTGTTCATGAATTAATGGGATCTCTTGAAGCTCATGAGCAAAGATTGTTTAGGCAAAAAGATCATCAATTGAAAGTGCCTTTCAATCTAAACTCAAAGTGGTTGATAAAAATCTCAAAAAGAAGTCAAAAGAGAGTCATTCAGAGGTGAAAACCAAAATAGGGGAAGAGAAAGAAATATGAAAGGAAGAGGTAGAGAAATACAAAGAAATAATTTTTCAAGAAGGCAATATGATGAGAGCACTCAACAAAGGTACAATATATGTAAAAGGTCTTCTCATGCTGTGCCGGCACGACGGGCAAGCCCAGGCCCATCATGGGCCGTGCTATGCCGGGCTCAAAAAATCCTTTTTCGAGCCCGGCACAGCACGGTTTAATGGGCCATGCCGGCACGGCCCGGTACTGTAGCAGTATCGTGCCATGCCAGGCACGGCTCGGTTCGTACCGGGCTGTGCCGGCCCATGAGTGGCACGGCCCAATGCCTACCTCTACTCGCATTGCTGTTGCTGACGTTGCTTATATCGTTGGCTCTGGCAATGCTGGAACTTCTCCTCAGGACTCGCTGCCATGTTCTCAACCTCCTCCTCTCTCTCTTCTCGATATTTTTCTTCGCATCGATGCTTGCACTCTCTAGGCTCTTGCTCATTCTCTCTGCTAGCTCACTCCACATCCATGCTTGCAGTGTTATTCTAGGCTCCTCCTGATTGTTAAAATATAATAGTGTTAGTTTTTAATATTTTATTTTATTTTATTTTTAATTTTTATTAAGCTTTACATAATGGATCTATTTTTATTATGCTTTTGTTGCCGCCGGGATCCGTCCTCCGACTCGGGCGCGGTCGATCTCCGGGAAGAGGGGGGGTGCGGCGGACCTGCAAAAGAAGCCCACACGCAGAGGGACGCTGGGGTTGGTCCTCCGCGGAAGACCCTCCGACGCTCAAGTCAGTGGGGAAGGAATCGGCGATCAACCAGATAATGAGGAGGTGGATCTCTCCGGGAGCCCTCTCCGGGGGTGGCCAATCGGAGGCCCCAAAAAGGGCAGGAGAGTGAGAGTGGAGGCATGCGTATAGAGTCGCGTACCTGAGAGAATCTGCCAATCTGACCTTTATAGACTGTCACCTGGGGACTGAGCATCTTCTGGAAGGTACTGAGGTTGTTACGATACGGAGGTAGACAGAATCAGGCCGTTGTGGGGCCGTTAGAATCCATGCCTTGTCTGTTAAGGGATCGACGGCTGAGAGAACTCCTTGATGTCTTGGGATCTGGGTGAGTAGACTTGAGGCGGTTACGATAGGTCTTAGGCCACGTCTTAACATGATTCCCTGCCTAAGGTGCTACTCGGATAAGCTTGAGCTCTCCCGCGTTAGGTTCCGCGGAGGTAGACGTCAGAACGTGGATCGCTAGGTAGTCGCGGACTACGGAAGCCCGGAAGAGGCCGAGCTACGGAAGCCCGGACGAGGCCGAGCTACGGAAGCCCGGAGGAGGCCGAGCTAGGGAAGCCCGGAGGAGGCCGAGCTAGGGAAGCTCGGAGGAGGCCGAGCTATGGAAGCCCGGAAGAGGCCGAGCTACGGAAGCCCGGAGGAGGCCGAGCTACGGAAGCCCGAAGAGGCCGAGCTAGGGAAGCCCGGAGGAGGCCGAGCTATGGAAGCCCGGAGGAGGCCGAGCTACGAAAGCCCAGAAGAGGCCGAGCTACGGAAGCCCGGAGGAGGCCGAGCTACAGAAGCCCGGAAGAGGCCGAGCTAGGGAAGCCCGGAGGAGGCCGAGCTATGGAAGCCCGGAAGAGGCCGAGCTACGGAAGCCCGGAGGAGGCCGAGCTACGGAAGCCCGGAGGAGGCCGAGCTAGGGAAGCCCGGAAGAGGCCGAGCTAGGGAAGCCCGGAGGAGGCCGAGCTAGGAAGCCCGGAAGAGGCCGAGCTACGAAGCCCGGAGGAGGCCGAGCTAGGGAAGCCCGGAGGAGGCCGAGCTAGGGAAGCCCGGAAGGAAACGGTAGGAGGAGGTCAGCCTTAGCCGCCTTGCACGGATATCGATGCAATGACAATTTTACCCCCCAACACATGCCCTCCACTCCCTAGTTCGGAGCGTAGGTTCGGGCATAGGGAGTATAAGTTCAAATGGCGCGTTCTGGACGGGAGGTCTTGGCCCAAACAGCTCATGCAATGATGCCCTACTTAATGCGGTAGGGCTATCGTACCTTCGGAGGCAAGGTTCCTTCACTAACGACGGTTGAGATTGCGCCATGCCGTGAATCCCGATCGATATGGGGGTTTATCGAGGTGGTTCCGGACGCCTCGAACGGGACGTCCCGCCTCCCTAGGGCAGTTCCTTGACGGGGAAGCGAAGTGACAGCCGCCCTATATATATATATACACTTGTGCATGCGGCGTCTTCTCGCCTTGTTTTCAGAAGAGTATTGGTCTCTCGTCCTCTCCAGCGTTCATCGTTTTCGCCCAAGATTTTT
This sequence comes from Calamus simplicifolius, assembly GCA_900491605.1. Lineage (NCBI taxonomy): Eukaryota > Viridiplantae > Streptophyta > Magnoliopsida > Arecales > Arecaceae > Calamus > Calamus simplicifolius. The sequence continues at coordinate 407,013 of UESW01004089.1, read as the reverse complement.
CTCAACCGAGATGGCGATGAGCCCTGAAGACGTGGCCTCCGAAATCATCGCTGAGGATTTGGGGAGGATTCATCAGAGGTATGGTCTGCCCATGGATGTGGTTTTGCGGGTGCTAGAGCCCGAAGATAGGGTTACTCGTGAGGTAGAGTCTGGAGTCTTTATTTATGAGGATAGCTTCAAGGCGGGCCTTCGTTTTCCTCTTCATCCCTTGGTGAAGGAGATCATGACCCACTTCAACATCTGTCCATCGATGGTGGCTCCGAATAGTTGGCGGAACATCGTCGAATTTATTTCGATGTGTTACCAGATCCAAATCGTTGCAACCCTCCCTCTTTTTCGCACCTGCTACCATCTAACTCCCGGGAGGAAATCGGAGTGGACCTCCATCGGGCCCCGGAGGTCTTTTAATGTCATTGCGGACAAGCCTTCTTCCATCAATGGGTGGAAGAGCCGATTTGTGATTGCGGAGGGGAACATCGGTTCCGATTTTCCTCGACGATGGGGAGAAGTGGCGAGGGATGCGGAGACGCATCCGACCTTAACGGCGCAGGAGGAGAGGGACCTGGATGTCCTTCGTAATGGACAGGTGTTTTCAGCAAATGACCCGTTATCGGAGGGGGCCCTTTTCACAGCCGGGCTCAGCCCTCTGGATCCACAAGGTGAGTCCCTTTCGTGCCTTGTATCTTTTTTCGATTGGTGCACTTGATTCCGAGTACGTGTGCTTTGATGTGGCAGCCGCAAGGTCGGCTTTGTCGAGCCTCTCCAAGAGGAAGAGAGGGAAGCGCCCTGGGGAAGGTAGCGGTGCGAACAGCGGTCTCATTTTTCCAGCGTGTCAGATGTTACCCGATGGACTCTATTGTGGGCGCTTACTCAGTTTTTGCCTTTGCAGGGGGTTTTGCTTTCTCGGGCAATTTGCTGGCGTCTGAGTTTGACGACGGGGCCAGCGTCCAGGCCCGGAGGGAGAACGTCGAGCTCCAGTTGCGGCTGAAGGTGTCTGAGCAGTTCGAAGAGCTCATGGACACAATGGATAGGAACTTGAGGGCGGCTAGGGCGGCACATCAGGCTGCCGTGGACGAGGTGTCCAAGCTGAAATGCAGGGTAGAGGAGTTACAGGGACTCCTGGCGAAGAACGACGAAGCATGTCGGGAGCTGGCCAGGATCGAATCAAAACACTCCGCGGAGGTGGCGGCGATGCGGCGGGAACACGGCGAGAGTTTAAGCCGGTTGAGGAGAGAGACCGACGATGAAAGGAGGCGTCTGGCAAGAATGTTGGGCGAGGTGGAGGAGAAACTAAAAAGGCGTGATGACGAAATCGCCGAATTGAAGGAGAACGCGAGGTGGCAACAAGGAATAATGACTCGAGTGAATGGCGAGTTATCACAAGCTCGCGGGGAGATTGAAGCCGGACGATCGAAGATCAGCACCCTGCAAGAGAGGGTGGAGTTGGTCGGTGCTGACAGGACGAGGGCCCGGAGTGAGGCCGAGGAGCTGGCCAAAAGGTTGGCCAGTCGAGAGGGGGAGGTATGCTCTTATTTTGCCCTCCTTATTTTTCTATTGGTTCCCTGCGACGCCGATTGACCTTGACTTTTCTAGATGGCGAGGATGGGGTCGGAGATTCAGGCTCTCCAAAGTGCATTCGCGTCTGCTCGCAGCAGGAGCTTGGAGCTCGAGACACGGGCTAGCGAGCTTGAGGAGCAAAAGGCCATTTCGAAGGCCCAAGTCGCAGAGGCCGAGAAACGGGTCGCCGAGGCCAACACGCAGCTTGCTATACTTAAGGGGCGGCAAGACGCTATGAGCGTAGACGCGTTCTATCACGGGATGGAAGAGTGTAAGCAGAGGATACTTAGCGGGCACCCGGAATGGGACCTTTCTTTTCTGAGCATCGAAGACTCCGAAGACGGCGAGTCCGAAGAAGAAGAAGATGAAGATGAATGTGTCGATGTTTCTGACGCCGAGCTTGGCGGCGCCCCTGGTCCCAGCGAAGCCGTAGCCTCCGAGGGACAGTCACAAATCGTTACAGAGGGGGTGAAAACATCAGAGAAAGGCGAGTCTAGCCGTGCACCTGCAGACGTGGCTGAGGGTATTCCCAAAGCCGGTGGGGCTCCTGGCTCTTAGGAGCCGCTCCTGTATCTTCCCCTCTTAAACATTTGACTTTTCACAGCAAAGGGATTTCCCGTTTTTATCTAAGTGTTTTTCCTGCGTGACTTTGCCATTGTCTAGTGTCGCCTCGATCGTGAACGACCCATGGCTCGTTGATATCCTTGGGTCATCCTTAATTCGAGACCAGGAAAGCGTATCGGCTCGGGCCGATAGGTCGATTTGAGCCGACGAACAAAGTGGATCGGCTAGGACCGACGGGCGAAATAGGTCGTCTGGGGCTGATGGATAATATGGGTCGGCTCGGGCCGACAGAAGGAGTAGGTCGGCTAGGGCCGACGGATGAAAATAGGTCGGCTGGGGCCGAAAAATGAAACGGGTCGGCTGGGGCCGACAAGCAAGATGGATCGGCCGGGGCCGATGGAACAATATGGGTCGGCTGGGGCCGACGGATAAGAAGGGGTCGGCGTGGGCCGATAGAAGGAATAGGTCGGCTAGGGCCGATGGATGAAAATAGGTCAGCTGGGGCCGAAAAATGAAACGGGTCGGCTGGGGCCGACAAGCGAGATGGATCGGCCGGGGCCGATGGAACAATATGGGTCGGCTAGGGCCGACGGATAAGAAGGGGTCGGCGTGGGCCGATAGAAGGAATAGGTCGGCAAGGGCCGACGGATGAAAATAGGTCGGCTGGGGCCGACAAGTAAAACGAGTCGGTTGGGACCGACAGGCGAAATAGGTTTTTGTGCTTCCTGCCATCCTGCCGGCGTCCTGCTGTCCCGCAGGCAATTCGGTTTTTCTTTACTAGAAGTGGCGATACGGCAGAGCGGGGGTATAAAGCTGCATCAGAGCTTTCCGGAAGGTGCTCCTTTCCCATGCAGGCTACCTCGTTGCGATGCGCACGCAACCATCCACCATTGGACAGTACTTTTTCAAAGGATGATTTTCTGAGCCCGCCGATTTTCGAAGCGTCAGCGGACGATTTCCTGCATTTAATGACTGCGATCTGGGATCAGGAAGGGATCTTCGTACGCGTCCTGGTTCAGGCGGTGAGTTTGGCGCGCAGTGGGGTGCTGCGTTTATCGTGAGAGGCCATGTGGAGGCGTGGGATAGGTGTTTGAATCTCGGGACTCTCGGCTCAGATGGCTCATCCCGAGTCTTTCCTGCCTATAAAAAGGGGAGAAAGGGGGCCATGTTTGGCTATCTCCAAAGTTTTCTTTTCTTGTTAGAACTTCTACCATGCTCATTTCTCTGTTGCTGCGAGTGGAAGGATCGACTTTTCCTTTCATGGGCTCCTTGCCGCCGGATAGCTGGGGTGACCGGGGAGCAGCTGAAGGACGGCTCATCCTTAGGGGATGAGTCTCGGAGATCATACGGAGAGCGCACATGGGGGGCGCGGAGATCACACGGGGAGCGCACATATGCGCTTCCGTTGCGGTCTCTGCGGCTCCTGCTCGGAGATGCAGGTCGGGAGGTGTATGGACGCCTCCGTAGCACGCGCAGGCTCTCCCTCTTTTGCTGGCTTAGGTTCCCGCACCTTCTCTGAGGGGAATCCTTGCCACGGGAGGGACAATATGGGAGCAACCGGGTTCGGATGGTCCCCGGTTCCCTCAACTGGGTGGCGGCCCGCGATCCAGCACTCCCTCCTAGGGGAGTGGGTTGGGCCTTTCGGATCCTCAGAATCAGCATCCGCGGGCCATGCCTCCCCCTGGGTCTTTTAATTCATCCTGCCCGGGTGGATTGGCCGTTTCGTGGTTTGCATGATTTCTCGATCCGGATGTTGGAACATCGTAGTTGTCTAGGCCTACTCTGGAGCAGTTACCCGGATCCTGTATTTTGCCTTTATTTTATGCATTTCAATGCTTTTGTAACACCTAGGAGGCATTTGTAATTTATCATGATCGGCAATAAAGAGAGTTATATTCAATGTTTCGATCTCTATCCTTTCTTGTGCCGAACCCATTGCTATTTGTCGTTCGTGGGGCATAAAAGTGTCTCGCTCGCCTTTAGACGAGGATCTCATGGTGCCCGAACTAATTGAGGTTCGTATGCGGCGGTGCAGAGGTCGTTCGGCGAAATGCGCTCCTTGCTTAGGTCAGGAGTTTGGTATTTTGTACTCCGCTTTTATCGGAGCTCGGAGTATCGCGAGTCGGTTCTGGCCGAAGCTCAGGGGATTCACGCACCTTCCTGTCATGGTTTAAGGATTTAGCCACTCGAGATAGTTGAGTTTCGGGGAACGTCTTACTTGGCTCTGCCAAGGTTCGAAGGATTTTGTAACTCGGCCCTGCCGAGGTTTGGAGAAAATCTCACCTGGCCCCACCAAGGTTCAGAGAACTTTATAGCTCGGCCCTGCCGAGGTTCGGAGAACTGATAGCTCGGCCATGCCGAGGTTCGGAGAATTGGTAGCTCGGCCATGCCGAGGTTCAGAGAACTGATAGCTCGGCCCTGCCGAGGTTCGGAGAACTTATAGCTCGGCCCTGCCGAGGTTCGAAGAGATGATAGCTCGGCCCTGCCGAGGTTCGAAGAACTGATAGCTCGGCCCTGCCGAGGTTCGGAGAAATGATAGCTCGGCCCTGCCGAGGTTCGAAGAACTGATAGCTCGGCCCTGCCGAGGTTCGGAGAATGATAGCTCGGCCCTGCCGAGGTTCGGAGAACTGATAGCTCGGCCCTACCGAGGTTCGGAGAAATGATAGCTCGGCCCTGCCGAGGTTCGGAGAACTGATAGCTTGGCCCTACCGAGGTTCGGAGAAATGATAGCTCGGAGGGAGCGAATCAGTTGCCGTTGCAGGCTACGGCGCTAGGTATGCGCGGCGCCCAATGGATGGGGCACTCGAGCGGAACGGGCGGCGTGTTGTCACGCCTTTGATGCTGCTCTTTCCGAAGGGGTAATTTATTGCTCGAGCGACGGACTTCCATGCTTTCCGAGGAAGAAGGGCGTATTAAGTAGCTTGGGGAAGTGCTAAGTGCATTTAATACAGGGGGCGATAGATCGGAAAGTGTTCGCCTGGGGAACCTCCGCGCTTATCGATCTTACTCGGGATTAGGGCGCGACTCTTTGGATTCCTCACGCATTAGAATATCGACACATGGCAAATTCTCGTGGGTCGGTGCTCGCGGCGCGGCCGATCGAGATACCTGCCTGGCGGGTATAAATATGACCGAGGGAGATTGGTTTTGGCCATCTTTCGGTCTGAGCTAAAAATGGACTCTCCAGCGCGGTCGTCAACTGACTCGCGTTCCTCGGTTAGCGACCCGGCATACTCGGAGGAGAGGGGGACCTCCGTGATTGTCGATGGGCTGACCCTGCGTCGGGCCTTGCGACCAATGAGCGGCTCGCTAGGACCGCCGAGGAGTTCCTGGATGTCTCGGTTCAGGAGGCGGAGGCCTCACGTCGGGTGATGGGTCGGCAGGAGGAGGAGATTCGGCTGCTTCGCCAGCAGGTGGCTGACCTGACTGCACTCCTGGAGAAGTTGATGGGTTCTGGGGGCAACTGACCCCAGGGGCTCTGCCCGCCCCTGTTTTTGTTTTTGTTTTTCTGTGTCTTTTTGTGCCTTGCAATGGCTCCTTCTTATGGAAAATAGACTCGTTTTTAAGAATTTCTTTCTTCTTTGAGAATGATTATCTTGATACGTTCGACGGACTTGGGCGTCGGTCTAGTCCCATTGTTCTGTGTATTGTTCGTAGATACTTCGAACGACAAGCCACGGGGGGGGGGTCGCCCAAAGGTTTTCTACTGTTAGGGAGAGTCTCCTGGCCCAGCCTGGGGCCATCGGCTGGTTATGCGAGACCTTATAGCCTCTTAGGGGAATTCTGCCCATGGTGGCATTTTTTCGCATGCCGATGGTTTTCGTTAAGCGCCCGTTCTCAAACCGGACGAAGTCCTTCAGGGACTATTTGAGGGCCGTTCGGCTTTGGTCGAGGCTTGTAGACCTTTCGCTGGGGTTGGTCCGAGTGGTTTTTACCTAGCCTTGTCATGGCTCGGTGAAACATTTTACTTGGCCCCACCAGGGTTCGGAGACTTTGTTTTACTTGGCCCTGCCAAGGTTCGGAGATTTGTTGCTCGGCCCTGCCAAGGTTCGGAGACTTTGTTTTACTTGGCCCTGCCAAGGTTCGGAGATTTGTTGCTCGGCCCTGCCGAGGTTCGGAGACTTTGTTTTACTTGGCCCTGCCAAGGTTCGGAGATTTGTTGCTCGGCCCTGCCGAGGTTCGGAGACTTGTTTTACTTGGCCCTGCCAAGGTTCGGAGATTTGTTGCTCGGCCCTGCCGAGGTTCGGAGACTTTGTTTTACTTGGCCCTGCCAAGGTTCGGAGATTTGTTGCTCGGCCCTGCCGAGGTTCGGAGACTTTGTTTTACTTGGCCCTGCCAAGGTTCGGAGATTTTGTTTTACTTGGCCCTGCCAAGGTTCGGAGATTTGTTGCTCGGCCCTGCCGAGGTTCGGAGACTTTGTTTTACTTGGCCCTGCCAAGGTTCGGAGATTTTGTTTTACTTGGCCCTGCCAAGGTTCGGAGACTTTGTTTTACTTGGCCCTGCCAAGGTTCGGAGATTTGTTGCTCGGCCCTGCCGAGGTTCGGAGACTTTGTTTTACTTGGCCCTGCCAAGGTTCGGAGATTTTGTTTTACTTGGCCCTGCCAAGGTTCGGAGATTTGTTTTACTTGGCCCTGCCAAGGTTCGGAGATTTCCTGTCCAGGCAAATAACTCGGTTGTACCGAGGATTGGTAAGCAGCATCTATTTCCTTTTACGATTTATGGCAATATGGTGCATAATCGATTCACACAATAAGTTGCGGGAAATAGATAACTGGCGAAGCATAAAGGACATACCCTATTGATAGTATTTGCGGAGGTTGTCCGAGTTCCACGTTCGGGGGACGGATTTCCCGTCGAGATCCTGCAGCTTGTAGGTTTCCGGCCCAATGATCTCCGTGATTTGGTACGGGCCTTCCCAGTTCGGCGCCAGCTTTCCTTGCTCCAGCGGTTTGGATACAGAAGCTTTTCGGAGGACGAGGTCGCCGGGTAGGAAGGTTTCCCCTTGACCTTGGAGGCATGGTACCGGGCCACCCTCTGTTGATAGCGGCCGTCCTGATTCGGGCCTTTCTCTGACTTCCTCTACCAAGTCGAGGTTGGTGCGGAGTTGCTCGTTGCTGGCTTCCTCTGAATAACTCTCCACCCGCAAGATGGGAGGCCTATTTCCACAGGGATGACGGCCTCCGTGCCAAAAGCCATTCGAAATGGAGTCTCGCCCGTCGGAATTCTCGGGGTGGTGCGATAGGCCCATAAGACATGGTGTAGCTCATCCGCCCACCTGCCTTGGGCTCTGGAGAGGCGAGCTTTGATTCCTTGGAGGAGAGTCCTGTTGGTCACTTCGGCCGCTCCGTTGGCTTGTGGGTGCCCGACCGAAGTAAGGTGGTGACGGATTCCGTGTTCCTCGCAGAATTGGCGGAACTTGGAGTTGTCGAACTGCTTACCGTTATCGGTGATTATGGTGTGGGGGAGGCCGAACCGGCAGACGATGGACCTCCACACAAAGTCTCTGGCCCGTGCTTCGGTGATTTGGCAACTGCTTCCGCTTCAACCCACTTGGTGAAGTAGTCAATGGCGACAAATAAGAATTTCCGCTGTCCCGTCGCCAGCGGGAATGGGCCGAGGATGTCCATCCCCCACTTGGCAAAGGGCCAGGCGGAGGATATAGAAACTAGCTCGGCGGAAGGGAGCCTCTGGATGCTTGAATGTCTCTGGCAGGCGTCACAGGCTCGGACTAGGTCGTCCGCATCTTTCTGCATGGTCGGCCAATAATAGCCTTGCCGTAGCACCTTGTGGCATAGGGACCGGCCTCCCAGATGGTTGCCGCAAATCCCTTCATGTACCTCTCGTAGAGCATAGTTCGCCTCGGATGGGCGGAGGCATCTGAGCAGCGGCATAGAAAAAGACCGCTTGTAAAGCTGGTTGTCAATCAATACGTAGTGGGTCGCCTGCAGCTTCAATTTCCTGGCCTCTCTTCGGTCGGATGGGAGCGACCCTTCTTTGAGATAGTTAAGGATGGGGTCGAACCAGGATGGTTCGGTCTCGATTTGCATCACCCGATCGGCTTCCATGATGCTCGGCTTCTCCAGAGTCTCCAGATGGAATTTTTGCTCAGCATCCATCGTCTCCGCGGTTGCCAACCGGGAGAGTAGGTCGGCACGGGCGTTTTCCGATCTAGGAATTTGAATGATTTCAAACTCGGCAAAATGGGGAAGTAAGCCGCGCACCTCTTGGAGATATCGGATCATGTTGGGTTCTCGGGCTTCAAACTCTCCCCGCACATGGCCGGCCACCAGCTGAGAGTCGGTGAAGGCGTTAAGCTTTTCCACCTTCAGGTTGCGGGCGATCCGGAGACCAGCTAACAGGGCCTCGTACTCGGCTTCGTTGTTGGAAGCCGGGAAGGAGAATCGGACGCCATATTCGAAGATCATTCCTCTGGGCTGGTGAGGACTAAACCCGCACCGGAGTGATGGGCGTTGGACGACCCATCGACGTGAAGGAGCCACCGAGCTTCAGGCTTTGGTCCTTCGGGATTTTCTGGGGTAGAGCCGTCCTCCGGGATGGTACACTCGAGGAGGAAGTCGGCCAGCACTTGGGCTTTGATGGCCGGGCGAGGTTGAAAATGTATGTCATGCTCGCTTAGTTCGACGGCCCATTTGGTCATCCTCCCCGATGTTTCTGGACGGTGGACCACCGCCTTGATGGGTTGATCGGTGAGGACCGTCACTGAATGTGCTTGAAAATAAGGCCGTAGCTTCCGGACTGAGGTGATCAAAGCCAGCACTATCTTCTCAATCCTGGTGTACCTCGTCTCCGCATCGCGGAGCAGTCTACTCACATAGTAGATCGGCCTCTGGATTTTGCTTTCTTCTTTGACTAGCACCGAGCAAACTGCGCCCTCCGAAACGGCCAGGTACAGAAATAAAGTCTCTCCCGGGGTCGGACTGCTGAGAAGCGGAGGCGAGCCGAGGTACTTCTTGAGATCTTGAAATGATTTCTGGCACTCAGGAGTCCATTGGAAATTTTTGGCGATCGGAGAGTTTTGAAGAAGGGGAGGCATCTCTCGGCTGACCGAGCCACGAAGCGGTTAAGGGCCGCTATCCTCCCGGTTAAGCGCTGGACCTCCTTAATAGACGCTGGGGGTGCCATTTGTTGGAGAGCTTGAATCTTCTGAGGGTTAGCCTCGATACCTCGCTGGGAGACCATGAAGCCGAGGAATTTCCCGGAATTGACGCCGAAGGCACACTTGGTTGGGTTGAGCTTCATTCCATATTTGCGCAGCGTGGCAAAGCTCTCCGCGAGGTCCTCAACATGCCGCAGCGCTTCCTTGCTTTTGACCAGCATATCATCCACGTACACCTCCATGTTCCGGCCGATTTGCTCCTTGAACACCTTGTTGACCAGCCGCTGGTAGGTCGCTCCTGCATTTTTAAGACCGAAAGGCATAACTCGGTAACAGTAGGTACCTCGGTCGGTTATGAAGGCGGTCTTTTCTTCATCTTCGGGGGCCATCCGGATCTGATTGTAGCCCGAATAGGCATCCATGAATGACAGCATTTGGTGGCCTGAGGTGGCGTCCACAAGCTGGTCGATCCGAGGGAGGGGGAAGCTATCCTTTGGGCATGCCTTGTTGAGGTCGGTGAAGTCGATGCAGATCCTCCATTTGCCATTCGACTTCTTCACCATGACGACATTTGACAACCAACTTGGATAATTCACCTCTCGGACAAAATTGGCTTTGATGAGTTTGTCGACCTCCTCTTCAATGGCTTTTTGCCGCTCTGGGGCGAAGCTTCTCTTCTTCTGCTTAACGGGCCTGTGCATCTCGTCCACATTGAGGCGATGGACGAGGACCTCGGGGCTAATCCCTGGCATGTCGGAGGCGGTCCAGGCGAAGATGTCCGCATTGCTTTGGAGGAATCTGATCAGCTCGCGACGAGGCTCTCCTTCGAGTAGCGACCCGATCCTTATGGTTCGGTCGGGCCGAGCTTCGTCCAGCGGTACTTCTTCCAGTTCTTCCCGGTTCCCCCCGTTGTTCGGCGAAGTCCTCACGAGCGTCTAGCCCGTCAACCTCGGGAATCCTGGACTGAAGGCTCGTGACGAAACATTGCCGAGCCATGGCCTGACTTCCCCGAACCACTCCAACTCCTTGCTCGGTGGGGAACTTCATTGACAGGTGTGGGATAGAGACAACCGCCTTAAGGGACATCAAGCCATGGTTACAAGGGGCCAGGTTCCCGCGCGGACCGTCAGGGTGACGATTCCTTCTGGGATGATGACGTCGCCGGTGAATCCCATCAGGGTGGAATCCACGGCTCGAAGGTTTTCCATGAGCAATTTCATCCTGGCAAACACACCGAGGTACAAAACGTTTACCGAACTTCCACTATCGACCAGGATTCGGCTTACATCATATTGTTCAAGTTAAGGGATACAACAAGTGCGTCATCATGGGGAAGCTGTATCCCAAGAAGATCATCATCAGAAAAGGAAAGTTCGCCCGTGCGCGCCTTCTTTGGCACCGGTGCATCACCGTTGCCCCTGGAGCTCGATCCGCCGGCCTCCTCAATCATGTTGATACGGCCAACCACAGGCGGATTTGGTGGAGGAGGGAGTTGTGGGAGCTCGGGCTGGCGATCACCTCCTTGTGGCGGCTCAGGTGCTCTTCTGAACTGGTCCAACCGTCCCCGCCGAATCAGTCTCTCGATCTCATTCTTCAGCTGCCAGCATTCTTCAGTGTCATGACCATGCTCCCTGTGGTAGCGGCAGTACTTGGCAGGATCTCTTCGGGTTGGGTTCCCTCGGAGAGGTACTGGTCGGGGAAGCTGGCGCTCTATCTCCATGAGGATCTGCGCCCGGGGCACAGTCAGCGGAGTGTAGCGATCGAATCGCCTGGGGGACTCCGGGAGCGATTCCTTGGCGGCAGCGGAGGGACTCTTTGGCGGCGAGGCGGACTGGCCGACGGGCAGGGCGGTGTCTGTCGGGAGCTTTGGGCTCTTGCTTCTTCCTTGCCTGCTCAGCGCGGGCCACTCTCCGCGACTCCTCGACCCGAGCGTATTTGTCCGCAAGGGCCATCATATCAGACAGACATGGGGGGTAGCTGACTTCCATTGCCAAATAGAAGTCGCTCTCCTTTGAAACTCCCCCCGCCAGGGCGGACATAGCCACCTCGTGATTAAGGTGGTCCACCTCTAACATGGCCTTGTTGAAACGGCCAAGATAATTTCTCAAGGACTCCCCTCTCTTTGCTTGACTTCGGAGAGGGAGTCGGATCTCCGTCGGTGGCGGCGGCTGCTGACGAACTGGCCAATAAAAAGGTGGCTCAGCTCGTCGAATGAATCAATAGAACCTGGTTTCAAGGCGTTGAACCAGGTTCGGGCGGATCCTCTGAGGGTGGATGGGAAGGCTCGACAGAGGATCGCATCAGATGCTCCGTGGAACATCATTATTGACCGGAAGCTGCTGAGATGGTCGTCTGGATCAGTGGAGCCGTGATAGGGCTCGACGGTGGCAGCTTGACGTGGGAGGGAATCACTTCCTCCATGATCCCCTTAGAGAAAGGGATGCCCTGCTCTGCTTTGGGCTGAGGCAGGTGGATCTGCTTGGCGGCGTCCAGCTCCTGACGCATTTCTTGGATCTGACGGCGGATCTCCTCCTCACCGGCTAGAGGAGGAGCTGGGCGCGAGAACCGCAAGGACGGCGTCGAATCATGGTGAGACGTTGCCGGAGAGAGGGAGCGGGCTCGCCGAGATCTGGGAAGATCTCTATCGTAACCGGTTCGAGGGACCGGTTTGTCCCCCTTGGGGCGATGTGGGGGATCCGCTGATTCATGCGGATCAGAGGAGGAGGTTGCCGGCGAAGAAGAGTCGCCGTTTCTTTCTGGGGATGTGAAGCAGGAGGAGGCGCAAGACGCTCCTGGACCAGGTGGGTAAGAGCTGGACTTGCTGGACCAGCGTAGCAAACTGGTCCTGGGTCACCGGAATGGCAGGCGGCGACGGAGTCTCGACAGGCGGGGGTTGTGGCGCTGTGGCGCCGGTCGGATCAGGCCTCTGGGAGGCGACCTGATCTTGAGCATCAGAGGTTGCTCCTCTCTTTCGGTTGGCCATCAGAGAGGTTCTTCTCCGGATTAAGATCCTTGTCTCCTTTCTTCAAGTTTTAATGGGACTTGAGGCCCTTCCTCTAGCGCCAATCTGTTGCCGCCGGGATCCGTCCTCCGACTCGGGCGCGGTCGATCTCCGGGAAGAGGGGGGTGCGGCGGACCTGCAAAAGAAGCCCACACGCGGAGGGACGCTGGGGTTGGTCCTCCGCGGAAGACCCTCCGACGCTCAAGTCAGTGGGGAAGGAATCGGCGATCAACCAGATAATGAGGAGGTGGATCTCTCCGGGAGCCCTCTCCGGGGATGGCCAATCGGAGGCTCCAAAAAGGGCAGGAGAGTGAGAGTGGAGGCGTGCGTACAGAGTCGCGTACCTGAGGGAATCTGCCAATCTGACCTTTATAGACTGTCACCTGGGGACTTGAGCGTCTTCTGGAAGGTCTGAGGTTGTTACGATACGGGGGTAGACAGAATCAGGCCGTTGTGGGGCCGTTAGAATCCACGCCTTGTCTGTTAAGGGATCGACGGCTGAGAGAGCTCCTTGATGTCTTGGGATCTGGGTGAGTAGACCTGAGGCGGTTACGATAGGTCTTAGGCCACGTCTTAACATGATTCCCTGCCTAAGGTGCTACTCGGTAAGCTTGAGCTCTCCCGCGTCAGGTTCCGCGGAGGTAGCGTCAGAACGTGGATCGCTAGGTTGTCGCGGACTACGGAAGCCCGGAAGAGGCCGAGCTACGGAAGCCCGGACGAGGCCGAGCTACGGAAGCCCGGAGGAGGCCGAGCTAGGGAAGCCCGGAGGAGGCCGAGCTACGGAAGCCCGGAGGAGGCCGAGCTACGGAAGCCCGGAGGAGGCCGAGCTACGGAAGCCCGGAGGAGGCCGAGCTACGGAAGCCCGGAGGAGGCCGAGCTACGGAAGCCCGGAGGAGGCCGAGCTAGGGAAGCCCGGAGGAGGCCGAGCTATGGAAGCCCGGAGGAGGCCGAGCTACGGAAGCCCGGAGGAGGCCGAGCTACGGAAGCCCGGAGGAGGCCGAGCTACGGAAGCCCGGAGGAGGCCGGAGGAGGCCGAGCTATGGAAGCCCGGAAGAGGCCGAGCTACGGAAGCTCGGAGGAGGCCGAGCTAGGGAAGCCCGGAAGGAAACGGTAGGAGGAGGTCAGCCTTAGCCGCCTTGCACGGATATCGATGCAATGACGATTTTACCCCCCAACAGCTTTGATGTGGTAGCCTCAGATAGATAAGATCATAAGAGGTAATATGTTTATCCATAGAACCAAGAAACAATATTTATATGGTGATGTGCTTAATGAAAATATAGATCTTTTTTTTTTTCTCGAGAGAAACCTTTTCTCTACTTAATTTCTCTTTCAAAAACAATCTATATTGAAAACAATCTCAACTACAAAATTGATATCAGAACCAGATTCCTTGATTCCATCAGATCCAAAGTAAAGCCACCAAAAAATCCAAAGAAAGGATTCACGGCCTTCTTCGGCCTCTTACTCACCAACGCTGTCTTCACCATCAATCCTCCTCAAGCAATCTCTTGAAGCGTCAGTAAGTTAGGATTCCGTCTGAAACCAGAAGCGAAAGTCGTACACCGCCTCATCATCACCTAGCCATCTTGCTTTCTCACGATCGAAGCCGGTATGTCAGATTTCTTCGTCTTGCACTTTTTGTCTTCCAAAGCAACAAAAGATTTTACCAGAACATCTCTTCCAAAGCATCTTTCAACAACACAAAGGAGAAAGGAGTTTTTTGACTGCCAAAAAAAAAAAGACGGAACATGGGAGACCAGGTGCTCTTCTTTACTGTTCCTCTCTTCTTAGTCTTTCGTTTATTATTTTTGTTTTGAGTCACGCGGTGCGAGGAGATAAAAGGCTTAACCAACAGCCGTTAGGATTTTTTCTGGAAGCCTCAAATCTTGAGAAGAAAGCGGTGAAGAAAAAAAATTGCTATACATATATAAATAAAATAAAATATAGGTATGATTTATGGTATGCTCAAAATGAATATCAATCAATCTTTTATTTCTATTTTTGATGGAGAAAATTATAATTATTGAAGCATTAAGATGAAAATCCTTTTTATTTCACAAGATGTATAGGATTTAGTAGAGAATGGGTATGAAGAGCCAGTTAATCTAACAAATCATTAAAGGAGCAACTAAAGGACTACAAAAAGAAGGATGCCAAAGCCCTATTATTTATCAAACAAGCTGTGTCTGAGAATTTTTTTTTCAGAATTATTAGAGCCACTAAATCAAAGGAGGCATGTAACATCTTGCAGAAGGAATTTCAAGGCAACATAAAGGTGAGAGCTATCAAACTTCAAACTCTAAGAAGAGAGTTAAATAATTTGAGAATGCAAGAAAATAAAAAATTGAAGGATTACTTATCCAAAATTATGGAGACTGTTAATCAAATGAAGAACTAAGGTGAAACTATCAACGAGCAAAGATATTTGAAAAAAATTTAGCTAGCTTATCTTCAAAATTTGATACTATAGTTACAATTGTTGAAGAATCTAAAGATCTTTCTTAATTAAGTGTTCATGAATTGATAGGATCTCTTGAAGCTCATGAACAAAGATTGTTTAGGCATAAAGAATCATCAATTGAAAGTGCTTTTCAATCTAAACTTAAGATGGTTGATAAAAATTCTCAAAAAGAATCATCTAGTCATGCTCCAGTCAAAGAGAGTCATTCAGAGATGAAAACCAGAGTAGAGGAAGAAAAAGAAATATGAAAGGAAGAGGTAGAGAAATGCAAAGAAATAATTTTTCAAGAAGACAATATGATGAGAGCACTCAACAAATGTGCAACATATGTAAAAGGTCTTCTCATGCTGAAAAAGATTGCTGATTTAGGGAGAATCACAATGTTATAATTATAAAAAGTTTGGACATGTTCAAAAAGATTGCATGTACAAAGCAAGTGAGCAAGCACACTTCTCAGAAGAAAATGAAGATCAACAAAGCACAATATATGTATGTCAAACTATAGAAGAGTAAAGAAATAATGTATGGTATCTTGACAGTGGGTGCAGTAATCACATGACTGGTGGCAAATCTATTTTTATGGACATTGACAGTTCTTCAATCTCACAAGTGAAGATGAAAAATGGTGTTCTAGTCCAAGCAAGAGGAAAATGCACAATTGCAATAAATACCAAGAAAGGAAGAAAGTTCATTCATGATGTTTTACTTGTTTCAGATTTGAAGAAGAATCTCTTGAGTGTTGGACAATTGATTGAGCATGGGCACATGATACACTTTGAAGATAATGTTTGCAAGTTATATGACAAAGGAATGAAAAAGCAACTTATGGTAAATATCAAGGAGAAAAATAGAAGTTTTCCTCTTATTTTGCACTATGCAAAGGATGTTGCATGGAAGTTGAAATAAATGATGAGTCATGGTTATGGCATAAAAGGTTTAGGCACTTGAACTTTCAAAGTTTAAGAAGTTTACATTAAAAGAATATGGTGTATTGTCTATCAGCAATACATGACAAGAAAGAACCTTGTGAAGGACGTGCACTTGAAAAATAACATAGAGAGGCATTTCCAAAAGAGCTTATATGGAGAGCCAAAACACTATTGGAGCTTATTCATACTGACATATATATATATATATATATATATATATATATATGTGGACCTATAAAAACTCATTCTCATGTAGGTAACATCTACTTCATTATTTTATTAATGACTATTCAAGGATGACATGGGTATATTTCATGAGACATAAATCAGAGACATTTCTTATCTTTAAGAAATTTAAAAATCTTGTGGAAAGACAAGTGTGCATTATATCAAAGTGCTGAGAAGTGATAGAGGTGGTGAATACAATTCAAATAAATTTGAGTAGTTTTGTGAAGATGATGGTGTACAAAGATATGGTTATGCACCAGAGCAAAATGAAGTTGCAGGAAAAAAGAATCGTACTATTGTTGAGATGTCCAGATCTGTGCTCAAAGACAAAGGCCTTCCAAATTCTTATTGAGCAGAAGCAGTGAATACAACAATGTATATGATGAATGATGTTCAACAAAAGCTCTTGAAAATATGACACCATTTGAAACTTGGTCTGATAGAAAGCCTTCAGTGAAGCATTTCAAAATCTTTGGTTATGTGTGCTATGCATATATTCCAAAGGAAAGGAGACATAAACTTGATTAAGTAAGTGAAAAATATATCTTTGTTTGATCATAAAAGTCATTATGTTTATCCCTAGAACCAAGAAATAATATTTATATGATGATGTACTCAATGAAAATATAGATCTATTTTTTCTTCTCAAGAATTTTTTTTCAACCTAATTTCTTTTCTAAAATAATTTATGTTAAAAATAATCCTACACTGATTGCCACCTCCTTTGCGCCGTTTCTCTGTCTCCTCTTTCTCTCTAGCATACTCTTCGCACGCTGGCACTCTCTCTTCTCCCTATCATAAAATCTCGGCTGCCGCTGGCATATTGCTGCTGCAGAGCTGGAGCTCTGGGTCTTCTTTCTCGCAAAAGAGAACCAGGGTGGTAGAAAGAAAGAAGAAGATAAAATAGAGGATGAAGAAGAAAATAGAGGATGTGACGTTACGCCGTCGGACGTGCCGCGCTAGCAGGTCTCTGGTTTGGTGGTACGTGGAAACTAGATGGAACTACGGCGTGCGTGCCATGAGCCAGAGACCAAAGATCAGACACGTGTTACGTAGGACACCATGCAAATCACATATGTGTACGCCTTTCGCCACACTCGGCGGGCGTTTGGACGTAACAGCCATATGCGGCTCACCGAGAAGACGCCCCAACCTCCGTCCGTTACCGTAACGCGTCGTACGCCAAGAGCAAGACAAAACCTCACACGCAGAAAACAGTGGACCGTCACCGGACTCTGTGGGCAATTGGGACGTGACGGCCAGTTGCGGCCCACGGGAGACCACCCCTTCCTCCGTTCCTCCCCGTAACGCGTGGACTCCTCGGCCAAAGCAAGGCACCAAGAGATACACGCGTCCAGCTTGCCGGAGAAGAGAGCTCCAGCGTACAAACCTCCAGATCCTACTTAAGCTTGGCATATCGTCGATGATTTCGTGATCCGACGTCCGGACTTGACGAGCCGTTTTGTCCATCACCGGATCCTGCGTCCACGTATTCATGCAGGAGTGGCGTTGTTGCCACGTTAACCCCTCTCTCTCAAGACTTACTACCTTTTTCTCCCTATAAATGGAGACCTCCAGCTCCTCCACTTCTCATAGTCCCAGTTGAGCTTTCCCTTCTCCGAGCGAGCGAGAGCCAGCCATGACGACCAAATCAAGAGCCTTCATTCCTTTCCTTCTTCTTCTTTCCATCCTTCTCCTCTCCGCCACCCTGGCTCTCCCCGCTACCGAGGGAGAGGACCCTGAGCGTGAGCGGCGGAAGGAGCAGTGCATGCAGGAGTGCCGGGAGAGCACACAAGGCGAGGAACAACAGAGACTGTGCATGCGCCAGTGCGAGCAGCGCTACGAACAAGAGGAGGGGGCAAGGCGAGGAGAGATCCAGAGGAGGAGGTCAAAGAGAGGATCCCGAGAAGCGGCTTGAGGAATGCCGGAGGGAGTGCCGGGAGCAAGAAAGGGGTGGAGGGAGCAGAAAGAGTGCGAGCAGCGGTGTGAGAAGGAGTACAGAGAGCATCGTGGGGGGAACAAGGAGAAAGAAGAAAGAGAGGAAGGGAGGGAGGAGGAGAAGAGAAGAGGGAGCGATCCTTTCTTCTTCGACGAGGAGAGCTTCGTTCACGGGTTCAGCACCGATCGCGGCCGCCTTAGTCTCCTCAGAAACTTCATTGAGAAGTCCAGGCTTTTGCTTGGGGTCGCCAACTATCGTCTTGCCATCCTGGAGGTCGGTCCAGAAACCTTCATGATCCCCAGGCACTTTGACGCAGAGAACATTATGTTCGTATCCAGAGGTAAAAGGCTAGCATTCACTCTTGCATTGTTTGCCTCTGGTTTTATCTTTTTCAGCCTCCAACTTCAATGGATAGGCTGCATATATTTATTTATATATGATGATGTGTAGGAAATGGACTCATAACTTTTACATCGGAACATCATACGGAGACTTATGAGCTTAGCGAGGGAGATCTCTGTAGGGTGCGCGCAGGAAGAATCGTTTCTGTGACGAACACAGACGGGAAGAAGAAGCTCGAGATTAGTCTCCCTCGTGGAGCCCGTAGGCACTCCTGGCATGTTTGAGGTCACTCACACCAGCCTATCGCTTAAAATTCTAAGTCGTTATCTTCTAATTTACTCTTAATTTGTCTAAAGTTACTAACCATCGACCTTTGTGACCGTGCGTCGTTCGTTGGTGCTGGTGGAGAAAACCCCGAGTCATTTTACCGGAGCTTCAGCGACCGAGTCTTAAGAGCTGCCTTTAATGTATAATAATATCTTTCCCTCTCTCACTCTTGTCTAACATACCCATGTTGTATTTTGTGGCTCCTAAGTCCTAACATAAGAGTGAATCATTGTCGGCCTATCTATCAGACACGACAAGACTTGCTGGACAAGCTCTTTGGGACGCAGAAGAAGGGACCTATGATAGAGAT
>UESW01004089.1:367658-388226 GCA_900491605.1 Calamus simplicifolius | reverse complement strand
TTTTTATATAACAAAATAATTACTTATTATAATATTGTAGTATACTATAATTTATTATTATGTATTATCATATTAATAAAATTATTAATCTTATATTGTAATACATAATGTATATAGAACATGTTATAAAGTTATTATAAATATAGAATATATTATATATATAATCAATATTATTATGCAATATAATATTAAACAAAAATATTATTATGTATATATCTTTTTTAGTTATCCTTTTAAAAGATATTTTTTATAATAAATATAAGAAATAAAAAAGTAATTTTTATTTCTATTTAATTACCAAACGTAATTTGTAAAGATAAAAAATAGAAAATGAATTCTATTTTAAATTCAATTCAATGCTACAGATGAGGTGGCCGGTGCCCATTACCCGAGCCTGTTGTGCGCTTTGTGCACCGGAGTCTATTGTACAAAGACTTTTCCTATCCTCTAATGGTCCTTTTCGATTATTCACAACTTCCCTTGTTACGCCTCCCTTCGTCCGTGAGCTCCCAATCCAGAGCTTACCTAATCCTTTCCCAGTGAAGGACTTAGGCCAAGGCCTCGCCAAAGCCACAACGCTTGAAAGCCTCCAATTGGTCTCCCAAGATCCTTCCTCTCTTTCCCCTCCTTCCTCCACTCTTCCTTCTGCCAGTCATCGCTAAAAACCCTAACCCCAATCCACCTTCGAATACTAATCCTAACCTCAACTTCAGTCCGAACCCCACCCACCGCCTCAGTCGATTTCGGCCTTTGCCCCTTCGTTCCGGCCCGTTGGATGCCCCTCCCATCCCATAATACTCCATCCAAAATCCCAGCTTCCAAGGCCCGATGGTGCAAAACCTCGGCATCCAACCTCGTGGGTCTCAGATTCGGTTTTGATCATGCTGCTATTAAAATTAATCTGGATGGGTCCAGTTGGGCTATATTCTTATGCAATTATTTTTTCCTTATAGTGATGTTGCCCGTAATTATCTGAGTGGCTGACAAAATGAAAATGGCTAAGCATACTTATTATTACCGCCGTCTAGTAAAGCATCCTTGCCGTCCATGTGGTTAGAATATGGAACATCCATCTAAGACTGTAGTTTGGGATGGTTGTCATTTCTTTAAAAAAATATAAAATTTTTTATTTTTAAAATTTGTAAGAACAAAAATCGTTCATCATCATCATTTTTTATTTTTTTTATTTTTGATAACAAACATATATTTGAATCAAATATTATTTTTTTATTTTTATTTTTTTTATACAATAAGAAATGATTTTAAGAAGGTTTGAAAGCAAAAGCTATGAAAAAAAAGATTTATTTTTGTTTTTTATACGTAAGTAATGATATTTTTATAAATAATATCTGTTGCCGTCAGATCACTTTTGAATGAGCATCAGGTGAAAAGGAATCTTCGCTAGCCTCTCAGGGAACGGCAGGGTCCTCTCCTTCTCTCTGCCACCTGCAAGAAAAGTCTCGGGCCGGTGGTTCCGGCAGGGACCCTTCGATGCCCAAGTTAGCGATTTGGGGAAGGAGATGTTGTTTTTGATGATTGGATCGCTCTCCCTTACCTTTGGGGCTGCAGGCCCTTTTTATTCCTCCTTTGGGGATCCCTTTTTGGCAGTTATTGATTTCTAGTCCTCAATGTACCGTAAAAAATGGGTAATGGGATTAAACGTGGGGGGTCATGCCTGCCGTTAGTGGCGCCAAGTGAAGGCACGTTCGTTACCCACGTCGCCAAGCACGTTCATAGCGAAGTTATCCGCCACTCTCGAGGGAAGGGGGCCACGTAGCTTGAACGGGGTGGCCGTTGCCGAAACCGATGCCGAGACGGAAATGGGCCATGACCGATGCGGAGGTCGAGATGGGCCGGAGCTGGCGCCGAGACCGATACCGAGATGGAAATGGGCCGTGACCAACGCGGAGGTCGAGATGGGCCGGAGCCGATGCCCGAGACTGACGCCAAGACGGGAATGGGCCGTGACCGACGCAGAGGTCGAGATGGGCCGGAGCCGACGCCGAGGCCAATGCCGAGATGGGAATGGCCGTGACCGACGCAGAGGTCGAGATGGGCCGGAGCTGATGCCGAGACGGGAATGGGCCGTGATCGACGCGGAGGTCAAGATGGGCCGAAGCCGACGCTGAGACCGACGCCGAGACGGGAATGAGCCATGACCGATGCAGAGGTCGAGATGGGCCAAAGCCGATGCTAGACCGACGCCGAGACAGGAATGGGCCATGACCGACGTGGAGGTCGAGATGGGCCGGAGCCGACGCCGAGGCCGACGCCGAGATGGGAATGGGTCGTGACCGATCCGGAGGTTGAGATGGACCGGAGCCGACCACCGAGATCGACACCAAGACGGGAATGGGCTGTGACCGATGCGGAGGTCAAGATGGCTGCGGCAAGCCCAACTTCAAGGGATGGATTGTCGTCAGACCACATGACGCAGGGCTCGCGATCCCAATGTCTTGCTGGCCCTCTGATCAGCCACATCAGATGCCCCCATACTCCAGAGCTTGTGTGCCCCGCGTTAGCTAAGCGAAAGGAGTGTAGGAGTACTTTTTACCTTCGCATCTGCCTTTCCTATCAACTTCAACTATGATTCCTCCTAGGTAGGGAAACCCTTTTCCTTTGGCGCTGCCTTGTGTAGACGTCTTCATGCTCTTTGGAGCCATATTTTTTGCCTGTTCAAAAAACTTTTAAGCAAGTTTGAAGGTAAGCTGGTTACCCTTGACTGGCAGCCAGTAATCCTCTTCCGATGCGGAGCCCGGAAGCGGATGCCTGTCAACTGTAAGTTGTAAAGTCGGTTTCTCCTAACTGTGAGCTAACTTTAAGTCTTCTTTTTGTCATGAAATTTGGAAGTATGGGTGTCTGTCAACTGTGAGCTGGGGAATTGGCTTCTCTCAGCTGTGAGTTGTCTTGTGGCTTCTTGACCCGACGCGACGTCGGGTTTTGGTGCCGACGTGAGGTCGGGCTTTGGTGCCAACGTTGGAGTCGGGCTTTTATGCCGACGTTGTAGTCGGGCTTTGGTGCCGACGTTGGAGTCGGGCTTTTATGCCGGCGTTGGAGTCGGCTTTGGGCTGGCATTGGAGTCAGGCTTTGGTGCCGACGTGGGATCGCGCTTTGACGTCGACGCAGAGCCGGTCTTTATTGCCGATGCGAAGCCGATCTTAATGCCGACGCGAAGCCGGTCTTAATTGCCGACGCGGAGCCAGTCTTTAAGTGCCGATGCGAAGTCGGGCTTCCGATGCCGACGCTGAGCCGAGCTTGAGTGCCGACGCTGAATCGGGCTTAGTGCCGATGCGGAGTCGGGCTTCGGTGCCGATGGGGCCTCGGGCTTGGAGTGCCGACGCGGAGTCGGGCTTCTGGTGTCGGTGTGGAAACCGAGCTTTAGGTACCGATGCGAAGCCGGGCTTCTTGTGCCAACGCGGAGCCGAGCTTCTGGTGCCGACGCGGAGCCGGGCTTCTTGTGCCGGTACGGAACCGGGCTTCTGGTGCCGACGCGGAGCCGGGCTTCTTGTGCCGGTGGGAGCCGGGCATCTGGTGCCGATGCGAAGCCGGGCTTCTTGTGCTGGTGCGGAACCGGACTTCTTGTGCCGGGCGGAACCGGGCTTTAGGTGCCGACGCGGAGCCGGGCTCCTTGTGCCGATGCGGAGCGGGCTTCTTGTGCTGGTGCGGACTGGGCTTCTTGTGCCGGTGCGGAACGGGCTTCTTTGCCGGTGCGGAACGGGCTTCTTGTGCCGGTGCGAAACCAGGCTTCTTGTGCTGGTGCGGAGCTGGCTTTTGGTGCCGACGGAGAGTCGAGCTTGGAGTGTGCCGATGCGGAGCTGAGCTTGGAGGTGCCGACGCGGAGCCGGGCTTGAAGGTGCCATGCGAAGCCGGGCTTGGAGGTGCCAACGCGGAGCTGGGCTTTGAATGTGCCGACGCGGAGCTGGGCTTGGAGGTGCCGACGCGGAGCCGGGCTTGAGTGTACCGATGCGGAGCCAGGCTTGAAGGTGCTGATGCGGAGCTGGGCTTGGAGGTGCCGACGCGGAGCCGAGCTTGAATGTGCCGACGCGGAGCTGGGCTTGAATGTGCCGATGCGGAGCCAGCTTGAGTGTGCCGATGCAGAGCCGGGCTTGAATGTGCCGACGTGGAGCTGGGCTTGAGTGTGCCGATGCGGAGCCGGGCTGGAGTGCCGGTGCGGAACCAGTCTTTTTGTGCCGACGTGGAGCCGATCTTAAGTTGCCGGTATGGAACTGGTCTTTTTGTGCCAACGCGGAGCCGGTCTTAAGTTGCCGGTACGAAACCGGTCTTTTTTGCCGACGCGGAGCCGGTCTTAAGTTGCCGGTGCGGAACCGATCTTTGGTGCCGATGCGGAGCCGGTCTTTATTGCCGACACGGAGTCGGTCTTTGTTGCCGATGCGGGTCGGTCTTTAGTGCCAACGCAGCCAGTCTTGGTGCCGACGTGGAGCCGGTCTTTGTTGCCGACGCGGAGCCGGTCTTTATTGCCGATACGGAGTCGGTCTTTGATCTTTTGAGATGCTAATGCGATGTTGGTCTTGAATGCTAATGCAGAGTCGATCTCCCCTGCATGAAATTTTTAGTATCAATGAAAGAAATACTGTCTTAAGTGCAGCATACTTAGCTCTTGCGGCACCCCTATTTTCCTTCTACAGACTTGAGCGCTTCCGCTGGTGGTCTGCCCCTCAGAGAATCAATTGGTTGAAGTGAAGGTACCGCTGCCCTTACTTGGGCCTCCCTTTGTGTCACCGTCCATAAGAGAGAAGGCTGCTTGGGCAGCGAGTGATGGTTCTCTGTGTAACATCCTGAAAACCTTGTAATCTATGGCATTTTTAGTTAAAATGAAAGTCAGAAAGTTTTCTTGATATATGGGTGTGTTGGCCTTTTGATAAATGTAAAGAGAAGAAATTTTTGGAGTAAATAAGTATATTTCTAAATGTTAATGAATCTGATTTGAGAAATTGAGAGACTTAAGTTTAATGGGTTTAAATCACAAGAAAAATCAAGTTTAGTTTGAGTTTTATCCTAAAAATGACATTTTAGTGGTTGGAGTCGACTCCACTCTGATAGGAGTCGACTCCGGCACGTTTTTGAACTTTCGGCACGCTTAGGAGTCGACCCCTACAGTGCTGGAGTCGACTCCTACCTTTCGGAGTCGACTCCTACTTTTCTGGAGTCGACCCCTACTTCTGCTCGAGCCGACTCGCAATCTGTTCGAGCCGACTCCGCGACGGCAGGTTTTTCTGAGTTAAATCTTGAGAAATTCATATTTAATCCGTTTCAAGTCCGATTTGGATGCCGTTTGAACCGTTGGATTTCTAAAATCGAGTTCTTCAAGATGGTAAAGTCTTTTCTTAGAAATGTTACATAAAAGTATAGATTTAAGCGAAAAAGGATGATCTGGGCTATAAATCTATTAAAAAATGCTATATCAGGGGCAAAAGGGGAAAAGGCTCCGATGTCAATTGCAAATTGTGTTAAGGGCAACTTAGGAAAGAAAATATAAGGGCAAAATAGCATGGTTATAAGTGAGCCACGTGTTTTCCAAAAAGTGTGTGTTAAGAGTGTGTGAGGGTAAAAGGGAGATTTGGCATGCCTTAACCCTTAAGTTTCCTATGACTTGGTCCCCAAGTCATTAGAGAAAAAGGGGAACGTGGGTTCAGCCAGAGAAAAGAAAGAAAGAAAGAAAGAAAGAAGAGAGAAAGAGAGGAAAAGGAAGAAGAAGAAGAAGAAAAAGGAGGAAGAAAGAGAAAGGGAAAGGGAAGCTTGGGGATTTGTGCTCGACTCCAGGTAAGCTATAGCTTCCCTAGGTCTTGTATGACTTTAGATTTTCTTAGATTAGTGTATTTGAGGTAATAGTAGAAGTAATCTTGAGTAGAGATTGGGTGGAAGAAATAATGAGATATTAGAGGATAGATCATGTAAGCATGCACGGTTCATGGGAAAACCTCGTGTGGAGGTAATCCTAATAGCCATTGTATCTGTATGTTGACGTAGGTCAAGAGGGTTATTCCAGGGAGCCAAAATACCAGAGTTGAGTACCAGTTGTACCAGTCGAGGAGTAACCTACTAAGGTGAGTGGATTTCTCATCTAGCAATGAGAGGTTAATTTGAGCTAGTATAATGAGATTTATACCTAGTTATGGTATGTTATGTTGGCAGAGTATTATGTATGTTTTAAATATGAGAAATGAGAACCTAGTATATGATAATTTGATAAATGAGTTTTAAGCATATACACATAAGCATGAGTTCCGATGAGGGAATTTTTAATGTATACATGGCATATTTGCATGATAAAGCTTTACAAATGATGTATGAGTCATACTGAGCATCAGGCAGCTAGGGGGCTGATCACCCTTTAGACTGTACTGTAGCATGAGCATTGCACACTACTATCGAGCCGGCACCTCCTTGCGAACAGATCGTACGATGAACCCCAGAATCAGGGGTGAGTGCATGCCTAACCAGGCCAGTGGGGCTGGTTGTGAGCAGCCCGTGGGGGCATGAATCATAGCTCAGTGGAGCTGATTACTATATATAGCCCGTGGGGGCAGAGAGAAAACCCGAGGTTCCAGGGTTAAGGAACAAAGCACTTTGCCAGGTGAACCGCACGGGTAAGGGGTGCTATTTGTGCGGGGATCCTGTTGCTAGTCACGCACCCGATGAGAGTACACCTACAGAAGGGCGACTGTAGGGTGGTACCTCAGAGGCATTACACACACAGCCCAGCATCATGAGATCTAAAAGCATATGTTGTGATATAAAAAGGGCCAATGGGCCAAATAGTTATCCCGAGAGGGAGATCTTACTTGAGATGCCAGTGGGCAAGCAGATCCTGATGGGAGTCTGGGTTGTAGATAAAGAATGCATATCTTCATATTAATGCATGAAGTTTTATTTTAATGAGTTATCTTTCAGTGAAGAGTTATTATAGAGTATTCCAGTACTGATATGTTATTTGAAGAATAAGCTACATTTTATTTTATCTGATATCATGTTAAAAATGTACTTTGAGTTGTACAAGTTAAATAGTTTCAGCATACGATTGAAATTAAGAGGTAATGGTTCTCTATTTCTCCATAGTTAGATGGTTATCCAGTCACTGGGACTTAGGTCTCATCCCTCTATGATTTAAATGTTCTTTCAGATCAGTGAGTATTTCTGCCAGGATCACAAGATAAGCAGGACAGGACCCTTAGCTGATGAAGCTTGCTTGGATGCAAGAGTGTTTAAATGCTAGCCTTGTATATTGAGAGAGGGTGGTTTGATAATTGTATTTTGTATATGTGTATGTGTACAGTGGGATGTAATGATGTTTTAGACCTTTTGGATATGAATACGAGACTTATGTTTTGGAGAAGATTATGAGTATGATGTGTGCACTTAGGATTTTTAATGTCGAATGTGAATGTGATCTTGTAAACTGCCTGAGGAATGTCATGAAAAATATTATCTGAGCAGGTTGATGCTTAATGTTGATTGGGTGATTTGTGATATAATTGAGATAAAAGTGAAAAGTTTTTAACAGGATGTGTTTTCGTGTGTCTGCCACTTATGATATTAGTTGGGGTTCTCTAGCTCTTTATGGAGCGCTACATAAAGACTAGTAAAACTCTATCCGATTACCACAAGTGTGCAGGTGTGCAGTCGGTGGCCCCAGAGAGGAGGGGGAGCTGACACTCTGAGCTTTAAGTCGTTGGTGAGCTTGAGGATGGTGGACCTCTTGCTGGGAAGATTCCGGCGGGATGAAGGATGGCTGGCCTGAGCAGCGAACCAAGAGCGAGCGGAAGCCTTTGCTTGTTGTTGTGTGGTCTGCCCCTCGGGGAATCAAATTGGTTGAAGTGGAGGTACCGCTGCCCTTACTTGGGCCCTTTGTGTCGCCGTCCATAGGAGAGAAGGCTGCTTGGGCGGCGAGTGATGGCTCTCTAAGCTTTAAGTCGTTGGTGAGCTTGAGGATGGTGGACCTCTTGCTGGAAAGATTCCCGACGGGATGAAGGATGGCTGGCCTGAGCAGCGAACCAAGAGCGAGCGGAAGCCTTTGCTCGTTGTTGTGTGGTCTTGAGATTTGCTTCTGATGCTTCTGCTTAGCTCGCTGAAGGGCCCCCCAGCATAAGTGGTGAAAGCTTTTTGGATTTTTTTTTCATCACTACCTTTATGATCCACCATTTTGATTAAAGGGGGACGAGGATCTGAAAACTAGCATCGCTGATCTGCTCCCCTACCTAGCGCGCCAATCTGTTGCCGCCAGATCACTTTTGAATGAGCGTTAGGTGAAAAGGAATCTTCGCTAGCCTCTCAGGGAACGGCAGGGTCCTCTCCTTCTCTCTGCCACCTGCAAGAAAAGTCCCGGGCCGGTGGTTCCGGCAAGGAACCTCCGACGCCCAAGTAGTGATTTGGGGAACATGAGATGTTGTTTTGTGATGATTGGATCGCTCTCCCTTACCTTGGGGCTGCAGGCCCCTTTTTACTCCTTTGGGGATCCCTTTTGGCAGTTATTGATTTCCAGTCCTCAATGTACCGCAAAAAAGGGTAATGAGATTAAACGTGGGGGGTCATGCCTGCCGTTAGTGGCACCAAGGGAAGGCACGTTCGTTGCCCACATCGCCAAGCACGTTCGTAGCGAAGTTATCCGCCACTCTCGAGGGAAGGGGGCTACGTAGCTGGAACGTGGGTGGCCATTGCCGAAACCAAGTCGAGGCCGACGCCGAGACGGGAATGGGCCATGACCGACGCGGAGGTCGAGATGGGCCGGAGCCAACGCCGAGACCGACGTCGAGATGGGAATGGGCCGTGACCGACGCGGAGGTCAAGATGGGCCGGAGCTGATGCCGAGACCAACGCCGAGACGGGAATGGGCCATGACGACGCGGAGGTCGAGATGGGCCGGAGCCGACGCCGAGGCGACGCCGAGATGGGAATGAGCCATGATCGACGCGGAGGTTGAGATGGGCTGGAGCCGACACCGAGATGGGAATGGGCCGTGACCGACGCGGAGGTTGAGATGGCCGGAGCCGCGTTGAGACGGGAATGGGCTGTGACTGATGCGGAGGTCGAGATGGGCCGGAGCCAACGCTGAGACCGACGCCGACATGGGAATAGGCCGTGACCGATGCGGAGGTTAAGATGGGCCGGAGCCGACACCGAGACCAACGCCGAGATGAGAAGGGTCGTGACCGACGCGGAGGTCGAGATGGGCCGGAGCCGACGTCAAGGCCGATGCCAAGACGGAATGGGCCGTGACCGACGCGGAGGTCGAGATGGGCTGGAGCCAACACCGAGACCGATGCTGAGACGGGAATGGACCGTGATCGATGCGGAGGTCGAGATGACCGTGGCAAGCCCAACGCCAAGGGATTGGATTGTCGTCAGACCATGTGACGCAGGGTTCGCGATCTCGATATCTTGCTGGCCCTCTGATCAGCCACATCAATATCTTTCCCTACGTATTTAATGAAAATAGTAGGAAAAGGATACCCCTTTTCCTACTATTTTCATTAAATACGTAGGGAAAAGGGGTTTTTTTTTTCTTCTTGATAGCCGTTCCTCCTTTTCCTACGATTTTCATTAAATACGTAGGGAAAAGGATTTTTTTTCTTGATACAGCTGTTCCGTCACTTCGCTCGATCTAATCAAACCGATGGAAGGGAAGGCCAACGGGCTAAAACTCATTTTCGTCGTTCGATTTCTTTCTTCGCCGAACCGTTCTCTCCCCTCTTCGCTTTCTCCTTCCGCCCTCTTTGCTTTTCCTTCGCTTCAGCCCTAGCTAGCTTGCTTCAGCCCTCCAACGAATACGCCTCTCCCCTCTCTCGAAGCCTCTGCCCTAGCTAGTTCTCATCAAGATCTATCTGGGTTTGATTGCAGTGTCTGGAGTCGTGAAGCTAGTATTTGTAAGTGATCTGGAAGTGTTTTTGGATCTGATTTCACGGGCTCTGAGGTATTATGATTCCTTGTTGATGTTTTATTTTTTTGTTTTAGTATCAGTGAGGAGTTTTTCTTTTGGTATAGCGTCAGAAAAGAGTTAGATTTGATTTTTTCTCTTGCGATTTCTTGCAGAAATTTTAGATTCATCGTTTTTCTTTCGGTCTAGCATCAGAATAGAATTAGATTTGATTTTTTCTCTTGCAATTTCTTGCGAAATTTTAGATTCATAGTTTTTCTTTTGGTCTAGCGTCAGAACAGAGTTAGATTTGATTTTTTCTCTTGCGATTTCTTGCGAAATTTTAGATTCATAGTTTTTCTTTCGGTCTAGTGTCAGAACAGAGTTATATTTGATTTTTTCTCTTGCGATTTCTTGCAGAAATTTTAGATTCATAGTTTTTCTTTCGGTCTAGCGTCGGAACAGAGTTAGATTTCATTTTTCTCTTGCAATTTCTTGTGAAATTTTAGATTCATAGTTTTTCTTTTGGTCGTCAGAACAGAGTTAGATTTCATTTTTTCTCTTGCGATTTCTTGCGAAATTTTAGATTCATGGGTGTTTGGAACTGCGGCTTTATTTTATTTTATACTTAATGTTTAGCCATACTTCCGATGCTTGTGTGGATCAATTTTTCCTAATCCTTCAGATATTTAGAGGTTGATTATATCACCAATTGCAACACTGTCAATCGCCATCCAGGATCGCTAGCTGCTCGTAGTAAACATCGATCTTGTTCTCATAAAAAATAATAATTAATCACATGGCACACATTTTAATATAACATTCTCAAACCCTTATGCAGGTTTTTTTGTCTTAGATTCTCCTATGTCAAAGAACCAATGGCTGAATTTAGATTATCTTGCATAATTTATAGTTTGAATTCCCTGACTTTGCTCAAGATTCGTACACATGTCATTGTCTCTTAAAAATTTTTAATCAACTTGTTTAAGTTAGTCAAGTAACAGCACTAAATTTTTTGTAGCACCATACTTTCCAATACAAATTGATTTGAGTGAAGGTGAAACTTATTTAGGACACTACTTACATGTGTATAAATTACAGGATCTATCAAGATGACAATTGATAAGAGCTGGACTTCCATAAAAATCGTTTGTCAAAGGAATATCTTGATGGTGTTAAGATGTTTATTTCAAGGGCAGAGGCTTATGTCAATGAAGACGGTAAAGTGAGATGCCCATGTCGAAAGTGTCTTAATCTTTATTGGCATAATTTAAGGGTCGTTCATAATCACTTGATTGATAAGGGTTTCCAACAATCATATCGAACATGGTGTTATCATGGAGAGTCTTTTGAGCCTCAACAACCAGAACATGTGGAAGTGACTGAGGAAGATGTTGGTGATGAAATGTTAGATGTATTAGCGGATATTATTGGCCCGAGTACATTTGAAACACCTTGTGAGACAGTTGATGATGTTTCCCAAGTTATAAGAACTTCTAGTGTTGATCGATATGATGAGCTATTTCAAGAGATAGAAACTGAATTGTACCCTGGGTGTACAACTTTCTCTTCCTTGACTTTCCTAGTTAAGCTTCTTCACTTGAAAGTTTTAAATAATTGGAGTAACAAGTCTTTTGATATGCTTTTAAAGCTTTTGAAGGAGGCATTTCCAAATGGGACAAAGTTGGCAGGTTCATATTACGAAGCCAAAAATTTATTACGCAATCTTGGCCTAGGTTATGAGGCCATCGATGTATGCAAGTTTGATTGTGCCATATTTTGGAAAGAAACTGCGAATATGCAAAATTGTCCTGTGTGCGGAGAATCTCGTTGGGTCGATAGAAACACAAAAGGGAAAAAAGTGGCATATAAAGTCTTGCGGTATTTTCCATTGACTCCTCGATTAAAACGACTTTATAGTTCACGACACACAGCAAAAGATATGAGGTGGCATGAAAGTGAACGTCCTAAGAACGAAGGTGTACTTAGGCATCCTGCAGATGGAGAATCTTGGAAGGATTTTGATAAAAAGTATCCTGATTTTGCTCAAGAACCTAGAAATGTTCGGTTGGGTTTGGCAACTGATGGATTTAATCCATATGGGAATATGAGCAACTCATACAGCATGTGGCCAGTCATTATGGTGCCTTATAATTTTCCACCTTGGAGATGTATGAAAGAAACAAACATGATAATGTCTTTATTAATCCCTGGTCCTAAAGCTCCTGGCAAGGATTTTGATGTTTTTATGAGGCCTCTTTTAGATGAATTGAAAATGTTATGGGAGATTGGTGTCGACACTTATGATGCATATACTAAGTCAGTGTTTCGTATGCGTGCTGCTATTACATCTTCATCTCATGACTATCCTGCATTTCAATATATATCTGGATGGAGCACTAAAGGATATAAAGCATGCTATACTTGTAATGAAGAAACACCTTCGATGAAAATAAGAAGTAAAATTGCATACATTGGACATAGGCGTTTTCTTCCCATAAATGAAACCGCTTTGAGAAAGAGTAGACAGTTTAATGGTGAGCCTGATTATCGGGAACCTCCAATGCAATATACTGGTGAAATAATATTAAGACAATTAGAAAAGTTGCCAGAGAAGATATCAGGAAAGCATAAGAATTTTGGGGGTATAAAAGTTGCACGGTCTCCTACTGAGTTGAACTGGAGTAAGAAGAGTATTCTTTATGAATTACCATATTGGCACAATGTGTTATGCAGACACAATTTAGATGTTATGCATATTGAAAAAAATGTGTGTGACAGCTTGTTGGGAACTTTATTGAGCATCGATGGCAAGTCTAAGGATACAACCAAAGCAAGACTTGATCTTGAAGATTTAAACATCAGAAAAGAATTGCATATTTTTAAAGAAGGGAATCGATGGAAGAAGCCACAAGCAGGTTACACATTGTCACCAGAAGAACGAAAGATATTTGTTAATTTTATTAAGTCAGTGAGATTTCCAGATAACTTTGCAGCAAATTTATCGAAGAATGTGAGTGAGTCTGATGGTAAGATACATGGATTGAAATCTCATGATTTCATCATCATTCAAAGATTATTACCTTTTCGATTCTTGACAAGATGTGAAGTTAAAGGAGACAAAAGAATTGAACGAATATTTCCAAGCCATATTGAGCACTTCCAAAAGACAAGCAGTATGTTCGTAATCGAGCTCGCCCAGAAGGTTCAATAGCGGAGGGTTACATTGTGAATGAAGCTTTAACATTCTGTTCAATGTACTTAAAAGGGATTGAAAGTAAATTTTGTAGACCTGAACGACATCAAGACACAGGGGGGAATGAACCGGCATGTCACAACATGTTGGTCGACCATTGGGAAAGAAAAATGTCATAATGCTTGATTCAGTTGTTGTTGTTTGGATAATATGAATATAAAAATATCAAAAATCTAATATTACAATTATTATGAATCTGAATTATTTACTAGATCTAATGTTCATGCATGATCTAATGCATGATGCTACTTTCTTATAATGTATAGTTCTCCTAGATTCCTTGTTGCCTAAGCTGATTGAGTAGATAAAGGGTGCATACCCTTTATCATGCAAGGATCAATTATTGAATCCCATATTCAATGACCCATAGTATGTGTGCCAGGTGTGTGCCAGTATGTGTGCCAGGTGCAAATATGCCAGATTTAGACAAGGGGAATATAGTTTGGACATGTCTTCACTCTCTTGGGTACCACTCATGATTTAGAAATATATTAATTAGAGGTGGGAAATATATCAGCTATCACTACATGCCTCAAATTTGAAACGTTTGGAAGTTTTAAAGAAATTAGGATTCTATAGCACTTTCTGAATTAGACTCAAGATTTTACATTCAACAGGACTCGAATATGTAGGTCTCTTAGATGCTTTTTAAGGTTAGGTTCCAAAACCCTCCTCTAAACTAAGTGTTTTTATCTTTATTTACTCCCTATTATTTGTATGGATTTGCCATAGATTCGTTTTCTCCACTGGCACAGTGAATAGTCTGGTCATTACCAGTTTCCTGCCAGACACGTTCAAAACTAATGTCATGCATTATTATTTATTGCTCCATCTGGCACTTTGCTGGTTATAGAAATATAACTTTGCACCCTTTCTCTTAAGTTTATAGAAGTAAGTTAAAGTATGAAAATGAGTAAAATGACAAAATTTGATGCAAGAACCACTCCACCAACTGTTGTTCCAATAATCACTGGCACTTTTCCTCATTTCGAACCTGATCCAGAAATGTCTCACCCAGCCAATCTCCCTCCTTGGTGCCCATTTCAGAACAGGGGTTTGCTGTCTCTAGCAGTGGATTCCACCTCAAACCACACTATTTAGGTTTCCATCCCAAGGGTCCATCATAGATGAAAAACCCTCATGGCTTGATGAACTCTTGACTGATTCAGAAAGTACTCGTAGAGGGATCTCTCATAGGAGATCTTTGAGCGATTCTGCAGCAATTCTGGAGGTCCCAACAGCTTTGGGCGCTCCATTATCACCTATCAGTGAAGGAAATACTATGAAATAAGAGACAGGAATAACTGTATTACATGCTGATTATTCAAGAATTTATATGTCCTGAATTACCTACAAGGAAGAGATAAAGCCCCACGGTACATTGCAACATTAATATTGTAAGCTCATATGTAACATGCACATCTCTGGTAGGTCTTACTGCCCTCTCACCAATAAAATAGGAATGAGGGTGTGAAAGGAACTCAAAAGCTAGTGTAGGAT
The DNA here is from genome assembly GCA_900491605.1 of Calamus simplicifolius. Taxonomy (NCBI): domain Eukaryota; kingdom Viridiplantae; phylum Streptophyta; class Magnoliopsida; order Arecales; family Arecaceae; genus Calamus; species Calamus simplicifolius. The sequence continues at coordinate 373,599 of UESW01004089.1, read as the reverse complement.
GGTTTTGCTGTATGTGTAATAAGTGTATGCTCCATTTTAAGCTATTGTTTTTCCACACGCACACACACACTTATATTAATTCACCCTTGTGCTTTGACATTTTTGTTGTTTTTAATGACTGTTGGACTACTCATGTTTCTTAAGCAAATAAAACAACGATGCCATCTTGTCTATACCTAGTATCTCCATGCGTTGTCAGATCATGAGTGAAGTCCTGAGGACATTTTCTTTTGTACTTCTAATTGGTTTAAGGTGTTATTTTGGTTGTGTTGCGTGGCTATTTTCTTATTGTGATTCTTTTGTAGGAAGAAATGCTCCAACGCCGAACATCGTTATCCACCCAGGAAGATAGCTCTGATAGTGGAAATATTACTGAGGGTGACATTGTTGATGACGTTCTTGGCACACGTTCGAGCTATCGCAAATGCTGGGGATCGATTCCTAGAATGAAGGCAGCAAAAGACCTCGACAGAAGAATATTGCCTCTACCTCTAGTTGGGATGCATCACATTCGATTCCGGGTGATGAAGCTCTGCATGAGCAAGTTATGCGTCAGAACAAATAATTCAAGGATTAATTGCTACACTTGTTACTGCTGGGTTTAGTGTTCCTATTCCTTCCATAACTAATATACCATCAAGTTCAGCATCGACTTCAGCTAACACTATACTGCCTTCACAACATTCATTGTCACCTCCTTCACCTCCACCTCCGCCTCCGCCTCCGTCTTCACAGTAGTACGTTTTATGTTAGTTAAGGATATTGTAATTGTTATTGTAATTCATATGAGCATGTATCAGGTATTCTTAGTTTCTTTAGTTTAGTTTAGTTGCTGTTGAAACTGCTGAAACTTTGTATCAGGTATTCTCAGTTTCTTTTTTCATTCTTCCTTAACATATAATGTGGAAAAATTCATATGAGCATGTAGTTAATTCCCTTGATATCTTGATGCAGATATTCATATGCTCAGAGGATGCCATTCATTTATATGAAACTTTATGTATCAGGTATCTTCAATTTCTTTAGTTTAGTTTAGTTGCTGTTGAAACGGTTGAAACTTTATGTATTACGTATCCTCAATTTCTTTAGTTTAGTTTAGTTGCTACTGAAACTGCTAAAACTTTATGTATCAGGTATCCTCAATTTTTTTAGTTTAGTTTAGCTGTTGTTGAAACTGCTACAACTTTATGTATCATGTATTCTCAGTTTCTTTTTTCATTCTCCCTTAACATATAATGTGGAAAATTTATATGAGCATGTAGTCAATTCCTTTGATATCTTGATGCAAATATTCATATGCCCAGAGGATGCCATTCATTTATATGAAACTTTATGTATCAAGTATCCTCAATTTTTTAGTTTAGTTTAGTTGTTGAAACTGCTGAAACTTTATGTATCAGGTATCCTCAATTTCTTTAGTTTAGTTTAGTTGTGTTGAAACTGCTGAAACTTTATGTATCATATATCCTCAATTTCTTTAGTTTAGTTTTGTTGTTGTTGAAACTGCTGAAACTTATGTATTAGGTATCTTGCGCATGAATGTGTGTTTACATTTTGAGATTTGATGAAGGAAGGCAGAGTGGTGGGAAAAGGTAACCATAGCATAATTTGTTTGTTTACATTTTGAGATTTGATTTGTTTTGATGTTTGCTCATATTTTTATTTTGCATTAGACTCAATATACCATCGGTCATCAGAAGCACACTAGAAGGATCTTCCAAGAAAAGTGAGCAAAGTGTATTTTGGCATGAGAGGTCTGTAATGATACAAAGTGTATTTTGGCATGAGAGGTCTGCAATGATGCAAAGTGTATTTTGGCATGAAAGGTTTGCGATGATGTCTTATTGGAACAGAAATGTCTTATTGAAACATTTATGGATATTGTAATTGATATGGACTATTGACTTTCATTATTAGTTATTTTGATGTTTATCTTTTGTTGCCATTACGTAAAAATGATGTATATGTAATGGATATTGTTGGTAAAGAATCATATTATTTTTATTGATATGGTTTTTATATTTAAAAAAATATGAATCAAACAAATTATATTTTATTTAAATAAAATAAGCAAAATATAAAAAATTTAAAATAAAAATATAATTTTAAAAAATTAAATAATTTAAAATAGAATAAATATAACTTTTCTATATGATTTTAGACATTTTGTAGGAAATAAAAGAAAGAAATTATTTATTTTTTATTTTTTCTATAATTTAATTTATTTTTGCAGGTAAAAATGATTTAAAAATAATAATTTAAAAAATCATTAAAAATATAAAAATATTATCCAACTTTTTCCTACCATGTTGAGGTTTTTCGTAGGGAAAGATATAGATAAAAAATATTTTTTGATTTTTCCTACGATTTTGGGGTTTTTCGTAGGGAAAGGAATCATAAAAAATTATTACTAGTCAACTTTTCCTTACGATTTTTAAAAAATTCATAGGGAAAGATGTAGATAAAATTTTTTTTTTTTTGATTTTTCCCTACGATTTTGAGGTTTTTCGTAGGGATAAAAATTATTACTAGTCAACTTTTCCCTACGATTTTCAACAAATTCCTAGGGAAAGATGTAGATAAAAATTAATTTTTTTATTTTTCCCTATAATTTTGGGATTTTCATAGATTATTAAAAATTTTTATTAGCCAACTTTTCCTACGATTTTTTTGGGAAAGAATATTATTAAAAATGATTTTATCCAATTCTTAAAATCGTAGGGAAAGATGTGAATAAAAAATATTTTTTAGCTTTTCCTATGATTTTTTATTTTCGTAGGCAAAAGTTTTTAAAATTTAAATTTAAATTTTAAATTCTGGTCACTCTTTCCCTACGAAATATGAACTTTTCCCTACGAAAAAAATCGTAGGGAAAAGGTCTGCTCTTTGCCTACGAGTTTGAAAGTCGTAGGCAAACTCTTTCCGATGCTTATGCTTACGACTTTTTTAGCTTTTGCCTACGACAAAAATCGTAGGGAAAGACTTTCCCTACGATTTTCCTATTTTTTCCTACGAAAAAATCATAGGAAAAAATCATTTTTCTTGTAGTATAAACCTTAGAAAACAAGAAAATGCTAGATCTTTTTGTTTCCTCTACCGCCCCTCTGTTGATTATTTAGAAAAAAAAAAAACTCAAATAAACCTACCAAGAAAGTTTTTTCAAAAAAATTCTAAGCACCAGAGCCTATTAAAACTCAGGGAAAAGGAAGGGGACAGCGAGGAAGAAGAAGAAGGGAGAGGAAGGGACAGCGAGGAAGAAGAAGAGGGATGGTATACGTGGAGGCCGCCGCGCCAAAGATGATGGAGGTTCGCAAGTGCTTGTCGGATCTCGAACTCATTCGAGAAAGCCTGGAAGGGGAACGGAGAGAAATCATAGGTGAAGTGGAGGCCATCGTTCGCTGCCATCTCTAGAGGTCGAGTTCTCAAAGCGCTTGTGTTTGACAGCAAGTGGAGGAAGTTAGAAGAGGGATCACAATCGATGTACAGAGCCCGGCCAAATATTAACCTTGATTTTGGAATCAAAGTTGGACTTAGCCAGGCCAAACTCAACCCATAGATAATTTTTGTATGTTTGATGCAACCGTCTCTACCTTCTCCTCCCTCCTAAGCGCCTTCCCCCACTACCTAGCTGCCTCTTGATCTCTCTTACCTCCTAAGAGCCATTATCTGGCACCGTATATACAAGGTCGACACATCCTTATCCGAGGTCCATGGTATTCATTATTAGTTATTATTTTTAAATTTTACTAATCACACACATATTATATATATATATATATACATGCACATTGCCACTACAAGAAAATACTGAAATAGCGACGCAAATTTAGCGACGCATAATTGCGTCGCTAAATTGCGACCTTTTGCGACGCCATTGTGACAACAAAATATTGCGATGCATTAGCGACCCATTAGCGACTCAATAACCAAAAAATAAAAAATTAAATTTTTAATTGCGACGCAAATATGCGTCGCAATATTTTTAAATTAATTTTTTATGAAATATAAATATCAATAAAATATTGCGATGCAATAATTGCGTCGCAATGTTTTTAATAGAATTAAATATTTTAAATAACGACGCAATAAAATAGATAATTAAAAAAATTATTTTAATTTAGCGACGCACCAATTGCGTCGCAAATAATTGAAATGAAATTAAATTTTATAAAATCTAATTATCGGAAAAAATATTGCGACGCCTACAGTGTGTCGCAATGTTTTTAAAGAATTTAATATATTAAATAGCGACGCATTAGCAACACAATAAATTAGAAATAAGAAAAATTATTTTTAATTTAGCGACGCAACAAATGCGTCACAAATAATTTAAATGAAATTATATTGTTTACAGTACAAATAGTTTACAAAATATTGCGACGCATAACAGTGCATCGCAATGTTTTTGAAAAAATTAAATATCTTAAATAGCGACGCCTTAGCAACGCAATAAAATTGAAAATAAAAAAAATATTTTAATTTAGCGACGCAACAATTGCGTCGCAAATAATTTAAATGGAATTATATTTTTTACGTATTAATATTTTAAAAAATATTGCGACGCCACCCATTGCGTCGCAATCTTTTGGAAAAAATTAAATAAATTAAAATTAAAATTAATTTTGCGACGCATTAGCGACGCAATAAACCAGAAATAAATTAAAATTATTTTTAATTTAGCGACGCAATATCTGCATTGTAATTATTTTAAATAAAATTAAATTTTATAATTATAAATATGAGAAAAAATAATTACGACGTAACACAGTGAGTTGCAATGTTTTTAAAAAATTAATTATGTTAAATAGCGACGCATTAGCGATGTAATAAGAAAAAATATTAATTAGGAAAATTATGTTTTAATATAGCGACGTACTTGTTACATCGTAATTATTAGAATTAAAGTTAATTTTTTAGATATTATAATTATCATATTAAAAAAATACGATGCAATCCTTTGCGTCGTTATATATTTAAAAAAATTAATTATGTTAAATAGCGATCGGTGCCGATCTCGGACGGATTGCAATTGTCCGAGATAGGTCGTGGCCGATCGTCTATTAGGGCTTGGATCGATCGCAACCGTCGGATCTTTGCCGATCGGACCGATTGCCGCGGTCCGCGATCGGTCGTCGCTGATCGGGATCAGGGCTTGGATCGATCGCAACCGTCGGATCGTCGCCGATCTCGGACGGATTGCAACGGTCCGAGATAGGTTGTGGCCGATCGGGATCATGGTTTGGATCGATCGCAACCGTCGGATCGTCGCCGATCTCGGACGGATTGCAACTGTCCGAGATAGGTTGTGGCCGATCGGGATCACGGCTTGGATTGATCGCAACCGTCGGATCTTTGCCGATCAGACCGTTGCCGCGGTCCGCGATCGGTCGTCGCCGATTGGGATTAGGGCTTGGATCGATCGCAACCGTCGGATCATCGCCGATCTCGGACGGATTGCAACTGTCTGAGATAGGTCGTGGCCGATCGTTTATTAGGGCTTGGATCGATCGCAACCATCGGATCTTTGCCAATCGGACCGATTGCCGCGGTCCACGATCGGTCGTCGCCGATCGGGATCAGGGCTTGGATCGATCGCAACCGTCGGATCGTCGCCGATCTTGACGGATTGCAATGGTCCGAGATAGGTCGTGGCCGATCGGGATCACGGCTTGGATCGATCGCAACCGTCGGATCGTCGCCGATCTCGGACCGATTGCAACTGTCCGAGATAGGTTGTGGCGATCGGGAACACGCTTGGATCGATCGCAACCGTCGGATCTTTGCCGATCGGACCGATTGCCGCGGTCCGCGATCGGTCGTCGCCGATCGGGATCAGTGCTTGGATCGATCGCAACCGTCGGATCTTTGCCGATCTCGGATGGATCACCACGGTCCGAGATCGGTCGTGGCCGATCGGGATCAGGGCTTGGATCGATTGCAA
>UESW01004089.1:233329-366794 GCA_900491605.1 Calamus simplicifolius | reverse complement strand
ATGCATGCATGCATGTATGAAGTAAGGCGTTGTATTTTTTTTTAGTTGGAAAGTGAGGATATGTGAAATTAAGAAGGCATGGGTAAGAAAGTCTTTTTAATTTCTTTTTAGAAAAAGGATAAAAAACAAAATGCATAATAACTATTGTTTTTTCCTTTTATTGAAGCGTGGTAACCATACCATATCATTTGCTATTATTGGATCTTAGAAATACTCATGAGCTCCACCGAATGTTTTTGATCAAGGAGTCACACTGACTCATTTTATTCTTCACGTCTCCACGTTTTAACACCAAACAACTTGTATATAGGCTGTGATCGCACGATTGTACGTATCACCCTTTACTCGTCTCACCACCACTACGTCCTTCCCTCCCTATCTATAAATAAAATAACCCTTCTCCTCTTACCCTTTGATGACGCTCGATCACTGGTCCTGAACATCAGAAGAAGGAAATAGATTGATTAGCGGATCTTCGCTTCGTCGGGTTACCTGCAAAAAAGTTCCAGGATAGAAGGGATTCTCCGGTGGGACCCTCTGACGTTTAAGTTAGCAACCGAGGTCACAGCTGAGGAAGAGCTCGACGAGCTCTTCTTGGATAAAGGGTGTTTTTCAGGAGGAGGAATCCCTTTCTGAGTATTCAGATAGCGATTCTTCGAGTTTTTCGCTCGTACCTCATTATTGAATAAATTCACCTTTTATAGGGGGTTGACACTTGCATGACCATATGGGATTCCGTGAAGAAGGAATGTCCGCGGAGTTCTTGGGGGTTGCATGAATCTGGGCTGGTTGGTGGGTCCTGTCCCATCGGAGAGGGAAAAAACGGCAGTTGGTGGGCTATGTCCCATCAGCCAGTGGGGCTATCGGGTAGTTTGGTCCGATCCCATCAGCAGTGTGGCCAGTGGGTAGTTGGATCTGACGTTGCCAGGCGGCGCGGGTTAGAAAGGTGGTGTCCTGAACCACCAGGGCCGTACTGGGGGTGACTTGGAGGAAGCAGGGGCGCCCTGACTCTCCTAAGGGCGCCGAGGCTGAGCTGGGCCGACCAGGGATGGTCGGGGCCAACTCCACCGACCGAGAGGCACCGGGGCGGGGTCGACCGAGGAGGGTCGGGACCGACCCGACGGACTTGAAGCTGCCGAGGGCCGAGTGGGGCCGACCAGGAATAGTCGGGGCCGACTCGGCGGGCTTAAAGCTGCCGGGGCCGAGCGGGGCTGACCAGGAATGGTTGGGGCCGACTCGGCGGGCTTGGAGACGCCTGGGCCGAGCGGGGCCGACCTTGAAGACATCCGGCCTGGGGAGCCATACGAGGAGCCAGCAAAAAAGGAGGACGAGAAGAAGCCTGGTCCAGGCGAACCCTGAGAGCCCGCCGCTCGTTTTTCTTTTCTTTGACTTGTGTAACCGGCCTCAGGCCCAATTTTGTACTTCCCCTTGATTGTTAATAAAGAAAAACTTTTGTCAAAACATCTTTGTGTTTTGTTCCATCCGTTCTTTTCTTCTTTTGAGAAAAAATGCCTTACTATGCCTTACTTCCCGTGGCCGAATCGCATACGTTGACAATGTCGTAGCCGAATGTTGCACCTTCTGAAATATTTTCTCAACTTCAAATGTTGCACATGTGACAATGCCATAGCCAAATCGCGGCCTTGGACTGGCCGATGTTTGAATGCATTCCCGAGATGCGAGCCGGCCGTGCGGAAGGTTACTCGAGATGCCTCATGCTGTTGTAGACTGTTCGAAGGGAGACTCATCTGCGTGCGAATCCTCTAAAGGCTTAGAATGATCCAAGGGTGACTCAGCGTCAAGATTAATCATGGAGGCGCTGGGACCGACCAGAGATGGTCGAGGCTGGCTTTGCCATCTTGGGGATGCTGAGGCCGAGTGTGGTTGACCGGGGAAGGCCTACGCCGACTTGGTCAATGTTGAAGATGCCTGGGCCGTTCAGGACCGACCAGGAAAGGCCGTGGCTGAGCCGGCCGACTTGGAGTCTGTGAGGGCAAAACGGGGCCCTTTAGAAATGTCTCATCGGTCTGGGCTTCGTATGAGGGGCGACTTGGATGCATATGGAGCTATTAGGGGCTTAACCGACTCTGAAGCACCGCCGTGCCGGGGCCGAGGGATGTCCATTAGCCACGATGCCGGTGAGCTCCTTTTGAACCACCTCAGGGATTTGCGTGCCACCTGAGGGGTGACTCGACTGGGTACGGAGCTGTTAGGGTCTTAACCAACTCGGGGGCACTGCCGTTCCGGGGCCGAGTGGTGTCTCATTAGCTGCGATGCTGGTGAGCTCTTTTTGAACCACCTCAGGGGTTTGTGTGCTGCCTGAGGGGCGACTCGACCGGGTACGGAGCTGTTAGGGTCTTAACCAACTCGGGGGCACCACCGTGCTGGGGCCGAGTGGTGTCTCGTTAGCTGCGATGCTGGTGAGCTCCTTTTGAACCACCTCAAGGGTTTGTGTGCTTCATAAGGGGCGACTTGACCGGGTACAGAGCTGTTAGGGTCTTAACCGACTCGGGGGCATCACCGTGACGGAGCCGAGTGGTGTCCCGTTAGCCGCGATGCCGGTGAGCTCCTTTTGAACCACCTCAGGGGTTTGTGTGCCGCCTGAGGGGCGACTCGACCAGGTACGGAGCTGTTAGGGTCTTAACCGACTCGAAGGCATCGCCGTGCCGGGGCCGAGTGGTGTCCCGTTAGCCGTGATACCGGTAAGCTCCTTTTGAACCATCTCAGGGGTTTGTGTACTGCCTGAGGGGCGACTCGACCGGGTACATAGCTGTTAGGGTCTTAACTGACTCGGGGGCACCGCCGTGCCGGGGCCGAGTGGTGTCCCGTTAGCCACGTGCCGATAAGCTCCTCTTGAACCATCTCAGGGGTTTGTGTGCCGCCTGAGGGATGACTCGACCGGGTACGGAGCTGTTAGGGTCTTAACCGACTCGGGGTACCGTCGTGCCGGGGCCGAGTGGTCTCCCGTTAGCCACGATGCCGGTGAGCTCCTTTTGCGGGATCTGGTCTTTGGACACAAGGAGAGTAGGCTGTGGCATCAGAAGGGACCTCCTTTATTGCTTATGCCCCAAGGGAATACATCATTGATAATATTGGCAGAGGTTATCCGCATTTCAGGTACGTGGAATGGGTCGCTCGTCGAGTTCTTCTAGTTTGTATGCCCCCCGGTGAAGTGTTTTGGCGACGCGATAAGGACCCTCCCAGTTGGGGGATAGCTTGTCCCCCTCTGTAGGCTTGGATACCTTAGCCTTCCTCAAAACCAAGTCTCCGCGAGAAAAACCTTGAGACGAACTCGAGCATTGTAGTACTTGGCCGCTCGCTGACGAAAGGTCGCCATGCGCAGCCTCGCCCGATCATGTGCTTCGTTGATGAAGTCCAGATTAGCCCGTATCAATGCGGAGTTATTTTCCTCGCTGAAGGACTTCACGCGCGGACTGGGCAGTCCGATCTCGACAGGGATGACGGCCTCGGATCCGAAGACGAGACTAAAAGGAGTCTCACCTGTCGGGGCTCTGGGGGTCATGTGGTAAGCCCATATCATACTGGGGAGCTCCTCCACCCATCGACCCTTGGATCCGTCTAGTCGGGTCCTGAGCCCTTTGAGGATGTCCATTCCCCATTAAGCAAAAGGCCATGGGGCCGAAAGCGGGTTCAGCGGGGTAGACGGTTGATGTGGGATGTGTGCGTGGCGCTGGCAACCATCGCACCTTTGAACTAGTTTGGCCGCGTCCTCCCTCATAGTGAGCCAGAAGTATCCCTGACGGAGAGCCTTTTGGGCTAAGGACCTGCCGCCCAGATGATTTCCACAGATGCCCTCATGGATTTCTCTGAGGATATAGTCGGCGTCGATGGGTCCTACACACTTGAGTAGGGGGTAGGAGAATGACCTTCTGTACAGACGCCCGTCCAAGAGTACGAACTTGGAGGCCCTCCACTTGAGTAACCTGGCTTCGTTGCGATCGTCAGAGAGAGTGCCATCAGTGAGATAGCGGACGTAGGCATCCATCCATGTGGGCTCTTGGGCGAACGGAAGGACTTCCTCGCCATCCTCTATGCTGGGCCTTCCTAAATATTCAATGTAAGCATCCCTTGCCATGCCGTCGGCAGATGTAGCCAGACGAGAAAGGATGTCAGCCTTGGCATTCTCACTCCGGAGGATGTAACTGATGCTGAAATAAGCTCTTGGGGAGGTCAAGAGCCGAACCTTGCCCAAGTACTGAGTCATAACAGGGTCATGCGCCCCATACTCTCTGTTGATTTGCCCGAAGACGAGTTGTGAGTCTGTGAAAGCCCTGAGATGCCTTATTCCGAACTCCTGGGCTAGCCTTAATCCGGCCAGCAGGGCTTCGTACTCAGCTTGATTATTGGTGGCTTCGAATAGAAATCGCAGGGCGCATTCCGTCCTCTCTCCCGGCCCTGCAAGAATGAGGCCGGCATTGCTTCCCTGAGAGTTTGATGCGCCATCCACATGAAGGATCCAAGTTTCTCCATCGCCACTTGGTTCAGGCTCGCGCCATTCCTTGGTAACTTCCTCAGTCGCCCCCTTCGCCCAAGTGTACTCAGCTAGGAAGTCAGCTAAAACTTGGGACTTCAGAGCCGGTCATGCCTGGAAGGAGAGGTCGAACTCTCCTAACTTGATAGCCCACTTGGCGAGTCGACCCGAGGTATCTGGACGAGCTAGGATGGCCTGAAGGGACTGATCTGTGAGCACCACGATAGGATGGGCTTGAAAGTATGGGCGGAGGCGCCGGGCAGAAACAATCAGGGCAAAAATAACTTTCTCTGTCTTGGAGTACCTAACTTCTACGTCATGGAGGACCTTGCTCACATAATAGACTGGTCTATGGGTTCCGTCGGCGTCGAGACGCACCAAGACTAAGCTAACGGATTCCGAAGAAGCAGCTAAGTAGAGGAAGAGACTTTCCCATCTCTTGGCTTGGACATGAGCGGGGAGGGGGGGGGGAAGACAGGAATGCCTTTAGGCTGTCAAGGGCTCTCTGGCAGTCGTCCATCCACTCAAAATTGTTCACCTTCCGTAAGGCCTTAAAGAAGGGCAAGCATCTTTCGGTCGATTTGGAGAGGAAATGACTTAGAGCCGCTATCCTCCCTGTTAGTCGCTGCACTTCCTTCTTGCTGGATGGTGGCCTCATGTTGAGGATGGCACTGATCTTCTCCGGGTTTGCTTCGATCTCCCGCTGGGTCACCATAAAACCCAGGAACTTGCCCGCCATGACCCCGAAAGCACACTTCTTGGGGTTCAGCTTGACTTGGAAACGACGGAGGTTGTTGAAGGTTTCCTCTAAGTCGGAGACATGATTGGAGGCGCGGGTGCTCTTTGTCAGCATGTCATCTACATAGACCTCCATATTCTGGCCTAGCTGATCTTGGAACACTCTGTTCATCAACCTTTGGTAAGTTGCCCCCGCATTTTTGAGGCCAAAAGGCATCACTTTGTAGCAATAAATGCCTTTCTCTGTCACAAAGGATGTGTGCTCTTCGTCGTTGGGGTCCATCCTTATATGATTATATCTAGAGAAGGCATCCATGAAGCTGAGGAGCTCATGGCCGGAGGTGGAATCCACCAGCTGATCTATCCTTGGCAGGGGAAAACTGTCTTTCGAACACGCCTTGTTGAGGTCGGTGAAGTCGATGCAAATTCTCCAGCTCCCGTTTGCCTTACGCACCGTGACCACATTAGCCAGCCAGCTAGGGTAGTGTGCCTCCCGGATGTGGCCGGCGCTGAGCAGCTTGTTGACTTCTTCATCAATAGCCTTTTGCCGATCAGGAGCGAAGCTTCTCTTCCTTTGGCGGATTGGACAGTACCGCGGATCGATGTTGAGCTTGTGGGTGATTACCTCCGGAGGGATGTCGGGCATATCAGACGCCGACCAAGCGAAGACGTTCGAGTTAGCCTGCAAAAAGGCTAAGAGGCGCTCTTGGTCCTCCAGGGGAAGGAGTCCGCCGACGCGGACGGTCCTCGCCGGGTCATCTCCAAGAGGGAAAGTCAAGAGGTGCTCGGCCGGTTCTCCTCCCTTGCTGGAGTCTTTGGGGTCAGGTGCTTCTAAAGCTGATTCAGCTTCCAGAGGACTTGATGCCGCGTGATAACAAGGCATGACCGGGCTGGCCTCACCGTGCATCTCTCCAACTCCTTCACTAGTGGGGAACTGCACTAGCAAACGCCGGGTGGAGATAACTATGTCCAACAGGTTAAGACCTGGACGCCCGAGAATGGCGTTGTATGCCAAGGGAACCCTCACGACCAGAAATTTCATGATCACTGTACTTTGGCATGGCGGTGTTCCGGTTGTCGCAGGCAAAGATGTCTTGCCTTCCACCCTTACTGAATCCCCGGTGAACCCGACCAATGGGGCTGCCACAGGCTGAAGGGAGTCTAGAGATAATCCCATCCGAACAAAAGTGTCGGAAGTAAGGATGTCAGCTGAGTTGCCACTATCAACTAATATCCTTTTTACAGGGTGCTTGGCGATCGTCATAGAGACAATGACGCCTTCATTGTTTACATTTTCAACAACAGCATATCCCCCCCCAGCGATTACATTACCCGGTGCCTCCTTCCCTCTCGGCCGCTTAGATGCGGAGGTCGCTCCCCAAGATACCATTCCGACCGTCCGTTCTGTGGGGGTGTTGTCAATCGTGGCCTGAATGGGTGGGGGCCCCATGAGTGTTGGCAGCGGCTGTGGTTGTAACATCCTGAAAACCTTGTAGTTTATGGCATTTTTCATTTGAAATGAAAGTCAGAAAGTTTCAGTGAAATGTGGGTGTGTTGGCCTTTTGATAAATGTAAAGAGAAGAAATTTTGGAGTAAATAAGTATATTTCTGAATGTTAATGAGTTTGATTTAAGAAATTGAGAGACTTAAGTTTTAATGGGTTTAAATCACAAGAAAAATCAAGTTTAGTTTGAGTTTTATCCTAAAATGACGTTTTTAGTGGGAGTCGACACTATTTGGAGTGGAGTCGACTCTGGCACGGTTTTAAACTTTCGGCACGCTTTGGAGTCGACCCTGCAGTGCTGCCAGTTTGGAGTCGACCCTACTTTTCTGGAGTCGACCCCTATTTTCTGGAGCCGACACCTATTTCTGCTGGAGCCGACTCCAAGACGGCAGGTTTTTCTGAGTTAAATCTTGAGAATTTCATATTTAATCCGTTTCAAGTCCGATTTGGATGCCGTTTGAACCGTTGGATTTCTAAAATCGAGTTCTTCAAGCTGGTAAAGTCTTTTCTTAGAAATGTTACATAAAAGTATCGATTTAAGTGAAAAATGATAATCTGGGCTATAAATCGATTAAAAAAATGCTATATCAGGGGCAAAATGGGAAAAGGCTCCGATGTCAATTGCTAATTGTGTTAAGGGCAACTTGGGAAAGAAAATCTAAGGGCAAAATATCATGGTTATAAGTGAGCCACGTGTTTTCCAAAAAGCGTGCGTTAAGAGTGTTTGAGGGCAAAAGGGAATTTGGCATGCCTTAACCCTTAAGTTTCCATGACTTGGTCCCCAAGTCATTAGAGAAAAAGGGAAAAACGTGGGTTCAGCCAGAGAAAAGAAAGAAAGAAAGAAAGAAAGAAAGAAGAGAGAAAAGAGAGGAAGAGGAAGAAGAAGAAAAGGAGGAAGAAAGAGAAAGGGAAAGGGAAGCTTGGGGTTTGTGCTCGACTCCAGGTAAGCTATAGCTTCCCTAGATCTTGTATGACTTTAGATTTTCTTAGATTATTGTATTTTGAGGTAATAGTAGAAGTAATCTTGAGTAGAGAAAGGGTGGAAGAAAATAATGAGATATTAGAGGATAGATCATGTATGCATGCATGGTTCGTGGGAAAACCTCGTGTGGAGGTAATCCTAATAGCTATCGTATCTGTATGTTGACGTAGGTCAAGAGGGTTATTCCAGGGAGCCGGAATACCAGAGTTGAGTACCAGTCGAGGAGTAACCTACTAAGGTGAGTGGGTTTCTCATCTAGCAATGAGAAGTTAATTTGAGCTAGTATAATGAGATTAATACCTAGTTATGGTATGTTATGTTTAGAGAGTATTATGTATGTTTTAAATATGAGAAATGAGAACCTAGTATATGATATTCTGATAAATGAGTTTTGAGCATGAGTTTTAAGCATAAAGAGAGTTTCGAGCATGAGTTTTGAGCATAAACACATAAGCATGAGTTTCGATGAGGGATTTTTAATGTATACATGGCATATTTGCATGATAAAGCTTTACAAATGATGTATGTATCATACTGAGCATCAGGCAGCTAGGGGGCTGATCACCCTTTAGACTGTACTGTAGCATGAGCATTGCACACTACTATCGAGCCGGCACCTCCTTGCGAACAGATCGTACGATGAACCCCAGAATCAGGGGTGAGTGCATGCTTAACCAGGCCAGTGGGGCTGGTTGTGAGCAGCCCGTGGGGGCATGAATCATAGCTCAGTGGAGCTGATTACTATATATAGCCCGTGGGGGCAGAGAGAAAACCCGAGGTTCCAGGGTTAAGGAACAAAGCACTTTGCCAGGTGAACCGCACGGGTAAGGGGTGCTATTTGTGCGGGGATCCTGTTGCTAGTCACGCACCCGATGAGAGTACACCTACAGAAGGGCGACTGTAGGGTGGTACCTCAGAGGCATTACACACACAGCCCAGCATCATGAGATCTAAAAGCATATGTTGTGATATAAAAAGGGCCAATGGGCCAAATAGTTATCCCGAGAGGGAGAGCTTACTTGAGATGCCAGTGGGCAAGCAGATCCTGATGGGAGTCTGGGTTGTAGATAAAGAATGCATATCTTCATATTGTAATGCATGAATTTTTATCTTAATGAGTTATCTTTCAGTGAAAAGTTATTATAGAGTATTTCAGTACTGATATGTTATTTGAAGAATAAGCTACATTTTATTTTATCTGATATCATGTTAAAAATGTACTTTGAGTTGTACAAGCTAAATAGTTCAGCATACGATTGAAATTAAGAGGTTATGGTTCTCTATTTCTCCATAGTTAGATGGTTATCCAGTCACTGGGACTTAGGTCTCATCCCTCTATGATTTAAATGTTCTTTCAGATCAGTGAGTATTTCTGCCAGGATCACAAGATAAGCAGGACAGGACCCTTAGCTGGTGAAGCTTGCTTGGATGCAAGAGTGTATAAATGCTAGCCTTGTATATTGAGAGAGTGTGGTTTGATATTTGTATTTTGTATATGTGTATGTGTACAGTGAGATGTAATGATGTTTTAGACCTTTTTGGATATGAATATGAGACTTATGATGTCGAATGTGAATGTGATCTTGTAAACTGCCTGAGGAATGTCATGAAAAATATTATCTGAGCAGGTTGATGCTTAGTGTTGATTGGTGATTTGTGTATATAATTGAGATGAAAATGAAAAGTTTTTAACAGGATGTGTTTTCGTGTGTCTGCCACTTATGATAATTAGTTGGGGTTCTCTAGCTCTTTATGGAGCGCTACATAAAGACTAGTAAAACTCTATCCGATTACCACAAGTGTGCAGGTGTGCTGTCGGTGGCCCCAGAGAGGAGGGGGAGCTGACAAGTTTTGGTATCAGAGCCCTAGGTTATTAGGTCCTAGGGGAATAAGTATGAGTATGAGTCTAGGATGATTGAATGTTTATGATTATAGCTATTGAATGATGAAACTGATGTAATGAATAATGTCTTGTAGGACGATTACTACAAAGGCATCTAGAGAGACAGAGCAATCTTCAGGCAGGGATAGAAGCAAAGGTCAAAGTAGATCAGAAGGTCAGTTAGAAGAAGTCAAATTGATAGAATGGCTTCTAGTGATTCCACCGAGCCAGTATCTAAGGAGGCTAGAGTGAGGGCATCTTCAGAGCAGATGCCAGAGTCTTCTTCACAGTCTATTACCCCTGTGCCAGTAGACCCATCTCGAGTACAGACTCAGGGGCCTAGTATGTCAGAGTTGGTAGGCATGATTACTCAGGCTGTGGTAGCAGCTGTGGGTGCTAGTTCTAGCCTTCCATCTAAAAATACTGGAGGTTGTGAGGAATGTGGAAAGAGCCAGAAAGTTAGGGGCTCTGGAGTTCCAGGGAACTACTGATCCTATTCAGGCCGGGGCATGGCTGCAGAGGATCGAGAGAGTATTTGATGTGATGGGATGCTCTGAGGAGCAGAGGCTGAGTATTGCCACCTTTTTACTGGAGGGTAGAGCCCAGAGTTGGTGGAGATCTATTCAGGGCAGGCAGCCCCAGGGAGTGGAGTTGACATGGGAAAATTTTAGAAGAGAATTTCATCAGCAATATTATTCTGAGATTTATAGGGATCAGAAGAGGAGGGATTTCCTTTGTCTGACTCAGGGGAGGATGTCCGTGGCAGATTATGAAGCCACTTTTGTGGAGTTATCTCAGTTTGCTAGGGCCTTGGTGGCTGATGAGAGGAGAGATGTCGACTATTCCAGGATGGATTGAATCTCCCTATTAAAGCCAAGACCTGTATGCAGACCTACAATAGTTACTCTGAGTTGGTGCAGGGAGCACTCAAAGCCGAGGAGATTGAAAAAGAATATATGAGTAGGAGGCAGGATAGAATGAAAAGAAGTGCTCCTAGTTATTCTTCTGCTCCGGGAGGGACTCAGCCATTTAAGAAACCCCAGAGGACTGGACAGTTTTATTCTGGGTTTAGAGCCCCTGGTGATGTGGGCAGAGATCAGTATCTGTGTCAGCATCTAGCCCAGTTCAAAGAAAGCCTTATGGGGGTGTGCCTCAGGTTGCCACCAGCAGGGTGTCTGGTGATGTAGGGGAGCAGGGTCGTCCTTCTGGTGGAGGGAGAAATATACCCCATGTAATGTATGTGGAAAACTTCATTTGGGAGAATGTAGGAGGGGCAATAAGGGATGTTATATTTGTGGTGATCTAGGTCACCTGAAGAGAGATTGCCCTAGGAGAGGGCAGCAGGCTGGTGGGCTTCCTCAGGGGCCAGTAATGCCAAGGGGACAGCCTAGTAGGAGGGGTGATGGTAGTGTTGTGGCTTCAGCCAGTCAGGTGGGGCCTAATGTTAATCAGCCAGGAGGGTCATCCAGTATTCCGAGAGCCGAGGCCAGAGTGTTTGCCATGACCAGACAGGAGGCTCAGATTGATCCTGATGTGGTGACAGGTATGCTACCCATCGATAATCATGATGCTTATATTTTAATTGATTCTGGATCTACGCATTCATTTATCTCATGTGAGTTTGCTAAGCATCTAGTTAGAGATGTGGGCCAGTTGGGTAGTCAGTTGGTAGTATCTATGCCCGTAGGGAGGCCTTTTATAGCAGACCAAGTGTATAGAGGTTGTGATATTTCTGTGGAGGGTCAGAAATTAGCAGCAGATTTGATTCCTTTGAGGTTGAAAGAGTTTGATGCCATTTTGGGGATGGATTGGCTATCTGTGCATAGAGCCAGAGTAGATTGCTTAAGGAAGGAGGTGATGTTACAAACTTCTGATGATAGAGAGGTCTGTTTTGTTGGTGATAGGAGGGGGTTACCCTCAGGAGTGATTTCAGCTCTGTCAGCCAATAGAATGCTAGCAAAGAGATGTGAAGCCTATTTAGCTTGTGCAGTGAGCCTAGAGGGCAATGGTTTAGAGCTGACGAATATCCCTGTGGTAAGGGATTTTTCAGATGTATTTCCTGAGGAGCTGCCAGGGTTACCTCCTGACAGAGGATTTGATTTCAGTATAGATCTAGCCCCAGATACCAGACCAATAGCCAGGGCACCTTATAGAATGGCTCCAGTTGAATTGAAAGAATTGAAAAGTCAGTTACAAGAATTATTGGATAAAGGGTTTATTAGACCCAGTATATCACCATGGGGTGCACCAGTGTTGTTTGTGAAGAAAAAGGATGGTACCTTGAGGTTGTGTATAGACTATAGACAGTTGAACAAGGTGACCATTAGAAACAATTATCCATTGCCAAGGATCGATGATTTGTTTGATCAGCTGCAGGGGGCAGCAGTGTTTTCAAAGATTGATCTGAGATCTGGGTATCATCAATTGAGAATAAAGAATGAGGATATATCTAAGACTGCTTTCAGGACCAGATATGGTCATTATGAGTTCTTGGTAATGCCATTTGGCTTGACAAATGCTCCAGCTGCTTTTATGGGTCTGATGAATCAAGTATTTCAAGAGTATCTAGATAAATTTGTGATAGTATTCATTGATGACATCTTGATTTATTCTAGAAGTAGTGAAGAGCATGAACAGCATCTGAGGACAGTTTTGCAGATATTAAGAGAAAAGCAATTATATGCAAAGTTTAGTAAAAGTGAATTTTGGCTGGATGAGGTAAAGTTCTTGGGACATGTAGTTTCAGCCAAAGGTATTATGGTAGATCCTCAAAAGATTGAAGCTATAGTAAATTGGGTATCACCTACCAATCAGACTGAGGTGAGGAGTTTCTTGGGGCTAGCAGGATATTATAGAAGATTTATAGAAAATTTCTCGATTTTGGCTTCTCCTATGACTAAGCTGCTTAGAAAGAATATCAAGTTTGATTGGTCTAATGAATGCCAGAAGAGTATGGATGAATTGAAAAAGAGATTAACCTCAGCCCCAATCCTAATACTACCTGATAGTGCCAGTGATTATGTGATCTATAGTGATGCCTCATTGAAGGGTTTGGGGTGTGTTTTAATGCAGAATGGGAAAGTAGTGGCTTATATATCTAGACAGTTGAGATCCCATGAAAAGAATTACCCCACCCATGATTTGGAGTTAGCTGCTGTTATATTTGCATTGAAGGTTTGGAGGCACTACTTGTATGGAAGAAGATGCCAGATATTTACTGATCATAAGAGCTTGAAATATATTCTGACCCAGAAGGAATTGAATTTAAGGCAGAGAAGATGGATTGAATTGATTAAAGACTATGATTGCACTATTGAGTATCACCCAGGGAAAGCTAATGTTGTGGCTGATGCCTTGAGTCGAAAGTCTATGGCCACATTGGCTTCTATCAGAACCGTACAGCTACCCTTGATGATTGAGTTAAGGAGGTTAGATGCAGAGCTAGCTGTAGAAGAATCAGGAGCCTTGTTGGCTACTTTCAGAGTGAGACCCCAAATGCTAGAAGAAATAAGAGAAGCTCAGTTGCTAGATCTACATTTGCTTAAAGCTAGAGATTTAATTCAGAGTGGGTCTCAGTCAGAGTTTTCTGTTAGAGGTGATGGAGTGTTATTATTCAAGGGCAGAGTTTGTGTGCCAGCTGTGGAATCAGTGAAAGATCAGATTTTAAGGGAAGCACATAGCTCAGCTTATTCAATGCATCCAGGTAGTACTAAGATGTATAGAACTATCAAACAGAATTACTGGTGGAATGGTATGAAAAAGGAGATAGCTGAGTATGTATCTAAGTGTTTGGTGTGTCAGCAGATTAAGGCTGAACATCAGTGTCCAGCTGGAAAGCTTCAGCCTCTGTTTGTGCCAGAGTGGAAGTGGGAGCATATAACTATGGATTTCGTTGTAGGACTCCCAAAGACCAGAAGGGGCAATGATGCTATATGGGTGATAGTTGATAGATTGACTAAGTCTGCTCATTTTCTGCCTATTAAGATTGTCTTTACCTTGGATAGATTAGCAGAATTATATGTGCATGAAATTGTGAGTAGGCATGGTGTGCCAGTATCGATAGTATCAGATAGAGATCCAAGGTTCACATCTCAATTTTGGGCAGAATTACAGAAAGCTTTGGGGACTAAATTGAGGTTCAGTACAGCATTTCATCCCCAAACCGATGGTCAGTCAGAAAGAACCATCCAGACACTGGAGGATATGCTGAGAGCTTGTGTCATGGAATTTTCTGGTAGCTGGGATGATCATCTACCTTTAATAGAGTTTGCTTACAATAACAGCTACCATTCTAGCATTGATATGGCACCATATGAGGCCTTGTATGGGAGAAAATGTAGAACTCCAGTGTGTTGGGATGAGGAGGGAGAGAGAAGGCTGTTAGGCCCTGAGTTAGTGCAGCTTACAGCAGATCAAGTTAAAATTATAAGAGCTAAATTAAAGGCAGCCCAGGATAGACAGAAGAGCTATGCAGATAAAAAGCATAGAGAGGTAAAGTTTGAGGTTGGAGATAGAGTCTTTCTGAAGGTATCTCCTTGGCGAGGTATTATGAGATTTGGAAAGAAAGGCAAGTTGAGTCCCAGGTATATTGGACCCTATGAAATTCTGGAAAGAGTTGGGACACTAGCTTATAGATTGGCTTTACCTCCAGAGTTATCTCAGATTCATAATGTATTTCATGTATCAATGCTTAGGAGGTATGTGCCGGATTCCTCTCATGTGATTCAGTCTGAGACTATAGAGTTACAGGGGGATTTATCATTTGCAACAGAACCAGTGAAGATCTTGAGTAGGG
Source organism: Calamus simplicifolius (assembly GCA_900491605.1). Classification (NCBI taxonomy): domain Eukaryota; kingdom Viridiplantae; phylum Streptophyta; class Magnoliopsida; order Arecales; family Arecaceae; genus Calamus; species Calamus simplicifolius. Next base: position 352,401 of record UESW01004089.1, on the reverse strand, counting down.
AGATTAAGCAGCTCCGCAGTAAAAGAATTCCATTAGTTAAGGTGCAATGGTTAAATCATCAAAAAGAGGAGGCTACATGGGAGCGAGAGGATGAGATGAGATTGAAGTACCCCCATCTATTTGAAAATATATCTAGCTAAATTTCGAGGACGAAATTTCTTAAGAGGGGGAGAATTGTAACATCCTGAAAACCTTGTAATTTATGGCATTTTCATTTGAAATGAAAGTCAGAAAGTTTCAGTGAAATGTGGGTGTGTTGGCCTTTTGATAAATGTAAAGAGAAGAAATTTTGGAGTAAATAAGTATATTTCTGAATGTTAATGAGTTTGATTTAAGAAATTGAGAGACTTAAGTTTTAATGGGTTTAAATCACAAGAAAAATCAAGTTTAGTTTGAGTTTTATCCTAAAATGATGTTTTTAGTGGTTGGAGTCGACCTATTTGGAGTGGAGTCGACTCTGGCACGGTTTTAAACTTTCGGCACGCTTTGGAGTCGACCCTGCAGAGCTGGAGTCGACCCCCTTTCAGGAGTCGACCCTACTTTTCTGGAGTCGACCCTACTTTTCGGAGCCGACTCCATTTCTGTGGAGCCGACTCCAAGACGGCAGGTTTTTCTGAGTTAAATCTTGAGAAATTCATATTTAATCCGTTTCAAGTCCGATTTGGATGCCGTTTGAACCGTTGGATTTCTAAAATCGAGTTCTTCAAGCTGGTAAAGTCTTTTCTTAGAAATGTTACATAAAAGTATCGATTTAAGTGAAAAAGATAATCTGGGCTATAAATCGATTAAAAAAATGCTATATCAGGGGCAAAATGGGAAAAGGCTCCGATGTCAATTGCTAATTGTGTTAAGGGCAACTTGGGAAAGAAAATCTAAGGGCAAAATATCATGGTTATAAGTGAGCCACGTGTTTTCCAAAAAGCGTGCGTTAAGAGTGTTTGAGGGCAAAAGGGGAATTTGGCATGCCTTAACCCTTAAGTTTCCATGACTTGGTCCCCAAGTCATTAGAGAAAAAGGGAAACGTGGGTTCAGCCAGAGAAAAGAAAGAAAGAAAGAAAGAGAGAAAGAAGAGGAAAAGAGAGGAAGAGGAAGAAGAAGGAGGAAGAAAGAGAAAGGGAAAGGGAAGCTTGGGGTTTGTGCTCGACTCCAGGTAAGCTATAGCTTCCCTAGATCTTGTATGACTTTAGATTTTCTTAGATTATTGTATTTTGAGGTAATAGTAGAAGTAATCTTGAGTAGAGAAAGGGTGGAAGAAAATAATGAGATATTAGAGGATAGATCATGTATGCATGCATGGTTCGTGGGAAAACCTCGTGTGGAGGTAATCCTAATAGCTATCGTATCTGTATGTTGACGTAGGTCAAGAGGGTTATTCCAGGGAGCCGAATACCAGAGTTGAGTACCAGTCCAGTAGTAAAGGTAGTGGGTTGAGATCTCATGAGAAATTTGAGCTAGTATAGATAGATTACCTAGTTATGGTATGTTATGTTTAGAGTATATTATATGTTTTAAATATGAGAAATGAGAACCTAGTATATGATATAATAAATGAGTTTTGAGCATTTTTTAGAGAAATAAGATGAGTTGAGCATGAGTTTTGATATAAAACATATACATGGATTTGATGAGGGATTTAGTATACATACTGAGCATCCTTAGGAAATGATCAGCATACTAGGCAGAGGCCACCTATAACCACCGGCGAGAAGCATTGTACTTAAGAGTGGCCTAAGAGCCCCTTGCCAGGGGTGAGAGCTTAGCTAGGGAGCTGAAGGCAGCTGCAAGGGGAGAGGGGCGGGGAAGAGGAAACCGGGGTAAGGGGGCCCAGAATATAAAGCGTGTATAGTATATTAGTCACCTGGTATCAGATATTACACACACAACATGTATATATGCATATGCCACCAATGGGCCAAATAGTTATCCCGAGACTTAACTGATGCATGGGCAAAGCCCCCGTGTTGTTTGTTTATGAAGCATATCTTATATAATGCATGATTTATTTAATGAGTTATCTTTCAGTGAAGAGTTATTATAGAGTATTCAGTACTGATATGTTATTTGAAGAATAAGCTACATTTTAGCTGATATCTATGATATCATGTTAAAATGTACTTTGAGTTGTACAAGCTAAATAGTATCAGCATACGATTGAAAATAAGAGGTTATGGTTCTCTATTTCTCCATAGTTAGATGGTTATCCAGTCACTGGGACTTAGGTCTCATCCCTCTATGATTTAAATGTTCTTTCAGATCAGTGAGTATTTCTGCCAGGATCACAAGATAAGCAGGACAGAACCCTTAGCTGGTGAAGCTTGCTTGGATGCAAGAGTGTATAAATGCTAGCCTTGTATATTGAGAGAGTGTGGTTTGATATTTGTATTTGTATATGTGTATGTGTACAGTGAGATGTAATGATGTTTTAGACCTTTTTGGATATGAATATGAGACTTATGAATGTCGAATGTGAATGTGATCTTGTAAACTGCCTGAGGAATGTCATGAAAAATATTATCTGAGCAGGTTGATGCTTAGTGTTGATTGAGTGATTTGTGTATATAATTGAGATGAAAATGAAAAGTTTTTAACAGGATGTGTTTTCGTGTGTCTGCCACTTATGATAATTAGTTGGGGTTCTCTAGCTCTTTATGGAGCGCTACATAAAGACTAGTAAAACTCTATCCGATTACCACAAGTGTGCAGGTGTGCTGTCGGTGGCCCCAAAGAGGAGGGGGAGCTGACAGTGGTGCCTTCTGAACATACTTGCCGACGTAGCCTCGCTGGATGAGCTCCTCGATGGCCCGCTTCAAACTATAGTAGTTGTCGGTGTCATGGCCATAATCCCGGTAGAATCAGCAGTAACGACTTTTGTCGCAGGGAAGACCTTTCTTCATGGGAGGAGGACGCTGGAGATAAGGCTCGCCTTCGATTTCCATAAGGATATGGGATCGAGGGGCGATGAGAGGTGTGAGCTTGCTCTCATTGGGGACTTGGACTTCGATGCTTGTTGTCAGAGCGGTGAGGCGGGTCGGACCGCCGGTGTTAGGGGGGTCCACTCGGCTCGGGGCGAGCGGGCTTGTGGTTGGAGCTCTTCGAGGATTCTCGACAGGTGAAGTCAGCTTCATCTGTATGGATGTACTTTTGAGCCCGGAGGAGGAGGTCGGAATAGGAACCCGGAGGCTTCTTGTCCAAGGAAAAGGTGAAGCGGGATGGGAGGAGCCCTCGCTTCAGCGCTAGCGTTGCCACCGCGTCATCGAGATGGTAAACTTTGAGGGCGACAGCCTTAAACCAGGACACAAAGTCTCGCAGCGACTTTCCCTCCTTTTGGCACACAGAGAAGAGGCTGTCCGCCACTCTTGAAATCCGTCGGTAGGCATCGAAATGTGCCAGAAAGGCCCTTTCCAGCTCTCGAAAGGAGTCGATGCTGTGGCGGGATAGGTGCGAGTGCCATGTGCGAGCGGCCTTCCGTAGAGTGGCGGGGAAGGCTTTGCAGAGAAGGGCATCCGAAGTGCCTTGGACTTGCATCATTGCTTTAAACTCTCGAGATGGTCGGGAGGATCTGTCGTACCGTCGTACGAGTCTATCTGGGGAAAGCGGAACCTGGAGGGGACATGCTCCTCCAATATCCGGTGGGTGTAAGGAGGATGGGTGTCAAACTCTTCCTTCGGTTGATGATTGATTTTCCTAGCGAGCTCATCCAGTCGCCTATTGTACTCGTCCAGGTGCTCCTCCTCCTGGCAGCTAATTGTCGGGGCCTCCGAGATAGCTCGGAGGAGGAAGAAGAAGAAAGAGAAGGAGAAGGATGCAGGAGCCGGGACTTCCGCTTTGGTTCCTCCTGATGATGCGGCTCGGGAGAAAATTTACTGGGGCCACAACCAGGGGACCGTGGCCGTTTAGAGGGCTCACGGCGAGGCTTCCTAGGGGAAACCTGATGACGACGGCTTTTTGCTAGGGAGAGCCTCCCCTCGCCGATTGTTGACTGGCGAGGGGAGCGGTCTGGTGCTGGGTGGCTACGGACTGTTGCTGCTGGAGTCCATGGACCATAGCGGTGAGAGTTTGGACTTGCTGGGTGAGAGTCGCTAATCGCTCCACAGTTTGGACAGCTGTATCTGGCGGTGGACGAGGGACGGGAGGATCGGCGGCAGGGGGATCGGCCTCCTGCTGCCTAGCTGGCGGGGGAAGCCCCCGTTGGACAGCTGATAGAAGCGTCCTGAGCTCGCGTCACCACCATGGCTTGGTGAAGAAAAAAGGGAGGAGTGAAGTTTGCTGATACGTAGCACGGGGAACCCTGAGCTACCTACTGCTTCGCCCGCCTAGCCCCCGTCCTGGCGCGCCAATCTGATGACGCCCGATCACTGGTCCTGAACATCGGGAGAAGGAAGTGGATTGATTAGCGGATCTTCGCTTCGCTGGGTTACCTACAAAAAATTCCCAGGACCGGAGGGATTCTCCGGTGGAACCCTCCGACGCTCAAGTTAGCAACCGAGGTCACAGCTGAGGAAGAGCTCGGACGAGCTCTTCATGGATGAAGGGTGTTTTTTCGGGAGGAGGAATCCCTTTCTGAGTATTCAGATAGCGATTCTTCGAGTTTTTCGCTCCTACCTCATTATTAAGTGAATTCACCTTTTTATAGGGGGTTGACACTTGCATGACCATGTGGGATTCCGTGAAGAAGGAATGTCCGCGGAGTTCTTGGGGGTTGCATGAATCTGGACTGGTTGGTGGGTCCTATCCCATCGGAGAGGGGAAAAACGGTGGTTGGTGGGCTATGTCCCATCAGCCAGTGGGGCTATCGGGTAGTTTGGTCCGATCCCATCAGCAGTGTGGCCAGTGGGTTGTTGGATCTGGTGTTGCCAGGCGGCGCGGGTCAGAAAGGTGGCGTCCTGAACCACCAAGGCCGTACTGGGGGTGACTTGGAGGAAGCAGGGGCGCCCTGACTCTCCTAAGGGTGCCGAGGCTGAGCTGGGCCGACTAGGGATGGTCGGGGCCAACTCCACCGACCGGGAGGCGCCGGGGCGGGGTCGACCGAGGAGGGTCGGGACCGAGCCGGCAGACTTGAAGCTGCCAGGGGCCGAGTGGGGCCGACCAAGAATGGTCGGGGCTGACTCGGCGGGCTTGAAGCTGCTGGGGCCGAGCGGGGCCGACCAGGAATGGTTGGGATCGACTCGGCGGGCTTGGAGACGCCTGGGCTGAGCGGGGCCGACCCGAAATGGTCGGGACCGACTCAGCGGGCTTGAAGCTGCCGGGGCCGAGCGGGGCTGACCAAGAATGGTCGGGGCTGACTCGGCGGGCTTGGAGATGCCGGGGCCGAGCGGGGCTGACCAGGAATGGTCGGGGCTGACTCGGCGGGCATGGAGACGCCGGGGCCGAGTGAGGCCGGCCAGGAATGGTCGGGGCCGACTCGGCGAGCTTGGAGACGCCGGGACCGAGCGGGGCTGACCAGGAATGGTCGGGGCTGACTTGGCGGGCTTGAAGCTACCAGGGGCCGAGTAGGGCCGATCCGGAATGGTCGGGGCCGACTCGGAGGGCTTGAAGCTGCCGGGGCTGAGCGGGGCCGGCCAGGAATGGTCGGGGCCGACTCGGCGGGCATGAAGCTGCCGGGGCCGAGCGGGGCCGACCAGGAATGGTCGGGGCCGACTCGGCGGGCTTGAAGTTGCCGGGGCCGAGCGGGGTCGGCCAGGAATGGTCAGGATCGACTCGGCGGGCTTGGAGACGTCGGGGCCGAGCGGGGCCGACCGGGAATGGTCGGGACTGACTCGGCGGGCTTGAGGCTGCCGTGGCCGAGTGGGGCCAACCAGGAATGGTCGGGGCCGACTCGGTGGGCTTGAAGCTGCCGGGGCTGAGCGGGGCCGGCGAGGAATGGTGGGGGCCAACTCGGTGGGCTTGGAGATGTCGAGGCCGAGCGGGGCCGGCCAGGAATGGTCGGGACCGACTCGGTGGGCTTGGAGCTACCGAGGCCGCTCTAATTTCTTTTGGTCTTGCCTAAATTGCCCTTGTGGCCATACCAGCCACATCACCCTACACAAACAAAGCAAATTAAAGACAACATATTGCCAACACTAGAGCCCAATTTCTTTCCCAACCTCATCTCCTCCACTCTCCTCATCATCTGCTCCTTTGGAAAGCCTATTAGACAGATATAGAAGAGATTTTTTTTTTTTTTTGGTAACAACAATGGAAGGACTAATGCCTCAGAAACCCTACGTCACAATTATCTACAACAACTAACTGATTAAGTGCATTTGGGAAACTAGAGGACTAGCACTTCTTCATCTTCTACTTCATTGACCAATTTGTTAGGTAATTAATCAACCACCCGATTGGCCTTTCTCTAAACATGACAGGGTCGGACCTGTGGGATAGATGGAAGTATGAAATGCCAATCCCACAATAGAGGATGGAAACATGGAGGTGCTAAGAAACGTTTAAAGAGTAATTTGCACTTCCCAAAAATATTTCTAGAAAGATGAAAGGACTGCTATAAAGATTCACGTTTTTCTGAAAATAACTCCTACTATTTCCTAGATGAGTTTAATATGTTTCTACTATTTCCTAAGAAAGTTAAATATGACTCTTGATATTTTTTAAGAAGAGTTAATGAAGCATTTCAAGAGTCATGTGTTGTCTCTATAAAAGGCTATGTAATCGAAAGTTTTTTTGAAATAATTTTCAGCAATCCAAATAAGAAATATAATAGATATTTCTACTCTTCTTCTTTACATTGCTTAAGTAACAATATTTTGTCCACCTCTCCACTGTGCATTCCCAACAAATTTGGTATCAGAGCAAAATATTTCTATATCTATTTTCTTTCATAAGCCTTCTATCTTTCTTCAAAAATGTCTACCAACCTAGTTCCAACAACGTTTGCATATACATCAAATCAAATTTTCATCTTCGAAGGAGAAATTATGACTATTGGAGTAGTCAAATGCAAATCATATTTGTCTCACAAGATTTGTGGAAGGTCATTGAAGACATATACTCGGAGCCATCAAATGATGAAAGTAATTGGACAGAACAATAACAAAAACAATATAAGAAGAATGTGCTCAATGATGCAAGTGCACTACGGTATCTTCAACAAGGGATAAGCAAAGCAATCTTTCCTTGTATATTTGGTGCAAAAAAAGCTAAAGAAGCTTGGGATATTTAAAAAAATGATTTTCAAGAAAATGAAAAGTTACTTCTTTGAAACTACAATCACTTTGGAGGGATTTTGATAACATTATAATGAAAGAAGATGAAAATATGCAAGTTTTTCTTACTAAAATTTTAAAAATTGTGAATCAAATTAAAAGCCTTGAAGATATTATAGAAGAAATAAAAACTGTTCTAAAGGTTCTTAGGAGCCTTCCAACAAAATTTGATCATGTTGTTGCTGCAATAGAAGAATCCAAGGATTTATCTATTTATACTTTTTATGAACTAATGAGCTCTCTTCAAATGTATGATGAAAGATTGAGTCATTCTTCCAATCAGCCTCTTGACTAAGTTTTTCATGCTAAAGCTAACATATTTCAAAAGAAAAACTCAAATATCTAAAACAAAGAAGGATCTTCTCAAAAGAGAGGAATATAAAAAATAAAATAAAAAGCAAAAAAGAAGATGCACAGAAAGAATCTAAAGTCTCTCACTCTTAATGTCGCATTTGCAAGAAGACCAACTATGAGAGCATGGATTGCCGATTCAGATGTAAGAGATGCAAAATTTTTAATCATTCTTACAATAATTGTTGGTACAAAGATAATAATGTAAAGAAGCAAGGTTCACTAAGGAGGAATTAGATCAACTATTTTCTTGTATAAGCATCCAACATGAATCTCAATATACATGGTTTATAGACAGCGGTTGTAGCAGTCATATGACCGAAAATCAGAAGATGTTTGTTGAACTTGACCTAAATTTCAGTTCAATGGTGAAATTGAAAGAGCAAAACATCCAAAAAGCTGAAGCTAAAGGCATCATAGCTGTCAACTCAAAGGGAGGTAACAAATAATTTATAAGTGATGTTCTTTATGTTCCTAAATTGACTTATAATTTGTTGAGTATTGAACAACTTTTGCAAAAATGGATATTCTTGTTCCTTTGATAATGATAAGTGTAGAATTATGGACAAGAAGATAAACTCTCAAATTGTTCTATTCAAATGAACTCAAACTGAGTTTTTCACTTATCATGCCTCTATAAGGAAATATGGCTCTCAAATCTGAAACTTTGGATGACTTATACTTATGGCACTTAAGGTATGGTCATCTTAATTTCAATGGACTTCACATACTCAAGCAAAAGAATATGGTAGTTAGGCTTCCCTCCATTCAAAGATCTTAATTTCAATGGACTTCACATCTAATCCAACTTGTTTCGATTCTAAACCTTAACCTTAAATAATTGAGTTAGAGTCAACCTATAGTTATTTTGAATTGATTTATTTTTTTAAAAAATTCAATATGTACTTATTTTTCTCATTCTTCTTAAATGGTTATTAATGATCAATTTAATCCTTTCATTTTTTTATCTATTTGTTACTCTGATAAACTTGATTTATAATTTTTTTAAACTTTTTTCTCATATATTTGATATAAAACTATTTATAATGTATTACAATTTTTTTTCTTTTATCAGATGATATTTTTGCCACACGTTACAAACTAGAAGAGTTTATCTCGAGTAAAATCATTAATATTACATAGATGGCTTTACATCATGATGGACTCTTTACCATTGTCTTATAAGTAGCCTTTTCCTTCTGTCTACTAACTTTTTCATACTAAATCAGCTCTAATATTATTTGTAACATTTTAAGCTCACTTATTAGTCCAATTAACTTATTAAAGGGCGAGATCCATGTGGGTTTATAAATCATGCATGGATAATACCATATTAAATAAAAAAAATTATTTAAAAAGTTATAACTTCAATTCATATATAATTAGTTAACTTGTATTTAATTTTTTAAAGTCACATAGACTCAAATTACTAATAAGTTAATTAGATTAATATATGAGCTTGGGGCTTTACAACCTTCATTGCCCTTCTAATTACCTAGATCTAAAGTAAACTAATGGGGCCATAAGCCCCATGGGCAACGGTAATCTCACCGGGGTTGGACTAGTTATTTTTGGAGACAGCCAGTCAGCCTCGGTCCTCGGCCTCGGCCTCAGCAAGACAGTCCCTTGGCCTTGGCCTCGGCCAGTCGGCCCTCAGCCTCGGTTCTTGGCCTCGGCCCCAGTAAGACAGCCAGTCGGCCTCGTCCTCGGCCTCGATCGTCGGCCTTGGTCCTCGGCCTTGGCATCAGCAAGACAACCCTCGGCCTCGGCCTCGGCCTCAGCAAGACGGCCAGTCGGCCTCGGTCCTCGGCCTCAGTCTCAGCAAGACAGCCCCTCGGCCTCGGCCAGTTGGTCTTAGCCTCGGCCTCAGCAAGACAGCCAGTCAGCCTCGGTCCTTGGCCTCGGTCGTCGGCCTCGGCCCTCGGCCTTGGCCTCAGCCAGACAGTCCTTCGGCCTTGGCCAGTCGGCCTTTGGCCTCAGCAAGACAGCCAGTCGGCCTCGGTCCTCGGCCATGGACGTCCCGACACCCCAGCTCAGCCACAGATGTCCCGACCTCCGGCTCCCTTCTCTCTTCTCACGGACATCCCCGGCCTTCATCCTCGCTTCCAGCCGCCGACTCCTCCGACCTTCAACCGTGGCTCTACTCCACGTCCAGCTTCAGCCCCACTTCTGGCTAGGTCCCCGTCCACGACTGTTCTAGCTCCAACTCTGGCATGACCGGCCGCCTTCCGCCTTTCCTCTCCCGAAGACTGGGGGGCTATTAGCAGCTGCTGGTCTTGGGCGACTAATAATCACCGGCCCCTGACCTCGGCAGCCTCATGAGAGCCCGTGTGCACCACATAGTGGTTGCACAAAGGGGAGGCATACACCATGCATGTGTGGGAGAGGCAGAGATAGCCCCTTCTGTCCCAGCGAGCGGCCCCTGCAATCTGCTCCACGACTCTGACTTCACGGTCCTGACACTGGCTCTCAGTTCCAACCATAACTATTCTCGAGTCCAGATGGAAGCTCTTGGCTCTAGCACCCCTTTTGGTCTTTTTTCACGTGGCCTGCAGCCACCACGTGGGCCACTTATTGCCTGCAATCACCATGAGGCTCATCAACTGACCACAGCGCACGCTCGACAAGACTCGACCCACCAATCCAGCTGCAGCCACCCACTCTAACAAGACTTGACTTGCAGCCCTGATATGCCAAAGAAGGAAGCAAGCCTGCCATTGATGTCACATTAATGCTGCCATAAATGCTCTGACGAGTGGCAGTACCTTAAGTCTCACAGACATCAGCTCTGACACTTCACCCAAAAAGTCATCATTATGAGGCCTCAACCACTCAAACCAAACAAACTCTAAGCATCTATAAATTGGGTAAGAGGGACCCCCGACTAGGTAAACCCAAAAACTCCAACTACTCATAACACTCTAAAACGCTCATTCTTGCTCACGAGAGGGCTCCAAGCTCTCTCTCTCTTTCTCTTTCGAGCTTCCTCAAGCTCACGACTGTTGCCTAGAGCACTGACTTGAGGGTCGGAGGGTCCCCACTAGAATCTTCGATCCCTGAGTGTTGGCCCAGATGGCAACCCAAGAGGGGGGGTGAATTGGGTTCTTTAAAAAATTTTAACCTTTTAAAAACTATTGGCTTGGATAGATGAAATTAAATGCAATGCGAATATTAAGCACAACCAAGGAGATAGAGAAGAGATAATCAAAGCACGGCAAACACAAAGGTTTTATAGTGGTTCGGTGTATCCAACACCTACGTCCACTCCCAAGATCCACTTGGGTCCACACTATAATCCTCTTGATTACAGTCGAGTTGTTTTACAAGATCACAACTCAAACTTGTTGTTTCCCAGGGATCACAACGAACCCAGCCGGTTTTTCGGGCTCACCAGCACAAAACCCTAAACTCAAGCTAATCTAGCTTGACCCGAGGTATACTACCTCCACTAGTTCAATCCCCTTGATAGAACTAGCACAAACAAGAAAGAATAATGTTTAATAATACAAAGCTCCTCAAATGAGCAAATATTCAAAATAAATAATAAGGTTAGAAAAGCCTGTTTGAAGTAGATTGGATTTGAGCTTTTCTTCTTTTCTTCTTTTCCTCTTCTCTTTGGAGATGTTGAATCAGGCCTCAGCTTTGATTCGTTGCAAATGTTGCAGATGAGAAGTTGGAAAATCTCAAAACAGAGCTTTTCTTCTTTTTGGAATCCTCCGATTTTTCAATATGAACGCCTTGGATTTTCTTTGAGCTTTTTGGAGTGGAAGGATTTGAGTTTGAATACTTTTCTCTTTGATTTCAGGCTCAAGACTTCTCGGATTTTTGATTTGTATTCTCTCTTTTTTTTTTTTTTTTCATTTTTTTTTTCAAACGAGCTTCTCCCTTTTATAGATTTCCTTTAATCCATTTTTGGTGAGAAACTAGCCGTTGGAATGTACCTGGAAAGTTTTTCCAAACAAAATATATCCGTTAGAAGTTAGGTAAAAAGAAAATATTACCGTTAGAGCTGATCTGGCATTTTAAAATTTTTCCCAGATAGGTTGGAGTCGGCTCCAACTTTTCAGGTGTCGGCTCCAAGTCGTTTATCCAAAAATAGAAAGTTCTGAGTTCGTCGAGGAGTCGGCTCCGAAAAAGTTAGGTCGCCATCGGCGGCTCCAAAAGACTGTGTGTGTCGGCTCCAAGAAAAAACGTTCTGTCCCCGCATCGGAGTCGGCTCCAGACACTGTAAGTGTCGACTCCGAAACTCTGGGTGTCGGCTCCGAAACTCTAGGTGTCGGCTCCGACCGTATCAAAAATCAGAAGAATATTTGACTGGCCATGGGGTCGGCTCCAGCATTCTAGGTGTCGACTCCAGGTTCTGAAACTTTGAAACTTATATTTGCAATTGATTCAAAACACGTTTCTTAATGCCTTTAAATCAATCAAATATTTTTAAGCCCTGAAACACTTATCAAATCATTAGTAATCAAATAAATATACTCAATTCCTTTATTAATCATCAAAATCAATAATTGGGTCAACAATCTCCCCTTTTTGATGATTATAAAAACATTGAGTATATGCATAGGATTCTTAAATCAAAATTTTCAAGGAAGTGATCCTCACAAGTAAGCTCCCCCTGAATAAGGTAGCTCCCCCTATGAAGTTCAAATGTAACCAATTGTTCTTCCTAACTATTTGATACCAATTAAATAAATGCCAATCAAAGCATAACTAATCAATGCATATACGACATAACTTTCTCCCCCTTTTTTGTAATCAACAAAAAGGTTAGAAAGAGTTAAGTCAAAAGATAAAATTGATAGATCAAAAGATAATTTCATTTCATCAAAGTCAAGTATTACAAAAAGAAACTTTCATTACATCAAAAAACTTCATTACATCAAAGTTGGTTCTAATGATTCTTGTAAATGATCTAAAATCTTTCCATTCCATCACTTTGAGTAGCTACAAATTCTTTCAACCTTCTATCAACAAAAGAGCAAGCAGTCATGATTTTATCTTGAAGCTCGGCATTGCACTTTGAGTAGGTCTCAGAATCTCCACAGATATCTTTAAGTTCTTCAAATATATTTTCAGATCATTACTTAAGGATCCGCAGATGAACTAAGAGTTGATTCTATTTTGCCAATGCGATCATCCAGGGAATAAAGGGTTTCTTTAAGATTCATAAACTTATTATCAAACTCAGTCTTCAATTCATCCTTCTGAGCAGCAAGTAAACCTTTGAGTTGCTCCAATTGAAGGTCTGAAAATCCAACTGATGAAGTAGATGGCTGAACATGAACTTGAGCAGGTGCAGGGGCAGGAACAGGACTGCTAGGCTGTGGAGAGGGAACCCTCACAGATGGTCCAGCCTCAAAAGGTGCAGAAGGTCTAGGTTCAGGGGCTCTCTCATCCAAGTTGCCTTTCCTTTCCCATTGCCCGTTGACCTTAACAAATCCCATCCGATGCAAGGTGGCCAAACTGTAGTAATCAGTATGCCTGAGATTCTTGGAAGGTTCATTGTCTAAAATCACAACACCTTGGCTCCTGAAAACCATAGTTAGCACCATGCCGTAGGGTAAGGATGATCTTCTTTTCCCTCCAGCCTCGGCCATATAAAATCATCATTGCAGCTAAATTTATGGGTTGACTGGTCAACACACTGTCCATCACAACAATGTCTCGCTCGGAGACATACTCAAATCGACCGGTTTTGGAAATAAATTCTACTGCAAATATTGTGAAGTAATCTTAATTCCAAGGGCAGTTGGTTAGCCCTAATCTCCTCAAATTCTGTAACTTCTCTCCCTAACATCCTCGATAGAGCGCTGACCTCTCACTGTGGATGTCGGCTGCTAATCCAGTAATGGGAATGCTAAGGAGGTTTCCTAATTTTGAAAAGTGAGATGGATCCTTTTACCTCTGACTGAGCTCACGATTCCACCATCACCTCTCGACAGATTGAAATAGAATTCTTTGACAAGGCTGGATATGTAGGAACATCTAGAGAACACACTTTATCCCAGCCTAAGTTCCTTGATTTGATTCCCAATAGAGAAGCCCTCGGATTGAAAGAACTCAAATCAACTTTCCTACCCATTGTTATCACTCTCCCTGCTAGGGTATCTACCTGAGGGAAGGGTTTGGATTGTCCGAAGCAGTTGGAGGAATCACTCGGAGACGGCTCGCGGACGGGTCGCCTCGCCGATCGTTTTCGGTTGCCACGGGCACTCCAATCACTGATCCTCTCCTCTTAGGTGCCATTAGATCCTTAGGAAGGCTTGAATAGAGTGGAATTAGAGATGGGGAGGCTTTGAGAGAGTTTTGGAAGAGTTTGGTTAAGGATTTGAAAAGAATGAAATGACGAGGTGTCGACTCTGCCCTAATAAAGTCGATTTGGGACCCCCAGGTGTCGACTCCCGCAAAGTCGGGTGTCGACTCCAAATCGCTAACACAGTCAGCGCTCGAACTGGAGTCGGCTCCACTTATACGGGTGTCGGCTCCAAGGTCAGGGACCGAGAGCGACACAGACAAGGTGTCGACTCCTCAAACTGAGGTGTCGACTCCACTGACAGTTTCAGAGAAAAATAACTGAGATTCAAACATCTGAAACTTGTCAAAATAGGTTCATAAAATTTGAAAAAATCTTTGGAGTATGAAGGAACAAATTGCTCAGATGACTAGATAATTTGTCCTTAAAATTATGAAAGGAATATCAAGAAATTAATAGAAATCTAGATAGTCATTCCTTAGAGTTTCAAAATCATTCCAAAGGGTCACAAATCCCTAATTCACCTCTAAGATAACAAAATCTCTCTTCACTCAAGGTTTTGTAAATATATCAGCTAATTGTTCTTCAGTATTAACATAATCAAGACAAATTTCATTATTAGCTACATGTTCTCTTATAAAGTGATATCTAATTTCAATGTGTTTTGTTCTTGAATGTTGAATTGGATTTTTAGTTAAATTAATTGCACTTGTGTTATCACATCTAATTGGAGTTTTATCAAGTGTTATGCCATAATCTTCAAGTTGTCTCTTAATCCAAAGGATTTGAGCACAGCAACTTCCAGCTGCAACATATTCTGCTTCAGCAGTTGATAATGCAACCGAATTTTGCTTTTTGCTAAACCAAGAGATTAAGTTACATCCTAAAATTGACATGCACCACTTGTGCTTTTTCTATCTAATTTACATCCAGCATAGTCAGAATCAGAATATGCAATCAAGTTTAATGTTGAGTCTCTAGAATACCATAAACCTACATTTTTAGTTCCACTTAAATATCTTAAGATTCTTTTTACAGCAATTAAGTGAGATTCTTTAGGTTCAGATTGAAATCTAGCGCATAGACAAACAGCAAACATGATATCTGGTCTACTAGCTGTTAAGTAAAGAAGAGATCCGATCATACCTCTGTAATATTTTTGATCTACTTTCTTACCATCTTCATCTTTGTCCAATTTGCATGAAGGACTCATAGGTGTTCCAAGTGGTTTGATTGACTCCATTCCAAACTTCTTGAGAAGTTCTTTTGTGTATTTTGCTTGATTGATGAAAATTCCCTCTTTGCTTTGCTTGATTTGAAGTCCTAGGAAGAAATTGAGTTCTCCCATCATGCTCATTTCAAACTCACCCTGCATTAACTTAGCAAATTCTTGACATAACAGATTGTTAGTAGCACCGAATACAATATCATCAACATATATTTGTACTACTAATAAATCCTTGTCTTTTCTTTTCAAAAATAGTGTTTTATCAACATTTCCTCTTATAAAATCATTTTCAATCAAAATTTACTTAATCTTTCATACCAAGCTCTAGGTGCTTGTTTTAAACCATATAGTGCTTTGTGCAATTTAAAAACATGATTTGGAAATTCATGATCTTCAAAACCAGGAGGTTGTTCAACAAAAACTTCCTCATTTATAAATCCATTTAAAAATGCACTTTTAACATCCATTTGAAATAAATTGATATGCATATGACATGCAAATGCGAGTAATAATCTAATTGCTTCTAGTCTAGCTACAGGTGCAAAAGTTTCATCAAAATCAATTCCTTCTTCTTGATTATATCCTTTTGCGACTAATCTAGCTTTGTTTCTAATTACTATGCCATTTTCATCTAATTTATTTCTAAATACCCATTTTGATCCTATAACAGAATGATCTTTAGGTCTATCTACAAGAGTCCAGACATTATTTCTAGTAAATTGATTTAATTCTTCTTGCATAGCTAACATCCAATTATTATCTTTTTCTGCCTCTTCAATAGTTTTAGGTTCAATTTGAGATACAAATGCAAGATGATTATTGATGTTTCTCATTGATGATCTAGTTCTTACTCCTTGAGATGGATCACCTATAATTAATTCTTTTGGATGACCATAGGCATATCTCCAATCTCTAGGAAGATCTATCATTATGATTTGCATCAACAACATCAACACTAGGAGAATCATTATCTTTAGCTTCTTGTTCATGATCTGAAGATACATCTATATTAATTTTTCAATGTCTCTTTCTAGAATGTTTGTATCTTCCTCATCATCAATTTTTCTGAACTAGATGCTAAAGATTCATCAAAAATTACATGAATAGATTCTTCTACAATTAAGTTTCTCTTGTTAAACACTCTATAGGCTTTACTAGATGTTGAATATCCTAAGAAAATGCCTTCATCAGATTTTGCATCAAATTTTCCTAGATTATCTTTACCATTATTATGAATGAAACATTTACAACCAAATGCATGAAAGTAACTTATGTTTGGTTTTCTATTATTCCATAGTTCATAAGGAGTTTTCTTAATGATTGGCCTAATTAAAGCTCTATTAAGAATGTAACATGCCGTGTTTATAGCTTCCGCCCAAAAGTATTTTGGTAGGTTGCTTTCACATAGCATGGTACGGGCCATGTCTTCTAAAGTTCTATTTTTTCTTTCAACTACTCCATTTTGTTGTGGTGTTCTAGGTGCTGAAAAATTATGATGAATGCCATTTTCTATGCAAAAGTTTTCAAATAAATGATTTTCAAATTCAGTGCCATGATCACTTCTAAGAGACACTATGGTGTTGTTTTTCTCATTTGTGACCTTCTTGAAGAATTTCAAAAATAATGGAAAGGTCTCATCTTTATGAGCTAAAAACAATACCCAAGTGTATCTAGAGTAATCATCTACAATCACAAGACCATATTTCTTTCCTCCTAGACTTGTGGTTCTAGTAGGTCCAAAAAGATCCATGTGAAGTAGTTCAAGTGGCCTAGAAGTGGAAACAATATTTTTGGTTTTGAAAGAGTTTCTAGTTTGTTTTCCAAATTGACATGCATCGCAAATTTTGTTATTTTCAAAATCTAGTTGTGGAAGTCCTTTTACTAAATCCATTCTTATTAATTTTGAAATTAGGTGTGTGCTTGCATGACCTAATCTACGATGCCATAACCAACCAATCTCATTCATATTAGCATTATTAGCAACTAAGCAATGATTACTAGTAGACAAATTGTCTAAATCAATCAAGTATACATTGCCATTTCTATTTCCAATAAAAATAATGCTATTATCAATGGGATTAGAAACAGTGCAGATAGATGCTTCAAATGATACTTTAAAACCTTTATCACATAATTGGCTAATACTTATTAGATTATGTTTTAAACCATTGACATATAAACATTTTCAATATATGTGGAGGGAGTTATTTGAATATTACCAAACCCCATGATTTGGCCTTTGCCATTGTCACCAAACGTAACAACTCCTCCTCTTTTGCTTTCAAGGGTGATGAATTGATCCTTGTCACCCGTCATGTGTCTTGAGCAGCCACTATCGAGATACCACTTTCGCTTTGATCTTTTGGCCGCAAGACACTCAAAAATAATTAAGTCTTATATTTAGGTACCCAAGCCTTCTTGGGTCCTTCATGGTTAGTAGCATAAAAGATTGTTCCTTTGGGAACCCATATTTTCTTTCCTTTACTATTTAAATTTTTTTACTGTTTCTTGCATTACATTCATAGGATTTATGGCCTTTCTTGTTACAATAATGACATGTAACATTATCTCTATTTTGTTCTTTTCTAAAGAAGTTTTTGACAAATTTTTGTTTTATGTTAGGTCTATATCCTAATCCAGCCTTATCAAATATAGCTCTTTGATTACCTAATAATAAATTAAGTTTTTCAGAACTATAAGTAAATTTATCAACAATATTCTTATATTTATCAACTTCCTTCTTTAATTTATCATTTTCATTGGAAATTGATTCTTTTTCTTTTGTCAAATTTTCTTTTTCAGATTTCAGCATCTTAATCTCATTAGTAAGATTATCTTTTTCTTTAATGAGAATTGAATTATCATTTTTCAAAATTTGTATTTCTTTTTCAAAACTTTAAAATCATCAACTAGTTCATTAAAGCTTCAAACAATTCATCAAATGCAAACTCATCACAAGGGTTTTCGGAACTTACCTCGTTGTCGTCGTTTGCCATAAAGCAAATGTTTGCAACTTCTTTTTGATCTTCCTCTGAAGAGGATTCATCGCTGTCACTCCAGGTTGCAACATAGGCTTTCTTCTTCTTCTTGTAGTCTTCTTTAGTTGAGGACAATCATATCTAAAGTGCCCCGGTTTCTTACACTCATAGCAAATCAAGGGGTCTTTCTCTTTGTCCTTGTCCTTTCCTTTTCTTTTTCTCCTTCCATCTTAATTCCAGATTTCTTCTTGTGGAAGGGTCTCTTTCTTCTCATGAATTTTTTGAATTTTCTAGCTAGAAGAGCTGTCTCATCATCATCATCATCATTATCACTGCAGCTCTCCTCACTTTCTGCAGCCTTAAGAGCTATAGTCTTTTTCTTCTTAACATCTTCCTCTGTGCTGCCTTCATGGTTAACTCATGGGTCATTAGTGATCCAAGTAGCTCCTCCAAGGGTAAAGTGTTGAGGTCCTTGGCTTCTTGGATTGCTGTCACTTTTGCTTCCCAAGTCCTTGGTAGTGACCTAAGAATTTTGCGAACAAGTTCAGAATTAGTATAGGTCTTACCTAGACTTTTCAAACCATTTACAATATCGGTGAATCTAGTATACATGCATGCTATAGTTTCAGTTTGCTCCATGCTAAATAATTCATATTTATGAACAAGAATATTTATCTTAGATTCTTTAACTTGATTTGTACCCTCATGGGTAACCTCTAATCTATCCCATATCTCTTTGCAGAATTACATGTAGAGATACGATTAAATTCGTTTGCATCTAATGAACAATATAAGACATTCATGGCCTTAGCATTGAGCTGAGCCATTTTCCTATCATTATCATTCCAATCCCTTTCGGGCTTAGGAACAATAGAGCCATCAACAATGTGTGTGGGTGTGCTAGGTCCATTAATTATAACACTCCATAATTCATAATCAGAAGCTTGAATGAATATCCTCATTCTTGCTTTCCAATATGAATAGTTGGAACCATTAAACAAGGGAGGTCTATTTGTAGAATGACCTTCAGCAAATGAAGATCCAACTTGAGCTGCCATTTGGATCTTTAGCTCTTGATCGTGTGATCAAATAAAAATGAGCACTAGCTCTGATACCAATTGTTGGCCCAGATGGCAACCCAAGAGGGGGGGGTGAATTGGGTTCTTTAAAAAAATTTAACCTTTTAAAAACTATTGGCTTTAGGATAAATGAAATTAAGTGCAATGCAAATATAAAGCACAAACAAGGAGATAGAGATAGAGATAATAGAAGCACGGCAAACACAAAGATTTTATAGTGGTTCGGTGTATCCAACACCTACGTCCACTCCCAAGATCACTTGGGTCCACACTATAATCGACTTGATTACAGTCGAGTTGTTTTCCAAGATCACAACTCAAACTTATTGTTTCCCGGATCACAACGAACCCAGCCAGTTTTTCGGGCTCACCAGCACAAAACCCTAAACTCAAGCTAATCTAACTTGACCCGAGGTATACAACCTCCACTAGTTCAATCCCCTGATTGAACTAGCACAAACAAGAAAGAATAATGTTTAAGATACAAACAGCTCCTTAAATGAGCAAACATTCAAATAAATGAACAAGGTTTAGAAAAGCCTGTTTGAAGTGGATTGGATTTGAGCTTTTCTTCTTTTCCTCTTCTCTTTGGAGATGTTGAATCAGGCCTCAGCTTTGATTCGTTGCAAATGTTGCAGATGAGAAGTTGGAAAATCTTCAAAACAGAGCTTCTTCCCCTTTTTTGAATCCTTCGATTTTTCAAATTTGAATGCCTTGGATTCTTCTTTGAGCTTTTTGGAGTGGAAGGATTTGAATTTGAACACTTCTCTCTTGGATTTCAGGCTCAAGACTTCTCGGATTTTTTATTTGAATATTCTCTCTATTTTTCATTTTTCCCTCTTTTTCGTTGTGTTTTTTTTCAAACGGGTGTTCTCCCTTTTATAGATTTTCTTTAATCCATTTTTGGAAGAAAACTAGCCGTTGGAATGTACCTGGAAACAAAATATATCCCTTAGAAGTTAGGTAAAAAGGAAATATTACCGTTAGAGCTATCTGGCATTTTAAAATTTTATCCCAGACAGGTTGGAGTCGGCTCCAACTTTTCAGGTGTCGGCTCCAAGTCATTTATCCAAAAATAGAAAGTTTTGAGTTCGTCGAGGAGTCGGCTCCGAAAAAGTTAGGTGTCGCTCACCATCGTCAGGTGTCGGCTCCAGAATACTGTGTGTGTCGGCTCCAAGATGCTCAGAAAACAAGCGTTCTATCCCCGCATCGGAGTCGGCTCCAGACACTGTAAGTGTTGACTCCGAAACTTTGGGTGTCGGCTCTGAAACTCTAGGTGTCGGCTCTGGACTATATCAAAAATCAGAAGAATATTTGACAGGCCATGGGGTCAGCTCCAGGAATTCTAGGTATCGACTCCAAGTTCTGAAACTTTGAAACTTATGATTTGCAATTGATTCAAAACCCGTTTCTTAATACTTTTAAATCGATCAAATATTTTTAAGCCCTGAAACACTTGTCAAATCCATTAGTAATCAAATAATATACTCAATTCCTTTATTAATCATCAAAATCAATAATTGGGTCAACACTGAGACTTTTTGCAGGCTTCCAATCACGAGAAGCTCGCCGGAAGATCCCGGGCTCGCTGGAGAAAGCGATCGGACGTTAGCGGACATTCGAGGAGGGTCATCTGGCAACAACAGATTGGTGCGCTATATAGGGAGGGAGAAAGCAGAGTTCTGTGGTACTAAGCTACAAGCCCTCACTCCCACTACAACAACAATGGTGGATAAAAAAGATGGTGATGACAAAGACCCAAAAGGCTTCCGCCAGTAATGCTAGGGGGGCACCCTCAATGAGCTAAGCAGCAGAAGGCTGGCTCTCTGTTCCATCATGACCACTATCTTGGGCCATTCAGGTAAAACATCATGCCACCCTCACCCTGCAAATCTAAACATCAATGGCAGATGCCCAAAAGCTGTGAGAGCGATATTCCATGGCCACACAGCAACAAACAAGAGCTTACACTGCTCCTTTAGTTGCCGCTCAAGCTAGCTATCATCCATCCGACGGGAGATCTCCCTAGCGAGAGACTCACCACCATCATATCTCTCCAAGGCTCATCAGCAAGAGCAAGCTCGAGCTATTAGTAAAGAGCCCCTCCAAGCTCACCAACAAACACTACAAACGTGAAGGCCCCCCCCCCCCCAACAAGCAGAAGGAGATAAATTTCTCCAACAAAAAATCTAAGTACACTACACTTTGAGAAAAAGTTTATTTTCATTAGTGTCTGAATGCATTACAAGAAAACTGACAAAATCAACCTTTCAAAAGGATCTCAACGGTCCTGCGATCATAAGGTCACCCCAGGGCCGGCCTCAAAACCCCCAAGGCGGTTCAAGACCTATGGTTCTGGCGATCTCGAGCCACCTCTCGGGCCGGCCATGAAACACCCGAGGCAGTTTTGAAGGAGTTTGCGGCATCGCGGCTAATAGGTCACCACTCGGTCTAGCTTAGAGACGCTCCCGAGGCGGTTCAATACCCTAATAGCCCATACCCGCTCGAGAAGCTCGACAGCATCGCTGCTAATGGGTCACCACTCGGTCTAGCTTAAAGACGCCCCCGAGGTGGTTCAATATCCTAACAGCAACTCTTTTTCCACTTCTTATTGATGCAGGTAAGTGCAAAGGTAAAAAATTCTACACTCCTTTTGCTTAACTGATGCAGGGCACACAAGCTCAAGGAGTGTGGGGGCATCTAATGGGCCCAGTTAGCCCCATGGGCAACGATAATCTTACCGGGGTCGGACTAGTCATTTTTGAAGATAGCCAGACGACCTCGGTCCTCGGCCTTGGTCCTCAGCAAGATAGCCAGTCGGCCTCGATCCTCGGCCTCGGTCCTCAGCCTCGGTCTTCGGCCTCGATCCTCGGCCTCAGCCTCAGCAAGAGAGCCCCTCGGCCTCGGCCAGTCGGCCCTCGGCCTTGGTCCTCGGCCTCGGTCCTTGGCCTTGGCATCAACAAGACAGCTAATCGGCCTCGGTCCTCGACCTTGGCCAGTCAGCCCTTGGCATCGATCCTCGGCCTTGTCTCAACAAGACAGCCAGTTAGCCTCGGTCTTCGGCCTCGGCCTCACCCTCTCGGCCTCAGCAAGACAACCACCTCAGCCTCGGCTCAGCCATGAACAGTGCTTGGCCACCTCAGCCTCGGCTTGGCCATGAACAGTGCTCGGCCACCTCAGCCTTGGCTTGGCCATGAATAGTGCTCGGCCATGGACATCCCAGCCTCCAGGTCCTTCCCAGCCACGAACGTCTTGGCACCCCAGCTTGGCCACAGACGTTCCGGCCTCCCAACTCCTTCCCGGCCACGAACGTCCCGTCTCGGCCTCCAGCTTCATCCCAACACCATGCCGGACTCTGCATCGACTTCGTCCCGACACTCCAACTCGGCCATGGACGTCCCTGCCTCCAACTCCTTCCTGGACATGGACGTCCTGGCACCCCAGCTCGGCCATGGACGTCCCATCCTCCAACTCCTTCCTGGCCACGGACGTCCCGTCCCGGATATCTAGTCCTCAGGAAGGCCGAGGTATCCAAGCCAACGGAGAGGGGCAAGTTATCTCCAAACTGGGAAGGTCCCTACTGTATCATCGAGGTGCTTCACCGGGGGGCATGCCGGATTGAAGAACTCAGCTGATGGCCCATCTCGCATACTTGGAACGCCGACAACCTCCGCCAATATTATCAATGAAGTACCTCCTCCATGATTATCAATAAAGGATTCCTCAAACGCTACATCTGGCTCACCTCCAAATCTGAGGACTTGTTTTCTAAAGGAGCTCGTCGGCATCGCGGCTAACAGAACACCACTCGGTCCGGCTAGGAGACACCCCGAGTCAGCTCAAGTCCCTAACAGCTCCATACCCGTTCGAGTCGCTCCTCGGGCCAGCATACAAACCTCCGAGACGGTTCTAAAGGAGCTTGTCGGCATCGCGGCTAATGGAATACTACTCGGTCTGGTTAGGAGACGCCTCCAAGTCAGTTCAAGTCCCTAACAGCTCCGTACCCATTCGAGTTGCCCCTCAGGCCGGCACACAAACCCTCGAAGCGGTTCTAAAGGAGCTCATCGATATTGCGGCTAACGGAATACCACTCGGTTTGGCTAGGAGATACCCCCGAGTCGGTTCAAGTCCCTAACAGCTCTGTACCCATTTGAGTCACCCCTTGGGCCAGCACACAAACCCCCGAGGCAGTTCTAAAGGAGCTCGTTGGCATCGCAGCTAATAGGACACCATTCGGTCTGGTTAGTAGACATCCCGGAGTCAGTTCAAGTCCCTAACAGCTTCGTACCCATTTGAGTCACCCCTCAGACCAACACACAAACCCCTGAAGTAGCTCTAAAGGAGATCGTCGACATCACGGCTAATAGAACATCACTCGGTCCGACTAGAAAATACCTCCGAGTCGGTTCAAGTCCCTAATAGCTCTATACCCATTTGAGTCGCCCCTTGGGCCAGCACACAAACCTCCGAGGCAGTTCTAAAGGAGCTCATTGGCATCATAACTAATGGGACACCACTCGATCCGGCTAGGAGATGCCTCCGAGTTGGTTTGAGTCCCTTATAGCTCCATACCCGTTCCAGTCGCCCCTTGGGCCAGCACACAAACCTTCGAGATGGTTCTAAAGGAGCTCATTGACATCACGGTTAATGGAACACCACTCGGTCTGGCTAGGAGATGCCCCCGAGTTGGTTCAAGTCCCTAACAGCTTTGTACCCATTCGAGTCACCAAGGGTTGGCACACAAACTCCCAAGGCGGTTCTAAAGGAGCTCGTCGGCATCGCGGCTAACAGCATACCACTCGGTCTGGCTAAGAGATGCCCTCAAGTCAGTTCAAGTCCCTAACAGCTCCGTACCCATTCGAGTCACTCCTCGGGCTGGCACACAAACCCCCGAGGCGATTCTAAAGGAGCTTATCGGCATCGCGGCTAACAGAACACTACTCGGTCCGATTAGGAGATGCTCCTGAGTTGGTTCAAGTTCCTAACAGCTCCATACCTGTTTGAGTCACCCCTTGAGCCGGCACACAAACTCCCGAGGTGGTTCTAAAGGAGCTCATCAGCATCGCGGCTAATGGGACACCACTCGGTTCGGCCAGGAGATGCTTCTGAGTCGATTCAAGTCCCTAACAGCTCCATATCCATTCGAGTTACCCCTCGGGCTGGCACACAAACCTCCAAGGCAGTTCTAAAGGAGCTCGTCGGTATTGCAGCTAATGGGATACCACTCGGTCTGGCTAAGAGATGCCCCCGAGTCGATTCAAGTCCCTAACAGCTCCGTACCTATTCGAGTCGCCCCTCGGGCCGACACACAAACACCCAAGGCGGTTCTAAAGGAGCTCATCAGCATCACGGCTAATGGAACACCACTCGATCTAGCTAGGAGATGCCTCCGAGTCGGTTCAAGTCCCTAACAGCTTCGTACCAATTCAAGTCGCCCCTCAGTTCGGTACACAAACCTCCAAGGCGGTTCTAAAGGAGGTCGTCGGCATCGCGGCTAACGGAACACCACTCGGTCTGGCTAGGAGACGCCCTCGAGTTGGTTCAAGTCCCTAACAGCTCCGTATCCGTTCGAGTCGCCCCTTGGGCTGACACACAAACCTCCAAGGCGGTTCTAAAGGAGCTCGTCAGCATCGCAACTAACGGTATACCACTTGGTCCAGCTAGGAGATGTTTTCGAGTCAGTTCAAGTCCCTAACAGCTTCATACCCATTTGAGTCACCCCTTGGGTCAGCACACAAACCCCCGAGGCAGTTTTAATGAAGCTCATCGGCATCGCGGCTAACGGGACACTACTCGGTCCGGCTAGGAGATGCCCCCGAGTTGGTTTAAGTCCCTAACAGCTCTGTACCCATTCGAGTTGCCTCTCAGGCCGGCACACAAACCCCCGAGATGGTTCTAAAGGAGCTCATCGGTATCGCGGCTAATGGGACACCACTCGATCCAGCTAGGAGATGCCTCCGAGTCTGTTCAAGTCCCTAACAGCTCCATACCCGTTCGAGTCACCTCTCGGGCCGGCACACAAACCCCTAAGGCGGTTCTAAAGGAGCTCGTCGGTATCACGGCTAACGGGACACCACTCGGTCCGACTAGGAGATGCCCCTGAGTTGATTCAAGTCCCTAACAGCTCTATACCCATTCGAGTTGCCCCTCGAGCCGGCATACAAACCCTCGAGTCAGTTCTAAAGGAGCTCATCGGCATTGCAGCTAATGAACACCACTCGGTCCGGCTAGGAGATGCCTCCGAGTCAGTTCATGTCCTTAACAGCTCCGTACTCGTTCAAGTTGCCCCTCGAGTGGGCATGCTAGTCCCCGAGGTGGCTCTAAAAGATTCCTAAGCATGTTTAAATCTTCCTCGACCAAGGCCGACACCCTGTGCTCGCCCCACCAAGTGGCTGAAGGAAGAGGGACTTGGTCAATAACACGAGTCCGTGTGGGCCCTAGTCGGACTGTGGGGAAAGCTGTAACTATTCGCTGCTGAGCCTAAGTTTTTGGAGCTATCGTGACAATGCAGACACAGAGCAATCATAGAAAATAAGTGAAGACTTTTTAAGCAATTCCTACACTTCTTTCGCTTTGTGGATGCAAGGCATGCAGTCGCACAAACTCAGGAGTGTGGGGGGCATCTGGTGGGGCCAATAAGCCCCATGGGCAATGGTAATCTCACCGGGGTCGGACTAATCATTTTTGGAGATAGCCAGTCGACCTCGATCATCGGCCTCGGCCTCAGCAAGACAACCCCTCGACCTCGGCCAGTCGGCCCTCAGCCTCGGTCCTCAGCCTCGGCCTCAGCAAGACAGTCAGTCGGCCTCGATCCTCGGCCTTGGTAAGATTATATTAATCTCTATTATTTTTATTATAAAAAGATCCTTTGTCCCAAAAATAAAAAATAAAATAAAGAAAACACTTAGTATCCTGGATCTTTTTAAGAATTAATCTTTTTAAAAACTATATTCGAAATAGAAGCACTTTATGAACAATTTATCAAAATGGAGTGCTTTAGGCGGGCTTAATAGACATCTCAAGTAGGTTTGCAATATGAATAGAAATCATTGATTCAAATAATTTCTATAAGGTAAAATCATATATTCAACAGATGATTTGTACAAAAATTATTTGTATGATTCCAAACATATAAAAATTATTTGATGAATAAATAATTTCTTTATTTTTTATAAAAGCTTGATATTGAACTAAAATATAATATATTAAAATTTAATGCTTACACAAGCTACTCTAGTTTATGGTTTGAATCTCATATTATGAATTATTTTTGTAAAACTCTTAAATTGTAGCCATTAAAATAATTTTGTAATTTTAAAAATAAATATTTAAATCCTATAATAATTATATTTTTGAATTTTATATTTAAATATACTAATATTTTTGCATAAATATTTTTACATTTTAAAATAATAATTTGATAACTACAAATATAAAATATAAAATTAAATTATAATTTTATCATGGAAACTAAAAAAACTTAAAGTTTTCTTGAATCTTCTCCCCAATAATTTGAACAACAAAGACTATGTATGAAGCCCCTTAGCCTAGCCTTTCCGTAATTTTTTCCAACCTGGTATCACCCAATCCAAATTGGCACCAAAATTCTTCCATAATTGTGCATGTTATATTAGTAATTCCATCAAGATCATCATACCCGTTGATGCCAAGCCACCTTCCTTGAACGCCGAAAAAATGGAGATCCTTCTTGGTGAACTCCTGCAAGAAAAGTCCCCGGAGATCGGATATTCCGGTGGGGACCCTTCGACGCTCAAGTCAGTCACTCGGAAACAAACAAGAGTTAACTAGCAGAAAGAGGCTAGAAAGCTAGAGTTCAGAATCCTCCCTCACCGTGAGAGTGTGTGCTTTTATACCTGTTCGAGGGTTTCTCTCCTCCTCATCTCTAGGAGGTTGCCGATTTTGAGGTACCACTATTCGGTAATAGACAAAAGGCAAGGCTGATAGTAACGGGTCGTACCCATTATTGGGCATGTCAGAGGTGTCCTGCCTCGCCTGCCACCCGCCAAGTGCGGCACTACGGGTGCCAGGCGGCTTTGGTTGCATTAGGAGCGTGCTGTTACGGGGCATGGCCATGCGCTGTTACGGGCGAGTGGTGGACCATACGCCATTATGGAGTACGGCCACATGCTGTTACGGGTGAGTGGTGGACCATACGCCGTTATGGAGTATGGCCACGTGCTGTTACGGGCGAGTCAGGTGGCTCGAGGCCTTAGGTTGCTGGTCCCAGGGCCGGACCATGACGAAGCTCGAGGCCGAGGGTGCCTCGGAGGTTGAAGGTGCCTCGGAGGCCGAGGGTGCCTTGGAGGCTGAGGGTGCCTTGGAGGCTAAGGGTGGGCTCCGTCAGTCTCCCACACTGTTAACCTTAATGATACTGGATCAGCCACATCAGATGCCCCTCGCTCCTGAGACGAAGCGGGCCCATCTCTGCAAGATGAAAGGGGTGTCACCTCTCCAGTGGCTGATCCCATCTGCTGCCAACCGCTCCCGGACACATGTCTCTGACGCTGCAATGACTTTACGCGGGCGACGTGGGGATGTGAAGGGACGGCCATTGCCATCCATCCGATCTGCAGCGATCGTCCTCGAGGCAAGGTCGTCCTCTTGAAATCCATGAAAAGCGGCCGCCATCATTGCCATCATGATGATGATGTCAGCGGCGTCCCGTCATTGGCCGGGGGCGGATCGTCTCACGCACCGAGCGCCTGCCAAGGCGACCCAGCCTATAGCGGAGGTCCACGTGGCTAAGTAAGTAGAGCGGGACGATTTGAAATCATTTTAAGCCGGGTGAAGGACTAGCCTCCGTCACTTTGCTTTAGTTGTCTTCTTCCCCTTGCCCCCGACTTCTCCTGCAACCTGAGAATCAGCTTTCCATTTTCTTCTCCAGGTTAGCCCTCTGTCCCTTCTAGACCTTCCTTTTTCTTTACCACTTCCCGCCATGGCCTCCTCTCATTCTTCGTCCTCCGCTCCTCCTAGCGACCACATTTCTTCATCAAGGCTTCGTGCCTCTCCTTCTCCTCCCCTCTCATGGTCCTCCGATCCGGAGGATCGCGTTCCCCTTGCCCAGCGGTTGGTCATCGGCTGGGCTCCCACGAGGAGACGCCCGGGCCACGGCAGGGCTCCAGTGAGAGGCGCCGGGCGGCGGCCGGCACCTCCTCGAGGGTGGGGGCGGAATCCCTGACGGGGATCGCCTTCATGGTAACGGGCCAAGACCTGGCAAACATCAGGGCCCGTTACCAGATCTCCCGAGATGTCGGGCTTTTCCTCCCGACCCCCGATGACAAGGTGGTCTCTTCCCGGCCCGGTAGAGTGGCCATTTATAAAATTTCTTTTAGATTAGGTCTCCGCCCGCCTCTTCATCTTTTTTCATCAATCTTTTGGATTATTACTCCCTGACCCCCACTCAGCTGGTCCCAAACTCCCTTCGGACCATTTGTGCTTTCATTATTCTCTGCCACCACCTCAAAATTACACCCGACTCTCCCTCTTTCGCTGTTTTTATATCCTTAGGCAGCAGGCGGGTTGGTGGCTGTTCCAGCCCCAACCCGGCCGTGTCCTTAAGCTGCTTCTCCCCTCCTCTGTCAAGGGATGAAAATCTTGGTTCTTCTTTGTGGACCTCGACCACGTTAAGCCCGGGTGCGGGGATCCTGATCTTCGGCCCAACATGAATTCCGCTATACTCCCGGGAGATAAGGAAGCACTGGGGCAGCTGTTGACCGCCGACATCCCCAGGTACAACCTGCTTTTGTCGGAGAACAATTTCCAGCTGGCGGGCCTCACCACCCAAACCGGTGAGTAGAAGGCGTCCCATACTTAGCCAAATTGCCCTCTCTTTTCTTCTGTGTCTATTTTTTATTTTTTTTTTTGTTTTATTTTTTTTAACTCCGACCGATGTTGCGCAGCAATGAAGCCTTCGACTGCCATGCTCAGGAAGGCTGCATCCAAGAGGATGAGGGCCCAAGGGGGACCGAGAGAGGGGCAGCAGGCCTTGGCCTCCAAATGTCCGATTGTGCAGGCTTCCCCGCCCCCTAAGTGCCGGGGACCTCCAACTGCGCCCATGGATCTGACGTCCGACACCCCACTAGAGGAGGTGAGGGTTGAGGGGGTGACCGAGAAGCCCCAAGTGCCTGCCGAACCAGCTCCGGTGGAGGCAGAACAGGCCCCAGGCACCGAGTCTTCGGTGGCAGCAAGCCCACCTTTGGAGGAAACGCCGGCGGACAGCCCCCCAAGCAACGAGCCCGAGCGCGCTGAGGCTGCCAAGGGAAGTGGGGCCGGACTGACCCCCGAGGGTTTTCCTTGATGAATGACGGATGCCAAGCGGAATGGCTCATGTCCCAGGTTGTTCAGTCCAACTTTTAGGAGGAACTCCGGAACCTGGGGACGACCAGGTTCTTCAGGGAGGCCTTCTCAGCCTTGGTCCGAGTAAGTTACCTTCCTTGCCCTTGACTTGAAATTTTGAATAGTTTTCCTGGCTGACATCTCGAGTATAGGTGACGAACTCCCTGGTGCTCACTCAGGAGGCTATCGGTGAAGGGGAGGCCATCCTCCGCCAGATCCAGTAAGATGCCGAGGATGCCCAAGCCTGTGCCGAGGCTATAGAGAAGGCTCTAGTATCGACGAGGACCGACCAAGCCGATGAAATGAAGAGGGCCGAGAGCAGAGCGGAGGCTGAAGCCAACCGACTGCAAGTGGCACTCAGTCAACTTGCCGAGGTCGAGGGCGCCATCGAAGCTTGAAACGTTCACATCGCCGAGTTGAACTCGGTCATCCAGGCGGCCGAGGATAGGGCGAGGCATGCCGAAGAGGAGGCAGAGCACGCCAAAGGGGTCGAGAGAACGGCGGCAGCCGAGCTAGGGTTGCCAAGGTGGAGGCCGCCACCGAGCTAGGGCTGTCGCGGCCATGGAAGAGTTCAAGGTATCATAGCACTTCGCCCATGAGCTGGTCGAAGCTAATGTAGATTCCTACATCCAAGGGTTCCGCGATGCTAGGAAGAAGGTGGCCCGGGTCTTGAAGCTCCCCCGCGCCTTAGAGATCGAGTCGGACCAAGAGTCCGAGGGGGCCCCCTCAGATGATGAGCCTGCGGCTGATCAATAGTTTTTGCGTTGTAATTTTTCCTTCGCTCTCTTTTTGTCTTTGTACTAAGTTCGGCCCAACCGAAATTTTGTAAACACTTCAATATCAATGAAGTATAATTTTTATCTGCCATGTTCTTTTAAGTCCCCAGCTCGCCGATGTGGGACCCTTAGCGGCCGCATCAGCAGAGGGGTAGCTCTCGTGACCACGACTTAGTTGTGTAGGGCCAGACTCTGGGAGAGTCAAGGTCGAACCTAGGGCCATGTCCGCCTCGGGGAGTCGGGCTTCTGAGCACCGATGGAACATCGGTCTTGGACTGCCAAGGAGAACTCGGGCTTCTGAGCACCGATGGAACATCGATCTTGGCCTGCCGAGGAGGACTCGGGCTTCTGGGGACTGATGGAACATCAACCTTTGACTGCCGAGGAGAACTCAGGCTTTTTGAATCCGATGGTACATTGGGTCTTCAGTGCCAATCGTACATTGGGCTTTTCATACCGAGCTGGCCTCGAGCTTTTTGAATCCGATGGTACATCGGGTCTTCAGTGCTAATGGTACATTGGGCTTTTCATGCCGCGCTGGCCTCAGACTTTTTGAATCCGATGGTACATCGGGTCTTCGGTGCCAATGGTACATTAGGCTTTTTGTTGAGAACCGATAGTACATCGGTCTGCCAGTGGTACACTAGGCTTTCATGCTGAGCTGGCCTTGAACTTTTTGAATCCGATGGTACATCGGGTCTTCGGTGCCAATGGTATATTGGGCTTTTTGTTGAGAACCGATGGTACATCAGTCTGCCTGTGGTACACTGGGCTTTCCATGCCGAGCTGGCCTCTGGCTTTATGAATCCGATGGTACATCGGATCTTCAGTGCCAATGGTACATTAGGCTTTTTGTTGAGAACCGATGGTACATCGGTCTGCCAATGGTATACTGGGCTTTCCATGCCGAGCTGGCCTTGGGATTTTTGAATCCGATGGTACATTGGGTCTTTGGTACCAATGGTACATTGGGCTTTCTATTGAGAACCGATGGTACATCGGTCTGCCAGTGGTACACTGGGCTTTCCATGCTGAGCTGGCCTCGGGCTTTTTGAATCCGATGGTACATCGGTCTGCCAGTGGTACACTGGGCTTTCCATGCTAAGCTGGCCTCGGGCTTTTTGAATCCGATGATACATCGGGTCTTTGATGCCAATGGTACATTGGGCTTTTTGTTGGAAACCGATGGTACATCGGTCTACCAGTGGTACACTTGGCTTTCCATGCCGAGCTGGCCTCGGGCTTTTTGTTGAAAAGATGAGATACTTGAACTCATGTTTATTAATAGCGGGGCAAGAGCCTGAAAGTGTACAAACATGAAATTTAACGTAAAGAGAGGGTACACTATTGATAATACCGACGGAGGTTGTCAGCGTTCCACATCTGCGGGAGCGGCCTCCCATCCAGCTCTTCAATTTTGTATGCTCCGTGGCGGAGTGCCTCAATAGGGTCCTTCCTAGTTCTGTGCTAACTTGCCTCCTTCCGTCGGTTTTGAGATTTCGGCTCGCTGAAGGATGAGGTCCCCCGGCAAGAAGGTCCTTGGGCGGACGCGAGCATTGTAATACCTAACCGCTCTATCCCGTACCTCTTCCACCAGGTCGAGGTTGGCCCACAACTGGCTCGGATTGTCCTCTTTGCAGTATGCCTCCATCCTGGGGCTTGGGGCACCAATCTCCACAGGAATGATGGCTTCGGATCCGAAGATGAGGCTAAAGGGGGTCTCTTCAGTGGGAGCGTATGGCGTTGTGTGGTAGGCTCATAGCACGTTGTGGAGCTCCTCCACCCATCATCCTTTGCAGTCATCCAGACGAGCTCTCAGTCCTTGGAGAATGATGCGGTTGGTCACATCGGCCGCTCCGTTGGTCTGAGGATGCCCTACGGAAGTGAACTGCTGATAAATGCTGAGTTCAGTGCAGAATCCTCGAAAGGTGCGTTGTCGAATTGCTGGCCGTTGTCGGTGATCAGGGTATGCGGTAGCCCGAACCGACATATTATAGACTTCCAGAAGAAGACCCTCACCTTGCTCTCGGTGATCTTGGCAAGCACCTCGGCCTCAATCCATTTGGTGAATTGGTCGACGGCCACTAACAAAAATATGCGCTGCTCAGAGGCCGAAGGAAATGGTCCCAGAATGTCCATACCCCACTGGACGAAGGGTCAGGGTGCTGCTAGGGGGG
The DNA here is from genome assembly GCA_900491605.1 of Calamus simplicifolius. NCBI lineage: Eukaryota > Viridiplantae > Streptophyta > Magnoliopsida > Arecales > Arecaceae > Calamus > Calamus simplicifolius. Next base: position 319,998 of record UESW01004089.1, on the reverse strand, counting down.
TCAGTTGAGATGTCGGTTGTCGCTGGATGCTAGCATGGCGCTGGCAGCTGTCGCATTTCTTGACAAGCTCGGCTGCATCCTCTCTCATGGTCAGCCAATAGTACCCTTGCTGCAGAGCCTTGTACGCCAGGGCTCTGCCCCGAGATGACTCCTGCAGATGCCTTTATGGATTTCTCGCAGGATGTAATTAGCCTCCATGGGATCGACACACCTGAGGATCGGGTATGAGAATGATTTTTGGTAGAGCTTCCCATCCATCATTAAGAACTTCGGGACCCACCACCTGAGCAGTCTGGCCTCAACCGGGTCTTCAGGGAGGACACCATCGGTCAAGTATCAGATGTAGGCATCCATCCAAGAGGGCTCTTGCTCGACCGGCAGTGCTTCCTCTGCTGCTTCAATGCTTGGGACTTGTAGATGCTCCACGTACATCCTTCCCAAGGTTCCGTTGGCCGAGGTGGCCAAGCGGGACAGCGCATCAGCCCTGGCATTCTCCACTCGGAGAATGTAGCTGACGTGGAAATATGAAAACCGAGAGGCTTGGGACTGCACCTTGTTCAGGTAATGAGACATGACTAGGTCTCTGGCCTCATACTCCTCAGTGACTTTCCCGAAGACCAGCTAGAAGTCCATGAAGGCCCTCAGACGCTCCGCACCGAGCTCCTTGGCTAGCTTCATCCCTGCCAGTAGGGCTTCATATTCTGCCTAGTTGTTGATGGCCAGAAAAAGAAATCGAAGGGCATACTCCACCATCTCCCCCTTGGGGCTCGCAAGAAATGGCACATAAAGAAGCTTTAGAGGCACGGAAATGGGCCAAATGGCAGGAGCTGGCGTAAAGAGGGAAAATATTAAAAATGGATAAAAAATGGACTCTAGATGGGAACGAAAGCCTCTCTCCCCTTTTTCTAGCGTCCCCCACCTCAAGGTCCCCCTCCCAGTAAAAAGCCAAAGCTGGCAGCAGAGTTAAAATTTTCGGACCCCTCTATTGTCGCCTTCCCACCACTCCCTCCACCTCTCTCTATCTCTCACCAGCCAACAAGCATCATCGTACCAAAAATGAGGTGATAAAAGTGGAGAAAAATATGGAGATTATTTAGATAGATTAAAAAAACAAATCTTAGATGGAACTAAAGAGACGGAGGAAGAGTTACCTGGCCTTACGACGCCCCTTCTCCTCTCCTCCTTCGTTTGGGACGGGAAGCAAATGCATTGGCGATGACCAAGGGCGGGGATGGCGCGAGGGAGGAGATAAGGTTAGATTCGGCGAGCATGAGGAATGAAATGGGGTTAGGGCACGCGGATAATCAAAATTTTGAGATGCCAATTTCATCGCTATATTAGCAACGCCATTAATAATCGCATTGTAAAATACCGACTAAATATGTCATAATTTATTGCTATTTTAGATTGCATTGCCTTAATTGCATTGCTAATTAGTGACATAAAAAATTATGTTGCTAAAATATCGATGAAATGTGTCACATTTAATTACTTTTTTAGCGACGCAATTAACGATTGTCATAAAAGAATGCATCACTAAAATATCAACTAAATGCATCACAATGTCATCGCTATTTTGCGACTTGCAATTTTCTTTTACATACACAAATATATATATATATATATATATATATATGTGTGTGTGTGTGTGTGTGTGTGTGTATCTATATGTATGTATATATATACACACACACATACATACGGTATGTATATATATATATATATATATATATGTGTGTGTGTGTGTGTGTGTGTTTGTGTATGTATGTATATGTATATATGTGTATGTATGTATGTATATGTATATACTATGTGTATGTATGTATGTATATGTATATAATATTTTAATTAATTTAGTACTTAAGGTTTTTACTAGAAATGATAGGCAATTTATGAAATATAACATAAAGTTTCATGTTTGATTCTTAAAGCATCTTTAAAAAAAATAGAGGATCGATTCTCAAGTTAGCATCAAAAGCTAGGAGGGTTGGTTCTACGATTTTGGACCTAAAACCAATCTAATCAAACCAAATCAATCCTATCATATTAGGTTTCTATCATTTTTCATATTATTCTAACTCATTCTCGCCCTTATATTAATCTCTATTATTTTTATTATAAAAAAGATCCTTTGCCCAAAAATAAAAAAGAAAATAAAGAAAACACTTAATTAGTATCCTGGATCTTTTAAGAATTAATTTTTTAAAAAAAACTATTCGAAAGAGAAGCATTTTATGAACAATTTATCAAAATGGAGTGCTTTAGGCGGGCTTAATAGACATCTCAAGTAGGTTTGCAATATGAATAGAAATCATTGATTCAAATAATTTCTATAAGGTAAAATCATATATTCAACAGATGATTTGTATAGAAAATTATTTGTATGATTCCAAACACATAAAAATTATTTGATGAATAAATAGTTTATTTATTTTTTATAAAAGCTTGATATTGAACTAAAATATAATATATTAAATTTAATGCTTACACAAGCTACTCTAGTTTATGGTTTGAATTTTATATTATGAATTATTTTTGTAAAACTCTTAAATTGTAGCCTTTAAAATAATTTTATAATTTTTAAAAAATAAATATTTAAATCCTATAATAATTATATTTTTGAATTTTATATTTAAATATACTAATATTTTTTGCATAAATATTTTTACTTTTTTAAAATAATAATTTGATAAATACAATATAAAATATAAAATTTAAATTATAATTTTATCATGACAACTAAAAAAACTTAAAGTTTTCTTGAATCTTCTCCCCAATAATTTGAACAACAAAGACTATGTATGAAGCCCCTTAGCCTAGCCTTTCCGTAATTTTTTCCAATCAGGTAGCACCCAATCCAAATTGGCACAAAATTCTTCCATAATTGTGCATGTTATATTAGTAATTCCATCAAGATCATCATACCTACTTTCAAGAGAGATTTGGTTCACTACAAGAATCCACTATATCATTTTGACCCCATTTGGCTAAGCTTTAAGAGGGCCCAAAAGTACCTTTAGAAGCTTAAAAGGTATTTCTAGGTGGTTTTATGGTGTTTGACAAAATTTTGAAAGTGCTTTGTAGCTCTACCAAAAGTTATTGAAAGCTCTATTTGTGAAAGCTCTAATTTGGGCTTTTTTCAAAAATTATATTTATCAAAAATTAAAAAGTTAATTTTGTTATAACATTATTATAATATTGTAATATATTAAAAAATATAATTATTATATTTGTATGAAAATATTGTTATAATTATAATATATTGTGTATGTAAAATAATAATATAATAATATTATAAAATACTATAATATAGTGTACAAATATAATATTATTATACCTATAATGTTAATTTTTTATATTACAATAATTATATATCAATATTATATTTTATTATTAGATAATAATGATCATAATTTTAATAATATTATAATACAATTATTAAATAATGATAAAATAATAAATCATAATAATTTTATATTATAGTCATTATTATATTTTTATATTGTATTATAATATTATAATATGATATATTTTAAAATTATGTTATAATATTATAATAATATTAGAATAATTTTTAATAAGTTAAGATAATTGAAAGTATTATGTATATTTTTTATTATTTTTATTATAAAAGTATTTTTTTTTTTTATGACCAAGTAAATACTAAAGTCTCACAATACTTTAAAATATAATTACTAAATATCAGTTAGTAATTCAGCAACTAGGCTTTTGCTGCTTGTAGCTTAATGGGCCATCCCATGTGCCCTATTCTGCACAGAATGGACATTGTTTGCTGAAGAACGGACACGTTGGAAGATGAAATTGCTTTCTTCATTCAGAATGAAGCAGACATAGCTCACCTGAATGCTAGATTGTTGATCATGTGTTTATGTTTCATTAATCTGATCCATAAAAAAAGTGTCAGATTTATTGATCCAGTTGGATCATTGGGAATTTAAGTAGGTCAAATTTTTTTCTTCTTAAGAAAAACAAAAACAGAAAAATATAATGCTTTGGTAAATGTTTAGATAGGGACTAATAATTTCTTAGTAGATTGCTGATCAGAGCAAAATTTCTGCATTTCTAGGCTTTCAGGCTCAACTAAGAATAATTCCCAACAAGAAGTTAACCAACATTCAATCCTAGATAATCTTAATGTGGGCGAGTTCTAATTCAGTTCCCACCAACATATCTTCTTGGTTTCCTCCTTGGGCACAAGCATGTTAAATCCATTTGCAAAGGAAAGTATAATCTTAGTTCCAAGGGATGTTCTAAGTGATGTAAGTATACAATAAGCACCTGAACCTAGTTTTGGAGATCAACACTAAGATACACTCTTAATCTCTAATCAGACAAGCTCTTGGACAAGTTATTCTCATGTTGCATTAACTGCATTCATGATGCACCTAAGAAAATCTCATGTAAACTAGGAACTGGAACACCGTCTTGAGGCAAGGGTTATCACAATAAAGATACTGCAAACCAAACTATGCTGAAACACCGACGACCCTTACAATTGCCAAGACTAAATAGAAAATTTATTATTGCGGAAACTAATTTCTGCTGAAAGTAAATTCTACAACCAGACCTAATAGCATGTTAAACAAAGAAAAAAAAAAAAACAAAGTGCAAACAAAGCCAATACAATCCAACATGGATCGTAAGCCAGTGCTCGAGAGTTACCATGCTAGCCATGCCAAACTATTGGTATGGAAGGGTGATGACCATATTCACATACACTGATAGTAATTTGGATTGCTTTTGATACAAAGTTCTAACATATATGAAGATTACAATACTCAAAATAATACTTGGAAAGTGGAGGAAGATAACTATTATATTATAAGTTTACAAAATTCTACTCACACTTGACTCAATATATTAAGCCTTATTTATAGATACATAAGGATGACTTTCAATCTACCCTCATGAATACAAGCAACCCTTTAAATTTCAATGACTCTTAGTTTCCTAAATCTCTTAAACTCTTAGATTTAAGACTTTTATAACTCTTAGATTTAAGAGTTTCATGACTCTTTGATTTCTTAAACGTATTAAATGCTAGACTCTTAAACTTGCAACTATTAATGGCAATAACTTTGACTCTTAAACTTTATGACTCTTAAGTTCTATAACATGCATTAATAAATATTATAAATTACTTCCAATATTATTCCTCCTTAATTTGTAATTTTTTAAATATCTTCAATTACTAACTTAGACCACAATTAGAAAGAAAATTATGCGTAGCGCAAGCTCTTCCTTTTAGTATATGAGAATGTGTCCCTACATATTCTTTGATCACTCTGTCTTCCATCTCTAGCATTTAACTTTTGTTTACATCTTCATATCCATTCTTCATATCTTTGTACCTTTCATACAAATCTTGCATAGAGATCTTGACCTTTTCTATTTCCCAAAAATAAACATTCTTAACAATAATGTTATAAATACCTTTCAAATAACTAATTGCTTACAATGCTGCATCATTTTCAGTTTCTTTCTTTGTAACAGTTGCATGATCTTCAATCATCAGTCTCCTACTTGTATCTTCAAAGTCAACTGTTGCAATAAAGATCGATGAGTGATCTGGTCCAGATTTTTCACAAGTGTACCTTATTGGTAAAAAATCAAAATTTTTAAGTATTTCTTTAAGCATTAATTTGAATGACACAACCATTACTATAGCATTTTCATCCTTCATTTTGCGCAATTGATGTTGTTAACGAGGTTTGTTATCTTTAACCTCTGAAGACTGCTCTTGTCTTCTTTTTCTTTTGCAAAATCTATTTTCTTAGACTTGCACATTTTTCAATGTATTCTTTTTTATCTAAAGACTTAACACCTTGATGGAGGATATGAACAACTTCTTCACGAACTTCTTTCAACTCTGAAGCCGCTCTCTGATTCTCTAGCTCTCTAGCTCTCTGGCTTTTTGTTTCTTACTTTAGGATCAACCAGGCTTTAATACCACTGTTGGTATAGAAGGGTAATAAGAACATTCACATACACTGATAGTAATTTGGATTGCTCTTGATAGAAAGCTCTAATATATATGGAGATTACAATGCTCAAAATAATACTTGGAGAGTGGAGGAAGATAATCCTTATATTATAAGTTTACACAATATTTCACTCACACCTTATATTATAAGTTTTCAAAACATTTCATTCACACGGATTCAATACATTAAGTCCTATCTATATATACATAAGGTGACTTTCAATTTATCCTCATGAATACAAGCAATCCTACTCTTAGACTTCCATAACTTTAAAAGACTTTTATAACTCTTAGATTCAAGAGTTATATGACTCTTTTGATTTCTTAAACATATTAAATGCTAGACTCTTAAACTTGCAACTATTAATGATAATAATTTTGACTCTTAAACTTTATGAATCTTAGGTTCTATATATAACATGCATTAATAATTATAAGCTCCTACCACTGCCTCCAACTCCTCATAGAATATCTTCTTGAGCCTTGCCATACTCTCCGGCTCCAGCGCCACCGCCAACGAAAGCCCACCATCGCCTCCGTGGTTGCGCATGATGTGCACCCCCCCGTTGTATTGCAGGCTTGCACGCCCCACGAACACTGGCTTCCCCCATCCAAGGTCGGCCTCATAAAGCGGTAGCTTCAGCCAGCTGGTCACCCACAAATCAGTGCGCGGCAGCTCCCACGTCCCCCTCTGCAATCCGTTCACATCCTTACGCTGCTCCATGTAGTCTATGAGCGACCGGATGTATTCATCATTTAATCGAATAGTTGCACCGTGGACCGTATCGACACTGAACTCGAGTGGATTGGCCAGGACGTCTCCGATAGTTGCAACTGCTATTGCCCTGAAGACGGCATTGCCGAGATAACCTTGTGGGAGTGGCGGCTTAACACGAGTACGCGCATCGGCGGCTATGTACAATCGGGTTTCTTGATTGCTTGAAAGCTGGCGAGCCTGGCAGATGCACCGCCAAACGAGGGCGACGACGCTTCGAAGGTGGAGAAGGGCTTCTTGCCGCCGCCGCCGCCGATGTTTTTGAGGGAATCGAGCTGGGGCTTGGATAGCTTAAGGATGGCGGAGTCGAAGGAGATCTTGATGCCAGTGGAAGGCTTTGCTGGAGCTTCCACGAGTATTCGACATGGTCGAAGAGGATGGTTGGTGGAGACCGAGATCGGAGAAGGGTGCGGTCGAGGTAAGGTGGGACGGCGAGCTCGATGCCTCGGGAGATTTCGGCCAATGTGTTGATGAAGTGGAGTGCCCCGAGGCCATCTGCGGCGCAGTGGTGCACGGCGGTGCCCAGGCACACCCCACCGCACTTGAAGAATGTGACCTGCAACGATTTGGATTTGCGTTAGGATGATGCATGGTTTCTGTGCTTGTTTGTTCGATGAATTCAAGTACTGTTTATGGAAGAATGTAGCGGATCAGAAAGGAGAGCATGCAGAAGAGTATACAACATGCTGATCTATGCTTTGATCCAGGGACCCCACGTTAAACAACCCCACGATAAAATCGATCACCGATTAGACGCTAATCTTTAGGGAACGTTAACAAAAATAATACATGATTAAATAATAAATTATACCTATATTTTTTATTGGGGATGAAGCCTGATAAATAAACGATTTACCACTAGCCGTCCATGCGTCCGACCTCTAATGGTGATCCACGTGAAGATCTTTTGATATGCCCTTCCAGGATTGATGATAACCTTTTTGCGAGAGATGGTAGCACCTTTTTTTTTCAATTGATTTTTCAAATCAAAAAATTTATTTTGATCAAAATCAAATCTAGATCAATCAAGAGAGAGAAGATGTCCTAGAGAAAGAAATGATTTTTAGAGAGAGAAAGTGGGTGTTAGGCATCCAGAGAAGAAAAAAATGAGAAGTTAGGCGTATATCTCTAAGGGAATGTCTCTCTTCTTTTTATACATAAAAAGCAAGTTATATGGTTCCATAAAAAAAAATTTTGTTTCAACCACCTAACCATTCAATCATATCAAGTTGATAATAAATTATCCTAATATTTGTTATAATAAATTATCCTAACAAATTTAGGATATTTGTTATCATAATAATGTTAGAATTACAACCACCAAACCACATCTCTAAAAAAATAAAAAATCGGTTATCCTATGAAACCAACTTGCAACCTTGGATTTGGCTTGGCTTCGTGATAACGCCCCAAATCATGGGTGTTCCCTCCTCCATGACGTGGAGATGTGTCATGCCCATCACATAGGCAAAGATCCATCTTTCATGTTGCTCGATCTCAGCCCTCGACTTAATTAGGTTTTCACGAATCAAATCATGCCATCATATGGACTCAATTAAATACCACATTATTAATCTCAATTAATCTAAGCCATTCATCATATGGATCAAGCCCAATCGAGTATCCAATTAATGAATTTTATATGTACATCACATGTACAAAAGGTCTCTCCCTCGAACACAAAATTCTTTCCTCTATAATGAATCCTATTCATCAATTTCATATTCTCTTATTAAGATTGAGTCCAACCCAATCCTAATTGATTGATCATCTAATTTGAATTAAGTCTAACTTAATTTCATTTTAACTTCATCCAAAATCGTCTTAATGCGTGTAACCCATTAGGTCCCTTAACATGTTGGCAATAATCATGTCCCTCATATTGACCCTAAGGATGACTTGATCAGTACCTTGTCCAAGTCAATTCTTTAACCAAATCAATGCTTTGATTAAGTCAAAGAATCCATGATTATAGATCATGAGCAACCTCTAGCAAAGCATCATGACCACCCAAGTGTTAAAGGTTTTGTTGACGTGGTCATCAACACATGTCCATGAATGGTTAACTTACGATTCAATTCCTTCGTCACATATTCCAAATTAATTAGTGGTATGAAATATGTCAACCATGTAATTGATCTTTATTTACTTGATCTCAAAAAATTTGACTCACATGAATTAGAACTTCGAAACCATTTTGAATTCCAACTCAACCTTGCAAGGATTTAACAATCAATTTAATCCATCAAGTGGCCGTGGGATATAACCCTTTCTATCAAGAGGGATAAATCCTGTCTTGATCAAACACCACCTTTATGTGCTTCATGTCATACCCAATCGACACTATATTTACCATCCATGGCTAGAACGATGTTTTCATGTCGTCAAAGCATGACATTCCACATATGAGGTGCAATAAAGATCTCAAATCAAAGGATCACTCGCACCACCATCATCAGAGTTCAACCATCGATACTATATAGAATATCCATATGGGATCTCTGTGCAGGTCATCCAATGCATCGTTATAATAACGAACATCCACATACCTATTCAAGTATCTCCATACTTTAGCTTGCGAGATTAGCTGCTTACCACAAGGGTAAAGATATGCAATGTGTGCTAGTCTTATCGGGTTCGATAGTGTCCAGTCCTGTCTACGCATCGACTAGAAAAATTTAAAGAATCAAACCATAATGTACAATTTTAGATCTCACAATTTATAATCTCTATTACAAATTCCATATGCACAATTCACATTCTTTTAAACTTTATCTCACAGGTAAAATACATCTAATTTATGTATATATATATATATATATACACTTGAATAGATAAAGAAACCAATAAATTTGATTTACATTCATAAAGAAATATGTACAAACTAGCATCTAATCGATTGGATTTAGGGCACACACTAACAATCTCCCACTTGCACTAGAGTCAATCACCCATCTTTTTAATACCAATTGACTTAGCATGACTATCATGCTTCTACTGCGGCAGAACTTTAGTGAACGGATCGGCAATATTGTCATTCATGGGAACTCGTTCTATTTTTATATCATTTCATCCAATGATTTCTCTAATTACATGATATCTTCTAAGTACATGTTTGGACCTCTGATGAGACCTTGGCTCCTTGGCTTGCACAATAGCTCCATTATTATCACAATATAAGACTACTAGATTAACAATGCTTGGAACCACTCTAAGTTCAGTGATAAACTTTTTGATCCAAACTGTTTCTTTAGCTGCATCTGATGCGATGTACTCGGCTTATTTGAAGAGTCGGCAGTCATCTCTTGCTTAGAACTCTTTCAGCTGACTGCACCATCATTGAGTGTGAACATATAGCCTGATTGTGATTTATAATCATCTCTATCAGACTGAAAACTAGAATCCGTATAACCCCAAACTATAAGATCGGATCCTTCATAAATCAAGAGCATATCCTTAGTCCTTGACAAGTACTTAAGGATATTATTATCATCCAATGTTTCTCACTAGGGTTTGCCTAATATCTACTCGTGATACTCAAGGCATAAGAAACATTAGGCCTCATACATAGCATCGCATACATAATGGATCCAATTGCTAATGCGTATGGTATCCTATCCATGTACTCTCTTTCCTCTTGGGTCTTAGGACTCATATCCTTGAAGAGATGTACCCCATGTGACATTGGCAGGAATCCCTTCTTGGATTCCTTCATGCTAAACCATTTTAGCATTTTATCTATGTACGTGGATTGGATTAATCCAAGCAACATTCTAGATATATCTCTATAGATCTTTATACCAAGTATATAGGCTACTTCTCTCAAATTCTTCATGGAGAATTTACCTGACAACCAATCCTTTACTTTTTTAAGGAAGGATACATTGTTTCCTATTAATAATATATCATCCACATATAATATCAAGAAAACAATATCACTCCCACTAACCTTCTTGTAGATACATGGATCATCCTTATTTTTGATGAAATCAAAACCCTTTGATTGTCAAATCAAATTGGATGTTCCAACTTCTAAAGGCTTTCTTAAGCCCATAAATAGACCTTTGTAGCTTGCATACTTTCTTAGGACCTATGGATTCAAAATCCTCTGGTTGTGTCATATACACATCCTCCTCTAAATTTTCATTTAGAAAGGCAGTCTTGACATCCATCTGCCAATCTCATAGTCAAAATATGCTTTATTGCAAGCAAGATCCTTATGGACTTATGCATGGCTATAGATGAAAAGGTTTCATCAAAGTCAACACCTTGTCTTTGCTTATAACCTTTTGCAGCTAGCCTTGCCTTATAGGTAATCATATTACCATCCATGTTGGTCTTCTTCTTGAAAACCCATTTGCATCCAATGGGTTTTACCCCTTTAAGTGGATCAACTAAGGTCCATACTGGTTGTCATACATGGAGTCCATTTAGATTTCATGGCCTTAAGCCATCTCTTGGAGTTAATATCATACATTGCCTCATTGTAGTTGGTAGGCTCATTATCCTCTATAAGAAATGCATATCTCTTATAGATGTGAATTGTCCTACTAGATATCTACGTAGCTGGTGTGTACTTGGAGCTACATGTTGCTTTACCTCTCTTAATAGAAACTCATGCAATAGCTGCCTGAATATGGGTTGAGTCTCCAGCTCAACTTTCACTACATTCGGCATGTGCTCCATTCCATCTAATGGGCGTTTATTAATTTGTGGTTCTTGAGCTTCACTAAGTTCAATCTTACTCCCACTACCCATTGTGAGAATCTCATTCTCTAGAAATGTGGCATGTCTTGAGACAAACACCCTTTTCTCAAGTGGCTGGTAGAAGTAATATCCTTTTGTTTATTTTGAATATCCCACCAAATTGCATTTATCAAATCTAGCTTCAAGCTTGTCTAATTTATTACGCTTCACATAAGCATAACAACCCCAAACCCTTAAATGATTAAGGGATGGTTTCTTTCCATACAATATCTCATATGGAGTGGAGTTGACCGATTTAGATGGAACTCGGTTTAAGGTATATTCGGCAGTATCTAGCGCATAACCCCAAAATATTTTTGAAAAATCCGCAAGGCTCATCATCGAATGTACCATATCTAATAGTGTACAATTTCTTCTTTCTGACACACCATTGTGCTATGGTGTACTAGAAGGAGTCTATTGAGGAAGAATCTCATTCTCCTTCAAATAATCTACGAACTGATGGCTCAAGTATTCATCACCTCGATATGATCGAAGTATCTTAATACTTTGTCAGTTTGTTTTTCTACTTCACATCTGAATTCTTTGAACTTTTCAAAGGCTTCATATTTGTGTTTCATCATATACACATAACCATATCTAATATGGTCATCTATGAATATGATGAAATAAGAAAAACCTCCTATAGCTTGAATATTGATGGGTCCACATACATCCGAATGTACTAAACCCAAACATTCAATTGCCCGCTCACCTTTTCCAGTAAAAGGTGACTTGGTTCTTGCCAGGTAAACATGACTCGCATTCCTCAAACGATTTTCAATCAAATGAGCCCAAATATCCATCCTTATGTAACTTGGTTAAACGCTTTTTCATTTACATGGCCTAGACGACAATGTCATAGGTATGAGTCCCTAGTATTATTTGATTTTAATCTTTTTGATTCAATATTGAGAATAGGGGCTTGAAGATTAAGAACATAAATTCCGTTGAACAATTCAGCAGAACCAAAGAATATTTCATTTCAAAAAATAGAAATAGATTTATTTTCAATTTCAAATGAATACATATCCATTACTAAACATAAAACAGATATAATATTCTTTGTTATGTTCAGAACATAGTAACAATTACTAAGTTCAATTACAAGCCCTGTGGACAAAGATAAAGAACAAATTCCTATGGCTAATGCAACAACCTTTGCTCCATTTTCATTCGTAGGATCACTTCATCTTTCTCTAATCTTCTATTATTTTTTATCATCTCCATATTAATACAAATATGAGACCCATAACCGATATCCAATACCCAAGTGGAATAAGAAGTAATAGAAGAAAACATCTCAATTATATATGCACATGATGTAGAAGCATCCCTATGCTTCTTATCTTTCAGACTGGCCCGATAAGCCCTACAGTTATGCTTTCAGTGCCCATCCTTACCACAGAAGTGACATTTTTTTTTTGGCTACATTCTTTAGCCAATAAAAAAATTGGGTCCGGTCAGCTTGTTGGACTCTAGGTTACCTCTAAGGTTAATGTTCACACTCATGGTGCCTCTTACAACTGTATAGAAAATAGAACGAATCAATTATTATGAATGCAAATCATTAATTTAATATGATAATTTTAAATTTTTTAATTAAATCAATTACTCCCACTATTTTATCGAGCTTAATAGCCCTCTCTATTAATCTTAAAAAATTATCAAATAATTTGTTAGTGGGCTAAGACCCTCAAATTGACTTACCTTGACCTTGGCTTTGGCACAACAAATCTTAGTAAGCCAATTTAGGTATAATTTCATCAATCACATCAAATGTGACTCCTAGATCATTTAGGAGACATTGCCTTGTCAATCACATCCGCATGTGATCACCCTAAACTTTGCCTCTAGATTAACTGACCCTGACTTTGGCCAATTATGTCAACTAATTTAATTAACCCATTGTTCCCCAATCAACTTCTCATAGGTACACTCGACCTTGGCTTTGGCACAACAAATCTCATGACCTAATGATTTTGTATCATATGAACAATAGAAAACATAAGGACTTAATATTCATGGAGGGATTTTATGCATTTAGGTCTCATCATGCATGCACAATATTTGTATCATGTTGGTTACATATCTTATATGTGAATTTTAGATTAATTTAATTAACCTAAATTTTATAAGATCTAATCTTATGATTGGGACTCCTAATCAAATTAGGATCCTGATCACTATTTAATTTAGGAATCCAATCATGTGACCAAATCAATTGTTGCCATCCTAATTAACTCTATTGATCTAATCAATTAAGAACTTTCCTAAACAATGGTCAGATCAGCTGATCAATGGGGTTCTATTTAGCATACCCTTCGATCCCATTGAATGGATTTTTTCAGGCAGCAACGGAGCAATTAAAAATTTGATCGCACTTTTCTAGACACCACCAATGTAGTTAAGCCCAATTGATTAGACCAATTATGATCATAGGATCAAACAACGATATGGTTAAGTCTAATTTTTCCTAAACCTTATCATCTATTACACATTATGATAAGATAAGATAGTTATCTTTAGGGATTTATGATAAGTATCAAATATCTTATAACAATGTATTTTAAATATTTGACTTATCATTATCTGTTATGATAAATTTATTTTCATCACATGAAAATTCTAATTGGTCTCTATTATAACAACCCTAACATCTATAATCTTGATAACATGTAAAAATTTAAAATTTTAATTTTAATCTTGATTATCATGTTATCATGATATAATTATTTTAGATTTTAATCACGTTATTTATCATGTCAAAATTAAATTCTAAACATGATGTGTTAAATTTCAGCCTTTATGATTATGTCACATATAAATCATAATTTTTAAATTTTTAACATGATCAAATCTAAATAATTCATATTTATTATCATATAATAAACTTATTAAATATTTTTAATCTTCATCAATATAATTATTTTAGATTTTAATCATGTTGTTTATCATGTCAAAATTAAATTCTGAGCATCATATGTTAAATTTCACCCTTTATGATTATGTCACACATAATCATAATTTTTTAATTTTTTAACATGATCAAATCTAAATAATTCATATTTATTATCATATAATAAACTTATTAAATATTTAATCTTCATCATGTGGCAAAATTTATATTTTCATCACATGCAAAATTTAGATCTATGTATATAAAAACTAGAACTCAGGTAATCTATCATGGAAAACCCTTTTTCCTAACCAGCTTTGGCCCTAAGCCTCCAATGCATCGTTACAATAATGAACATCCACACACCTATCCAAGTATCTCCATACTTCAGCTTGCAAGATCAGCTGCTCACTATAAGGGTAAAGATATGCAATGTGTGCTAGTTTTATCGGTGTTTGACAGTGTTCAGTCCTGTCTACACATCGACTAGAAAATTTAAAGAATCAAACCATAAAGTGCAATTTTGGATCTCACAATTTGTAATCTCTATTACAAATTTCAAATGTACAGTTTACATTCTTTTGGACTTAATCTCATAAGTAAAATACATCTAATATATGTGTACAAACTAGCATCTAATCCGATTGGATGTAGGGCACACACTAATAGAAATTTTGCTGACTTGGGCACCAAAAAAAAAATTTAATTACATCTTCAATGATAGGGGGGAAAGAAGAAGAAGAAGAAGAAATTGGACCTAATAGGTAGACCTAGGATCGGCTTTCTAAAATTGGACCTAATCCAGCTAAAAAGATGAGTCCAACAGTTGTACTAAACTGGACTAGACCTTGGTATGGGCAGCAGACCCCTTCTTACTAATGTATCACCTGATCTGAACTCAATCCGGTATTTGGCTAACTCAGTTTAGAAGAGTTTGGATCTAGATCAAATCTCAAAAAGATCCAGTTCATTTGGCAGCTATAATGACATCCAAATAGATTTGTTTTTTACTTGGATTCGGACTAATGATCAAATTGAGCCCACGATTGTTGTTGCATGCAGAAGCCCAGGTTGCTGATGCTTGCCTTTTAAAAGGGGAATGTCAGACCTTAAGCTCAAGCTCGAGCTCGAGCTCAAGTCACGTCATTCTACAGATCAGAAGTAAACTCATCTGATGCGTTAGATAATTCCAAGGAGGGCCCCAAAACACCCTAGCTTTTTACATTCACAAGAAGAATCTGATTTCCTTGGTCTGGCGTGTTGGAAAGTGCCAGGAACAAGCAGCATTCAGGCCAAATATTTGCTCCGACCTATTGGGGATCCATCCCATCCACCCGACCGAGTTGACAACTTGAAACTTTGATCGGGTTCAAGATGGAATTTAGAAAAAAACCGAAGCTTTTGTGGTTGGGGCTGCTATATATATCCCGCTATAAAATTTACTCCGAATCGATCCCCAATCATTTGGTGCATCGTTAAGCAATCTTGAATGATAATATGGATAGTCTATAAGATAGATTATCACTAGATAGATTGCCAGTAATATTGATTACTATGTTTAATATATATACAGTAATATTGATTACTGTGTTTGGTATAACAAACATATTACCAATCATATAACATCAAATTTTCAAAATACTCTTAAATCAAATCTATTAAAAATTTATAAACTATTATATATTTGATTTGAAAAAACTAGCATATTTATAAATGACAACACCTAAATTTGATGATCCTCAAATTAAGATAATAGTACTCTACATATAACAAAATGGAACAAACAGGATCAAAATATGTAGCATACATAATAAAAATTATTAACATATAATCTAATAATAAACGAACAGTAATAAGCAATATTCAACAATAACTAATAGTAATATAATAAATATCTTATTCAAAATTTCAAATACTTTCAATTACTACCTCAGCAAAAAGCATTTGTAGTTTGTTAAAACAGTAACACAACACAAATACACAACCCATGCTGCCACCTTCCAGCCACTTAGGTACCCCTCTACCACCAAAGAATGCAGTGGTCATGGCAGTGGATGGACTAGAGGAGGAGGAAAAGAGAGCAACGATGAGACAAAGGCGGGCAGGGAGAGGCTGGCAGGATGGTGGCAAAGGAAAGGAAGGAGGTATATATATATAAGGTCATACCCATCTTTTTGGAGGTGACGTGATGGCAGCTCATTTGCTAGAGTAGGCACTGTGAGAGGATAAGCGAAGCACGTTTGAAAGGGATGATTTTATTTTCACAAAAAAAAAGGGGATGATTTTATTTTTGTGGAAGAAAAAGGGGCAAGGATAACTTTATCAAAAAAAATTTACGAGATTATAATATATGTGGTAACGTGAATAACTATCTCCTTCTAAGTTAATCTGAATTACTTCATGAGAAATAATCTAGATTACCATTATAAAATATTTATCATTAAAAATATACATCAAATATAGTTATTTGATGGATCCAATTTAAATCATCGGTAATTTAGATAGATTATCAACTATGAAACCAAACTTATATTTTTGCCCAAGAGCAATGAGATGATATATATTTTACCTCAACGAAAAATCTAGCAGCCGCAAAATTACTGTTGTATCAAGAGGACCACGAAGCTGAAGAATTTCCCCAATAAAAATAAGAAAACGACAGATAAAACTCTTAGAAGGAAACCCACCTGAAGCATGACCAAGATGCACGGTGGATTGCCGGACTCAACCGACGGCACCAGCAGCTGCCTCAACTCCGTCGACGGTGTGAGGTCCCCAAACTCATCAACCGTCGAGTCCGAGCGGGCAACCACGAAGAGGACCCCTCCCCCGTGCACTGAATCTCGAGGCAGCCATCCCGGGCCACCCCTAACCGCCCGGCCAGCGGGTAGAATTGCACCAGAGCCTTGCCCAGAGCCGCCTTCAGGGACTCCACCGAGAAGTCGGGACTCCTACTGGGCCGGTAGAAATAGACCAGCGGCGTGTGAGTCGGGGTCATCACTTGGTCCAGATTTGATAGCCAGATCTCATGCTTCGGCGTGTCGTCGGTCGGAGACACCAAGCCACTCTCCAGTATCTCCACCGCCTTTCCCATCACTCGGAACTGCTATGGTCTCCACTCCTCTAACAGCCCTGAAGTGAAGGCATCAACCGCTCCTGCTAATTTATGGGAACAAAGTAATCACGCAATTCGTTGGGACACCCAGGACCAGACCCCGACACCACCGACAATTGTTGGATTTAAGCTTATAATTTATTTATATTTTTTAAAATATTTTTGTTAATTATTAGAAAGCACACTATATTAGCTAAAATCGAATCAGATCGGACTGGGCTCCAAATTCCAAAACCCCCCAAAAAGTTTTTGTGCGCCTCCAAGACAAAGAAAGCCAGAAACACATTGAGAATTAAATTTATTTTTATTTATTATTATTATTTTATATATATATATATATATATATATATATAAGTATTAAAAATTATATTAAAATATGTAAAGACTCTTAAAAATAAGAAAAGCTAGTTCATAATATATAAAGATTTATAGAAATATGAAGGTAGTGTTTGGATGCTAGGGCCTTATTTTATGCTATTCCCTCAAGCATGCAAAAAACAAAAAAAAAAATTAGGGGTGATGGGCTCCCTAGGATTGATATTTCGGTCAAACATCCTTATTCTAGAATTCGCATTCTATGCTCCCCCATCGAATAGCCTTATTCCCATTTATTCTATTCCAAGGATAGTGGTTGAAAAAAAATTTGACTATTACCCTCTTTATCAAAAAATTCATGATATTAAATATAAAAGAGAAAAAGATGTAGCCTTGGCTAACCATTACTAATATATGTGCATAACAATGTCCACCACAAAATGATAATGGTATAATCCACTTTTCTCTTGCTAACCGTTACTAATATATGTACATAATAGGCAAACTTTTAATATATCATTGATACGGCTGGCCGTTTCCTTTGGGTGGTATTATCTTTTGCACGATTTCCGAAAATAATGATGTGACAGCAAAATCCAGAAATAGAACTCTAGCACCGGCCTCCAGCGATGGCCTCCAACGCCGGCCTCCAGCGACGGCCTTTGGCTTCGGCCTCCAGCGACGGCCTTTGGCTCCGGCCTCCAGCGACGGCCTCCGGCGCCAGTCTCCAGCGACGGCCTTTGGCTCCGGCCTCCAGCGTCGGCCTCCAGCGCTGGCCTCCAGCGATGGCCTCTGGCTCCGGCTTCCAACAACGGCTTCGGTCCTAACTTGGTACCTTTTTCGCATGCACAATGACCCATCTCATGCAACAGATCCCGTGATTCGAGGTCTATTGCCGTGTACCTCGCTCACTAAAATCACGGGCAAGTGCTAGCACACTCAGCAGTTACCGCTACAAGTGGCCCTCATCCAGCAATGGCTTAACCACTTGCCGTTCAGAGAAACTTATCCCAACAAGGAAGATTCGACGGTTCCAATGGAACGAGGTAAACGGGACCCCCCAGACAGGTATAAGATGAGGACCCAAGCTCAATGCAGGGGCTCTCGGTAATTTTCTCAACTCCAATCTCACTACTAAAGAACTGAGCGACAAGTTTACTAACTTGAGCGTCGGAGGGTCCTCGCCGGGAACACCAGCCGGGGACTTCTTGCAGGGTTCCAAAGAAGGGAGACGACCCCTCCATCCCACTTGGAAGCCCACGACAAACCTCAGCATGCCCGCCGCTCAACACGGTTGATTTGCCCACATCAGATTGGCACGCCAGGTAGGGGGATGTGCTAAAGGAAAGAGAGTTCTGTCTCCCTGACCTATAAGATAGCCATGGTGGTGACGCGTGTGCCGAAGGTCCTCACTAATCATGCCGAGGGGCATCCGCATAGCCCTGAGCAGCAAAGGACCACTCTCTCTCTATGCTCCTCTCTCACCATGAACCTCAGCTGCTCTAATTAACCAGCTGACCATCCTCAATCAACAAGTACAAGCCTTAAATGCAACAGTTCATGAGTTGCAAAAGTAACGCCGGTTGGCCACTCAGCAGCAGCCGAAGCCTCTCACATCTTCCATGATAGCTGTACCAGTTAGCCAGCGATTCACCCATGGAAAATCTTCTCATAGAGAAGCTTATCACCATCATGCTTCACCTAAGCACCACCGTGAAGCTTTCAAGAGACTGCGGTCTCCTACCTTCTGCTCGAGCAGCCACTCCTCCCCTTACTCATCCTCTGAGCCGTCTGAGAAGGACCCTAATCATGAGATGAAGGGGCATCTGGATGAATAATACCGGCGGCCAGAGGAGCTCAATCAAAGGTTCAATAATCAGTCAGAGGCAGCCATCCTTGGTGGCCTTCCTAAACGGCCTCTTCCTCCACAATGGCCACAGCAGCCCCGAGGCTCCATGGGGGCCCAAGACTCCAATGCAGCTTCCAGATCACGGCAGCCCCGGTTTCCTCCACGACAGCCTCCGGATCCCACGACGGCCTCTTCCTCCACGACGGCCCCTCATAGCGGCCTCTCGTCCTCAACGGTCAAGCCCCTCATAGTGGCCCCCGAGATCCCACGGCGGCTCGAGAATCCCACGGCGGCCCGAGACTCCAAAGCAGCCCCAGATCACAGCGGCCCCGGTTTCCTCCATGGCAGCTCCCAAGTCCATGGCGGCCCCCGGCCTCCATGGCGACTCCCAGCCTCTCTCTCTCTCGACGGCCCGAGGCTTCACGGCGGCCCCTGATGTTTACAGAGGCCCCAGGTCCTCCACAGCTTCCGCATTCCCCAATAGCCATGGTGGCCCAAGACTTTACAGCGGCCTCACTCTCTAGGCGGCCCCCGGCCTCTCCCTGCAGTGACCAAACGAGTGCCAGTTTCGCAATTGCAAGGATAAGGCTCCCAGCCGTCTCACTCAACTCCTTTTCCCCCCAACTCTTGCTTCCACCTTGGCTGGGTAAGGTTTACATGCACGTAATATATTCACATAATTGAAGAAAGGTGGATTGCATGCACGAGGTTGTGTGCACGCGATGGAAGTCTGTGCTATGGCTGTTGTATCTTAACGATCGTCTTCCAAAGCTATGCTCATACCGACTCCTCCCATGGACATCGCTAGCTTTGGCCATCATCCCGGCCACGGTCGTTTGGCCGGATCCACGTATCTCGCATCGGCGAGCGACGACACCTCTGGCTCCTGAGCCCATGCGGAAGCGGCAGCTAATCTCTTTGATTTCAATGGCAATCTTCTCCTATATCAGAGGATGCTTGCATAACATTAGGAAGAACCAATTGGTACACAAAGTTATCAATCACTTCGAGGTTCTTCTTCAGTTGAGCCTCCAGTCCAATGGTCAGAAGCTTCTTGATGTCCCAGAACATATCGACATATCTCTAGAATACCATGGAGTTAAAGCCATCAAAAGCCTTGCTAAAGCATCTCTCGAACTCATCGGAGCCTAAGAGAGTGTCTAGCTCAGCACCGAACTCCACTTTGAAGATCCTTTCTTCGGTGGCACCACTTCTCGCCATCCCCTGTAAAGATTCCATCACCAAAAGGATCAGCAGTACATATCTCACCGTGGGAAGGCTTGATCAGCCTTCTGAATTAACTCCCTGTAGAGAAGAAGGAAAAGGAAATGATGTCCACAACATGGAGAATGATCGCTGCAACGCTATGGAGAGAAAAGAGAAGGTGAGCAAGCCTAGTTTCAAAGTCAACTCTAGCAGCTGGAGAGCCATAAAAATGGCTGCGGTGCAGGATTTCTCCTTAAGGAGCTAAAGATTCAGCAAAGCCAGCTCACCAACCAACTTGATTCCCTGGGGGGCAGACCACCAGCGGGCGGAAGCATTCAAGCCCGCAGAAGAAAAACAAGGGTGCTGCAAGAGCTAAGTACGCTGCACTTAAGACTTTTTCTTTCATTGATGCTTAAAAATGTCACGCAAATCGACTCTATATCGGCATTCAAGACCAACCTCGCGTTAGCGTCTCAAAAGCCTGATGTACCATCGGCATCCAAGCCCGGCTCCATGTCGGCAACAAGCCCGAGTCCCCATCGGCACCAAAGACCGGCCCTGCGTCGGCACCAAAGACCGGTTCCGCGTCTGCAACTAAGACCGGCTCCGCGTCGGCAACAAAGACCGGCCCCGCATCGGCACCAAAGACCGGCTCCGCGTCGGCACTCAAGATCGGCTCCGCATCGGCAACTAAGACCGGCTCCGCGTCGGCACCAAAGACCGGCCCCGCGTCGGCAGCAAAGACCGGCTCCGCATCGGCAACTAAAACTAGCTCCATGTCGGCACCAAAGACCGGCCCCGCATCGGCACTCAAGCTCGGCTCTGCATCGGCACTCAAGCTCGGCTCCACATCGGCACCAAAGATCGGCTCTGCGTCGGCATCAAAGACCAGCTCTGCGTCGGTACCAAAGACCGGCTCCGCATCGGCACTAAAAACCAGCTCCGCGTCGGTATCAAAGACCGGCTCCGCGTCGGCACTAAAAATTGGCTCCGCGTCAGCACTAAAGATCGGCTCCGCGTCGGCACTAAAGACCGGCTCTGCATCGACACCTAAAGACCGGCTCCGTGTCGGCCACTAAAGACCGGCCCCGCATCGGCAACTAACGACCGGCTCTCCGCGTCGAACCTAAAGACCGGCTCTCCGCATCGGCACTAAAGACTGGCTCCCTGCGTCGGTAATTTGGGATAATGTTTCGATGCACAATCACATTTCGCGTGACCTATCTAACGAGGCACCATTGGTTGGTGATTCGCGACAACTTACACAGCTAAAGCTGATTATAACTAAAGGCACGCGATGAGGGTTAAAACATTCATTGATGGCTAAATGTTTACAAAATTGCTGACCTGAGTTGGGCTTAGAGCAATACAAAAAATAAAAAACTACTAAGGGTCATTTGGGGCCGGGTCATCATCTTCAGGGACGTCATCTGGCTTCAGCCCTTCAATATCCTCGAGGTCGTAGAGTTCTTGGATTTTTTCCTTGCAGTCTTGGAAGCCGGCATCGTAAGCAAACGCCGCCGATTCGGCTAGCTCCTTATCAAAGGCTTTAGACTTCCTGAAATCCTCTACGGCCTCTGCAACTCTTTTCTCCGCCTCAAGGGCTTTCCGCTCGGACTCGACGGCCTCCCTCTTGGCCTCAGTCACCGCCACCTCCAAGTCGGCAATCTTGGCATTGGACTGGCGGGCGACCTCTTTGGTTGTGTCTATTTCAATGGAGACGGAATCCAATCAAGTCTTCAAGACGCGCATTTCTGATTCCACCACCTCCAGCCTCTCCTCGGCCATCCTTTACCTTTCCTCGGCCGTCTGAACGTTATCCAGCTCATTGGCTGCACGGCGCTGGACAACTTCTAGTGCGTACTCGGCCTTCTCGGCTCTCAGCCGGATGGCTTTGATTTTGCCCTTTAGGATGGCCTGGGTATCCTCCAAAGCCATCTCTGCCTTTTCTGCCCTGGCCTGGAGTGATAGCATCTCCTCCCGCGACTGGTCGAGAGCAGCATCATGTAGGGTCCAAAGTTCCCTCATGGCGATCATAGAGTTTAAGGCCTGAATGGAATGTCAATGTTAAAAAGCAAAATAAAACAAACGAAACAAAGAGAAAAAATGATAATGGAGCAGAGGCTCACCCAGAGATGTGCCACAGGCACCTCGCGGAAGAAGGTGGCTCTCCCTTGATACCGGAGAAACTCTTGCACCTCCACCACAGATGCTTCATCTAAGGCCCGCTTGGCCCAGCGGCTGTGGTTCGCCAACAGTGATTGGAAGGAAGGGTCGACGCCCCTCCTTTCCCTTGGCACGGGGTCCGCGGAAGAGGGTTCCGCCTCCGACTCTGCTGCCTCCGGCCCCTTGGCTGGTGGAGGCGCTTCGGTTGTTGCCCCTACGGGGGGCAGGATAGCTGTGGGAGTTGGCCCTATTGTTGCAGGGACTTGCTCGTCTCCACGGCTTCGGGCGGGGGTGATGGTGCTTTTGTGACCTGCTCAGGAGAAGGATCGAGTAGGATGACAGGAGGAGCTGGAACTGAAGATGATCTTCTTTCTCCTATTTGGCTCCGCCCGACTTCCTCGCCGGCATCGGCCCTTACCATGTCTTTCTTGGCGGGCTCGTCAGCTTGGGCTCTGGCTGCCTCGCACACGTGCGGGGGATCCACCACTTTGGCCCTTTTAGTGTCGGCCTCACCAGCGTCGGCTCTTCCAGTGTCGGCCTTCTTCAAAATCTTAGCGCGCAGGGGCTTCACAACTCTAGCCCCTCCAGCATCGGCCCTCCCTGCGTCAGCCCTCCCCGCATCGGCCCTCCTTGGGATTTTGGCAACGGCCCTCCTCTCGGCAATGGACTCATTCCCCGTTGCCTTCCTCTTCTTAGTGGCCGCCTGCCTGAGCTCGCGAAGCGATGGCACCATCCCTATAAAGGCGGAAGATGAATTAAAAAAAAGGAAAAAGAAAAAAGAAGGTGAGTAATCAAGTGCTCACCACCCGAAGGAATTAAGCCGGCGAGACAAAGGTTTTCATCGGCTAGAAGCTTATTGCATCGAGGGACATCGGCAGTCAGAAGCTGCCCGAATGCCATTCGATCTCTTGGAAGGATGGAGGAATCCCTATTGGCATCAATGTTGGGTGTCCCCCAGCTTCCGCACACCCCATCGATATCAGCAAAAAAGAACTTATCCTTCCACCCTTTAACGGAGGTGGGAAGGTACAACTTAAGGATCCTATTGGACCTAGGGGTGAAGAACCACCAACCTGATTGCTTGCGGAGGGTATAAAAGCTATGGAATAAGGAGAAGCTAGCCTATATGCCTTGCAGGTGACAGAGAACCAGAAAGCCAGCGATGGTTCGGATCGAGTTAGGAACTAGCTGGAAGGTGTTAGAGAATATCAGTCCAGAAGATTGAGAATGAAAGGGTGGATAGGTAGTCGAAGTTCGGCCTTAAAGAAGGCTCAGTACAAGGCAACTTTTCCGGGACAGGAAGAGGTTACCCTGTCATTAGGAGCAGGGTAGAACAAATGAATGTTTGGCGGAAAGCTATACTTGGATTTCAGATTTACTATGTCTTGAGCAGACATAGTGGAAGCAGTCCCTTCGGGGGACTCCTTGACGGCGCTGGAAGGACCAGCAGCCGTCGGACAGCTCCGGGTGGAAATCCGCCCACCGGTCAGATGACTCCGGCTACGGGGCATCTGACCGGCCGCGTTCCGGCAAGGAGTGATTAGAGGAGGGGGTAGACCACTAGCTTGGTAAGAAAGCGGAAGTTTGAGAAGGGGTGGGGAAACACCCTCCGGAATCGGAAATGGAACAAGAAGGCGAGGAAGCTATGGAGACTAACCTGGAAAACTTGAGCTAGGATCGAAGGAGCACGAGGAGAGAACAAACACGGGAGATGAACGGACGCTTGCGGACTCGAGAGGAAGCAGTAGCGTAAGAGAAGGGAGGATGGGAGGATAAGGACGATTTTTTCCTCTTATAGCCCCATTTCAAATCATCCCACGACCGTCCGTTCTGGCCACATGTCCACCTTCAAATGGAAGGCACTTCGGCGGCCTACCAATGCGAAAAACACGAAAAGCTCCACCAATAGAGAGATGGTGTTGGCCTTACCACAATGATGACGCTCGCCTTTTGTGACTCACTGCTCGAGGAAAATCCTCTCCAATCCTAACAGCCCGGACAGGCAAATGATGGCGCGAAAATTGGCCGCCCAAGGATATTAACACCCCTTTCGCGGGTGATTGTGCGCTCACCCATCTCAGGGGTGGGGGGCATCTGATACGGCTGGCCATTTCTTCTGGGTGGTATTATCTTTTGCACGATTTCTGGAAATAATGATGTGACAGCAAAACCCAAAAATAGAACTCCAGCGCCGGCCTCCAGCGACGGCCTTTGGCTTCGGCCTCCAGTGACAGCCTTTGGCTCCGGCCTCCAGCACCGGCCTCCAGCGACGGCCTTTGGCTCCGGCCTCCAGCGTCGGCCTCTAGCGACGGCCTCTGGCTCTGGCTTCCAACAACGGCTTCGGTCCTAACTTGGTGCCTTTTTCGCATGCACAATGACCCGTCTCATGCAACAGATCCCGTGATTCGAGGTCTATTGCCGTGTACCTCGCTCACTAAAATCACGGGTAAGTGCTAGCATGCTCAGCAGTTACCGCTACAAGCGGCCCTCATCCAGCAACGGCTTAACCACTTGCCGTTCAGAGAAACTTATCCCAACGAGGAAGATTCGACGGTTCCAACGGAACGAGGTAAACGGGACCCCCCAAACAGGTATAAGAGGAGGACCGGAGCTCAATGCAGGGGCTCTCGCTAATTTTCTCAACTCCAATCTCACTACTAGAGAACTGAGCGACAAGTTTACTAACTTGAGCGTCGAAGGGTCCTCGCCGGGAACATCGGCCGGGGACTTCTTACAGGGTCCGAAGAAGGGAGACGACCCCTTCATCCCACTTGGAAGCCCACGACAAACCTCAGCATGCCCACCGCTCAACACGGTTGATTTGCCTGCATCAATCATAATAATAAATTAATTAATAAAAAAATTTATTTAAATAATTATATTAATAAATAAATTAATAATTCATTTTTTTATCATTTGATCAGAAGTATTTTTGAAATTAAAAAAAATCTTTATCTATTCCTAATGGAATACATGCTTATTCCCGTGTTATCCAAACATCATTTAGAAAAACACTGCATTAATTACATTAAAATAAAATAAAATATTAAATTTTAAACTAAATAAAACTTAAAATAATAAAAAAAAAGTTATTTCTAAAAAATTATATTTATATTTTTATAATAATTTTTTTACATCAAAATACTAGCGAAGAGTCTAAAAAGTCGAAGAACCGAGCACCATAATGAAGGTGGGGGATGGTGAGGTATGACGTCTCGGTTCACGTGGACGAAGGGAAAGCATTCATCTTATCAAACCAGTTCTCTGCCAATCGATAGTGATCACGTCACGTGGATCAGGCCCAGACATAAGTTTGTTCAATCATGCCCCGCTATTTATTAGAAGGATCGTTCCTTGTGATGATTGGTTGCAAATGTTAAAAAATAAAAATATTTTTGTTACATCGTACGCATGGCCATACGAACACGATGCACATATTTCCTTATTAAAAACCTAATGCAGTTGGATGTCGTAGTTAACCATCACATCAGCCAACACTCTATTTAATTGAACGGATTGATTGTGCATGTTCAAAAATAAAAATATATTTTTTTACATCACGCACATAATCGTACATGTGTGATGCATAAACTTTCTTATTTAAAATTCAACACAGTTGATGCCGTGGTCAACCATCACATCGGCCAACCATTATATCACTAAACGAAATTTTCTTAAGAATAAAATAAATTTTAACGAAAGCATGTCAAAATGTTTGTTGGATTTAAGCCTATAATTTATTTATATTTTTTGATTAGTAATAATTTGATAACTACAAATATAAAATATAAAATTATAATTATAATTTTATCATAAAAACTAAAAAACTCAAAGTTTTCTTGAATCTTCTTCCCAATAATTTGAACAATAAAGACTATGTATGAAGCCCCTTAGCCTAGCATTTCCGTAATTTTTTTCAATCGAGTAGCACACCCAATCCAAATTGGCACCAAAATTTTTTGTAATTATGCATGTTATATTAGTAATTCCATCAAGATCATCATACCTACTTTCAAGAGAGATTTGGTTCACTACAAAAATCCACTACATCATTTTGACTCCATTTGCTAAGCTGCAAGAGGGCCCAAAAGTACATTTAGAAGCTTAAAAGGTATTTCTAAGTGGTTTTATGGTGTTTGACAAAATTTTCGAAAGTGCTTTGTAGCTCTACCAAAAGTTATCGAAAGCTCTATTTCTGAAAGCTTTAATTTGGGCTTTTTCCAAAAATTCTATTTATCAAATATTAAAAAGTTATTTTTATTATATCATTATTATAATAATATAATATATTACAAAAAAATATAATTATTATATTGTGTGAAAATATTGTTATAATTATAATATATTACGTCTGTAAAATAAATAATATATAAAATATTATAAAATACTATAATAGTGTACAAATATAATATTATTATACCTATAGTGCTATAATTTGTAATATTACTATAATTATATATCAATATTATAATATTATATTATTAGATAATAATGATCATACTTTTAATAATATATTATAATATAATTATTAAATAAGAATAAAATAATAAATCATAATAATTTTATATTATAGTCATTATTATATTTTTATATTATATTATAATATTATAATATGATATATTTTAATATTATGATAATATTATGTTATAATATTAGAATAATTTTTAGTCAGTTAAAATAATCGAAGGTATTATGTAATATTTTTTATTATTTTTATTATAAAAATATTTTTTATTTTTATGACTATGTAAAATTTAAAGTCTCACAATACTTTAAAATATAATTACTAAATATCAGTTAGTAATCCAGCAACTAGGCTTTTGTTGCTTATAGCTTAATGGCTCGTTCCATGTTTCCTACTCTGCATAGAATGGACATTGTTTGTTGAAGGACAGACACGTTGGAAGATGGAATTGCTTTCTTCATTCAAAATAAAGTGGACATGGCTACTTGGATGCTAGATTGCTGATCATGTGTTTATGATTCATTGATCTCATCCACAAAAAGTGTTAGATTTATTGATCCAGTTGGATCATTGGTAATTTAAGTAGGTCAAATTTTTTTGTTCTTTAGAAAAACAAAAATAGAAAAATATCAAGCTTTGGTAAAAATTTGGAGCAAGCAAAGAGTGCCTTTGGAAAGATTGCAAAACCTGAACTGCTTTCCCTGTTTGAACCCATGTTTAAGATTCTTTCCATGACTGCTTTCTCCTTGATCTCTGGCGAGCTTCATTGCTGTCTCTGTACGAACTCCACCGGATGATGGCGGAAGCTATTCTCACAACTCCTATTGTTGCGGATGGTGCTAAGGAAGGAGGAATGACATGGAGACGAGTAGCGGATAGCCGCTTCGTTTGGATTGCTCCATCTCCTTCGGTGGAGGTGGCAGAGTTGGAGCTCTGCTTTCCAAAGGTAATCCAGGTCCCCTTAGAGGCCTTGAAAGAGGAAGCAAGCTGCTGGGAGAAGTCGGTGGTCCTCGCAAGGAGTATCAATTGCTGGTTCATCGGAAGTGATCATCTAAGAGTTCCACCGAGCAAGAGTTTCTGGCGATGTGGAAGCTATCTGCCTTACCCACCGGTGCTATACTTTTTGGTTTTCTAACCTCAATGCCAAGGATTTGGTACTAGGAAGGCCATGGGTTGCCAACGGCCAGCCGATTGCCACTGAGAAGTAGAGATCAGAGTTCGTTCTGATGGCTGACTCCATTGCATTTGCCCTTCTCTGGGTCTGCTTGCCTAACCTTTTGATCAAATTTTGGACAGACAGATATTGCAATCAATCTTATCGGCGGTTGGTTAGTTTGTCTTCTCTGATTCATCCACCAAGGAGAAGAGAAGGGCGGCTTTGCTCGTGCGTGCGTTCGCATTGACCTAAGCAGACCTCTCCATCCAGGAGCCAGAGTTTGGGAAAGCCATTACCCTTTCTAGCAGTAGTTCTCCTACGAGCACCTAGACGGCATCTACTCCAACTATGGCTCTCTGCACCTCAACGATCCCTACTCACCTCTGTCGAAATTTGAGTCCTTGGTTGGATCTAGGTACGGTCCCTGGATGGCTGTGCGTCGGTAGCGGAGGCCCCCCACGGCCAGGTCTTGGATTGAGGAGGTAGCACCAACCTACAGCGACCCAAGTTGGGACTGCTCCACTCTTCGTCCCAGTGGATTGATGGCAAGCACTAGCAAAGACTGCCCGAAGGTGCCTCCACCGGACCGGTCATCTTTCGGCTTCCTCTGCCTCTGGGTCGTATCAGGTGCCAAGTGGGAAGCAAGGGGTGGGTCGGTTTGATGGTAGCTTGCCGGTTGATGGTGGGTGTGCTGGGAAGTCTACAACTCAAACAGAGAGCAGGGGTTCACAGGGCTCTCTGAACCCTGACTTGCTATTTGTGAACCCCTTTGCTCTTCTTGGCACAGATAGATGGGTTGGGCAGCCCAAGGCCTGCAAGGATGTCAACCCTGGTCCATCAAAGAGGGCCCGACCTATGGAGCCTCTATCCTAGCGAATTGTCTCCAAATCTGCAAAAGGCAAACGAAAACCTTTCCCTTTAGGCTCAAACATCATACATGACAACTTCACCTTTTCAGCATCCCCGAACACACCTCGGGGCCCTGTTGCTCAGGCTGGCATGGGCCCCAAGTTTACCCACAGTAAGGGTGTGACCCTTGTTGGGGATGGGGATGCGGCTACCTAGCCACCTCAGATGAAGGGACGATGCCATGACTCGATCCTCTCTCGTCTCAAGGATGCCATTCAGGGGCAGAGCTAGGACCTCCTGACCACTGGCTTGTCCCTCCTGCTAGAAAAGACTAAAGTAGAAATGGAGGCTACCCAACTGTTGGACTGCAATGGATAGAATCCTGTGGTTGGTACCTCACTTAATGGCTGCCTTTCTGATGATGACATGTTGGAGGACCAGGCTGGGGCCCATCCCTCCTAACTATGAAATGAAGCTTCTTATCTGGAATGTGAGAGGAGCTCGAAAACCTTCTTTTCGCTCATCTTTTAGGAAGATGATGCAGCTTTATAGTTTTGATATCTGTGTACCACTAGAAACCTGCTTGTCAGGTGATAGCCTGGCTCGACTCAAGATACAGGTTTTCATATCTTGGTATTCTTATACAATAGAGTCTATGGGTTTATTAGGAGGTATTTTTGCTCTTTGGTGCAACACCTCCATTAGAGTGGATGCTTTTCATCGATGTAACCAGCGGGTTGCTCTTGTCATCTCTAAGGAAACATCTGACCTTTGGCTCCTTTTGGGCATTTATGCCAACACTGATTTTCGAAAGAGGTGTGTCCTATGGTCTAGGATCATTTCTTTGCTTGCTTAAAGATTTTTATCCCTCGTTGCAGGAGACTTCAATTGCATTTTCAGGGCCAATGAGAAGAAAGGAGGTAGGCAGCATGTAGGTTCTATAGACATTTTTGAGTTCAGGACCTTCATCTTTTTTGCTGGTTTGCTGGATTTGGGGTTCTCGGGTCTTCAATTCATTTGGTGTAACAATCGCCAGGGATCTGCTCGAGTTTGGAAGAGACTGGATAGAGCTATGGCCATGGCCCAATGGCTTCATCTTTATCCTTCTATCACTGTTACTCATCTTCCAAGGATTGCCTCTGATCACTATCCCATCCTTATATCCACTGATGTGGCTGCTCAGCAGAGAAGACAATTTCAATTTGAGCAGTTTTGGACTTCCATTCATATGTCAGGACCTTTATCTCTCAAGTATGGCATTTACCTGTGAGAGGTAGGGCTACTTACAGATTATCCAGGCGTCTTGAGCTAGCGAGGCATAGACTTTTCAGATGGAATAGATTGAAGGTGGAGGACATGGTGAGGAAAGTAGAGCAGGTGGAAGCTGATATTGCTACTCTCCAGACCAAAGAAGATCAGGAAGGCTGCCTCCTTGATTCTGACCTCACATCCCTCCGAACCAAGTTAGCTCTTCACCACTCTCTTCTTTAGTAGTAGGAGATTTTTTGGAAGTAGAGGTCTCAGATTCAGTAAAATCGAGAAGAAAACTGTAATACTAGATTCTTTCACCAGGCTACTTTGAAGCGACATGCCATGAACAGGATTTGGCGCTTAGCTGATGAGGAGAGACATTATCAGGAGGATATTCAGGTTATCCGGGATCAGTTATTTCACTTCTTTCAGTCTTGATGGATGAAGCATACTGGTGATGGGTTTTCTGTCCACCCGATTTTGACCTCTAAGAAGGTCTCAGTATGTAAGAATGACCTTCTTATTAGGCTGATTATAGCGGATGAGATTCGGATGGCTTTATGGTATCTTGGGCCCCATAAGGCCCCTAGGCCTTATGGGTTCTCGTCTTTTTTCTTGCGCTACATTGGAGTATTGTGGGATAGGATGTAGTATAGGCTATCCAGCTTGCTTTTCAATCCAAATCTATTCCTGCTGATTGGAACCGAACGCTCATTACTCTTGTGCCCAAACGTCCTGATGCTTTCAATCCTTAGCACTATCGGTCTATCAGCCTTTGCACTACCTTGTATAAGGTATGTGCGTGTATCTTAGTCGCCCGCCTTCAGAACGTGATATCTTGCCTCATTTCTTCTAAGTAGGAGGCTTTCATCAGAGGGCACTGCATTACTGATAATATTCTCATAGCCTAGAAATTCATGCATAATCTCTAGAGATCCTTTGCCCGACAGTGCCTCATGGCTGTTAAGCTGAACATGGAGAGAGCTTATGACAGATTGAGTTTGGCATTTCTGCACCGAGCTCTTCATGAATTTGATTTTGCTGGTCTCTTTATAGACTGAATCATGACTTGCATTTACAGGCCATTATTCTCTCTTATTATTTATGGTAGCCAAATTGACTTTTTTATTCTGCTATGGGGCTGCGTTAGAGATGTCCTCTGTCCCCTTTTTATTCATCCTTACTGATAATGATCTATTTCATGCTTTCTCTCAGGCACAGCATGACTTACGCGTTGCCTTCTTCACTATGGGCTCCCATGGCCCCTCGGTCTCTCATCTCCTATTTGTTGATGATCATATATTGCAGGGTCAGGCTACTATCCATAATGCTACCACTTTTGCATTCATTATTCAGTTCTACTATCAGGCCTCTAATCAGAAGGTTAATCTATAAAAATTCATGATCTGCTTTAGTCTGAAGACTACTGATATAACTAAGGAGGCCATTATTCAAGCTTTGGACATCACTGCCTAGACTGATCAGCTCTCTTACCCAGGGATTTCTATTACAGAAAGATGGCCACGAAGCAGTGATTACAGTGACCTAGAGCGTTGGATCCTTGATCGTCTTGATGGCTGGCAGGTTATCGGTCTATCTATGATAGCTAGGATCAACCTTCTGCGCTCGATCCTCATTTCTCTTCCTCTTTATATCCTATCCAATGTTGTAATCTCAATGACTTATCTCAGAAGGATAGAGAGATGCTTTAGATATTTCCTCTAGGGCTCTATGCAAGATGGCCATGGTATTCATCTGCTGGCATGGGATACTGTCTGCTTGCCAACTATAGAAGGAGGACTTGAAATCCAGTCTCTGACTGTTAGGAGAGAGACTTTGATTACTAGACATGCTATTCAGTTCCTACTTGATCTGCACTGCTTTTGAAGCTTCTTTATGCATGCCAGATATGGTGATTGGACTCCTTCTACGGACTTTTAGTCTACCTGCAGATATTCTTTCTTTTGGAAAGAGGTTTGCCGGCATGCTTTAGTTATCTTGAATAATATCTCATGGATGATTGACGATTGTTCCTCGGTAGATGTTGTTCAGGATACGTAGATTGCTGATCTTTTCCCATCACTCTAGCCTACTTTTATCAGTATTTATGTTTCTAGTAGCATGAGAGTCATTGATTTGATCTCCCAGGATCACTCCTAGTATTTTCCCATGGTGTCCCGATTCTTTGCTGAGGAGCTATCTCATCGGATCCTCACTATTTCTCTCATACTAGGGCACACATCTGATACCAGATTATGAAGACGATCATGTATTTTTAGTGCTTCTACTATGGACCTCATGAAGATTTATAGGCCACAACCTCAGCATACGATGGATGCGGCGTGGATCTGGTAGCTTCTCATTCATCCCAAGATTCGATTCTTTATTTGAAAGCTTACGTGGGACTGTCTTCCTACCTACTCCCTACTTCTGGAAGGAGTCTATCCATCCAGCCTACTTGCCCATTGTATGGACAGAAGGATGAGACCACTGATCATGCTATTTTTATCTGCCCCAGAGCGAGACAGATTTGACAGATTATGGGCTACCCCCTTAGGAAGGATGGTACCGGTTCTTAGCGATCAATTTTTCTATGCGATATTCGGAGGGGTATCCAGTAGCAAGGCGCCACTTGGGCTTCCATAGCCTATCAGATCTGGTTATCTCAGAACCTACTTATTTTCACTGATGATATTGTATCACCCCACATGATAGTTAGGAAAGCTATATCTTTATCTACTGAGTACACACTCTATCACACTGCTCTTGATTCTTACCGTCCTGGCCACTAGGGCTCCCCTGCTATCTCGGCAGTGAACCGACATACGGTAGACATCTCTTAGGAGCCCCCATCCATAGGGTTTGTCAAAATCAACTTCGATGGAAGTGTTCGGGGGAGATTTGCAGGTTTGGTTTTTGTTATCCATGGGTTTGATGGAGCTATGTTGGCGACGGAGGCCCTCGGCCCTCTGGATTCTTCTGTTCCTCTGGCTGAGCTTTATACTCTTGGGCATGCATCTCCTATGCCACTCGAATCTTTCGTGCTCATAGTCTCTTAATTGAGAGAGATTCTTTTACTGTCATCCGATGGCTCAGATAGGACTGCTACGACCATTTGCTAATCAACCATTGCTCCATGCTAAATGGAATAGGGGAGACCCTTGTTAGGCAAAGATGGTCAGTAGCTACACAAAATCAATCACTAAGTTATTCAAACAAGAGAGAAACTAAGTGAGACTAATAGATTGAGGGCCTTAAACCCTTACTGACCAGCAACCTACAGACCTATTAACGATTGGTTAACGATGATAGGAAGAGAGAAAGAAACAAAGAAGTCAAACATAAGATCTTACCTCCTTGGCATCATTAAGTTATCACTATAAAGGAAGATCCTCGCATAGATAATTGGATGATCGATGGCTTCAATAATTCTAATAGTAAGAAGAAGATGGTATGGAGAAAGCTCATGAAAATCGAGGAAGAAATCTAAGTTTCAACAGATTTCTAGAAACCCTTCATCTTGATCGACCCTCAGATAAGGATCTTGACTCTGTATGGTACTCCATTCGTTATTAGAGCGGCTAGATCAACCATTTCAACCAATCGTGTAGAGAAAGGAAAAATAGGGCATATTTTGTGCAAGATGTCGAATAAATTAGGGCACACTCTATGGTAAGTTCTAAGTAGATTATTTTTCCATGTTGATTAAGTCATAAGAGTATTATTGCTTCCAAAGCAATATCGTTGCCCTTCAAGAATGTTGTTAGGCTAAAAATCAACTTCCATAAAAGCTCCATTCTTTACATCAAAGCTTCCCATTTTGTGATCTCACATGAAATGAAACAAAGATGGTTTATTTTTCAAATATCTAAGTTTGCTATTGAGTTATAAGAAAATCTCCAAATAGCATCAAATGCCTTCATAGGATAAAGTTCATGCTAGACTTACTTTATGAAAGAGAGAAATAAACAAATCAAAGGATATATAAAACAGAACGACATATGTTGTAACATAAACCGATACGGAAAGAATACAGCATCACATCCCATGTTTCTACGGTGCATACCACCAGGTTCTCGACCAAAACCAAGCGCATTCATAACAACAAACTAATAAGGTTCTCGGCAAATATGTTTAGAAAAACGGACAAGTTGTTTCAGAAACAAAGAATTAAGCCTCTTGTCGAAGTCGTACCCTTCTTCCCTCTAATAAACTCTACCAGCCTTGTTGAGACTCACCATACGCGACGTCTCCATCTGCGAGCCTCTCACGGCTGAGCCTGCATGGTACGGAGTCCTACCAACGCTCCCATAAGCATCCTGGTATCGCATGCTCGGGTATCCACCGGAGTGCCCACCAGTCCCCCGCTGCGACTGCCCTGTCCGGTCCTTTGAAAACCCTGGACCCGCTCCTTGCCCTGAACTCCCAAACCTGCCACCGTATCCACTGCGCCCTCCATATCCTCCTCCTCCACCACTTTGCCGTCCATGTGATGCCGAGATGATGTTCTCCTGCCATTTCCCAGATGCAGCAGTTCCACTGTAGTCCTGACCGTCTCCCCTACGTCTAGGTGGCAACCCATCGAGACCCCCACCAGTCCTTGCCTCATAGGCCCTCTCATTGCTCTCTGCAAGAATGGTGAGCTTATCTGCCATCTGGGACAGAAGCCCTTGAAGCCTAGTGTGTTCCACATTGTGGAAGACAATGCACCTTGTTGGTTGGTCCCAGCTGCCATGGAGCTCCTCCATGATCATCATCTTGCTCACAATGCTGTGGGCATGAGCCTCGGAGAGGTCAAACATTGCAGTAAGCTGGTCTAAGCTCAAGGAGTCGTAGCAGGACGAATATGTAAAGAGGTAGGTCCGCAGTGCCTCTTCCTTGATCTTGGACTTCAGCATCTCCAGCACAGTTTCCCTGTTCCTGAGGAGCTTCCAGATGTCGAGAGATTTGATGATATCAAAAGCTTTCTGGTAGTCTCCCTTGGTTAGAGCTCTGGTGGCAGCCATGACATGGTCCCTAACATTCTCAGGAGGACCAACAAAAGTCTGCCTTTCACTTGTTTCTAGAAGCCTCCGGAATGTCTTGCTTATAACCTTGCGCTTGGCATCAAAGGTATTGGAAGCCATATTGGGGACCTCAAGAAGCATGGCACATATCAGGTGAGTGGCTTCCAGGAGCTCAAGGTTTATATGCATGTGGTAAGGCATCTGCCTTCTGCGTTCAAGCTTTTCCTGATGAAACCAAAATAACAATTCATTTATTATTTGCTCTAACCACTGAATAACACCAAACATAAAAAACGGCCCTAGCAAAATGTTGAGAAAGCACAAGATCAGCTATTCATATGATTAAAAAATAATAAAACATCTCTATTTTCATTGATTAGAAAAGCAACCAAAGTGCCAACAGATATTAAGAAAATCTTGAGTAAGTGAAGCAGTACCTGCTCTGGAGTTTTCTCATGGTAACGATTCTGTGATACACCTTGTGCAAGTAACTCTTTCACTCTTCCTCCCATATACAGTTCAGATAGGCACCCATGAGCTTCTGTTATCAAACCTGCCCTAAAGGCACACAAACCAAGCTGTGCCATTGCCCTGTTGAATAATATCTGTGATGATATGTCCATGAGCTGAATCCCATCCTGCAAATGACTCATCAAGAGAAGATCACGAGCAACAGGGAACTCATCAAAGATAGCATGGTGGTATATATCACAAAGCATAGCCCTAGCCTTTGTTCTCTCATCCCCGTACTTATAAATCAGAGACACCAACGCATCCATTAGTGTCCTACTACTCTCTTGAAATGTAGACCTCCTAGGAACAAGCTCAGGAATCACGACAAATGGTGGTGGACCCCTGTTCTCCTCAGCTGGTTGACGTTCATCACCAGCTGCTGCATCACCATCCTCCACGCCACCTTCAGCTCCATCTTCCCTCTGTTCAGCCAATTTTCTCATTGCATCATAGACCTCCTGAGGCTTATAATATACAAGTTCAACTCGTCGCAGTGCCACCTTGGAAGCTGCCTTGAAATCCCCTACCCTCTCAAGATAATCCTGAACATTCTGCGCAATAACTAAAAACAAGGGTTCATCCCTAAGCCTCTCAACATATTCGCGAGTGTGTGGGTCAATACACTGCAAACTCTTGAAAAATTCTGAATCCAGCCGCTCAAGGAATGCAACCAAATTTCCCCAGACCCGGATCGTCCCCTTATGGTCTGCACCCTTCTGGGTCTCGTGTTCATCAGGCTCAACTGAGTCATCAACAACAATGTTAGGGTACTGCTCAAGGATGTCAAGTACAAGAAGCATGTTGGCAACACATTTCTTCCACACGTTGATTGGCATGTGCCCAAGCAAGCTTGGGTTGACATCAAACTGGGCCGAGATAACGCTGAAAATGATCTCAAGCTTTTGGGCAGGTGTTTTTGCCACGCGGGTCAGGAATGTAAGTTGTTCAACTTGCTCAACCCTCCCAGTTCCCTTCCTACCCCTTGCTGCTACAATTTCTTTAAGCTTCTTGTCAACAATTTCCCATGTGATCTCACTGGGGTCCTTCATAAATTGCTTGTCCATAAGCTTATCCTTCTTGCTCATCTGCTTCTCCCATGCCCCACCACCCTCGGCCTGCTCATCACCCTCCTCCTCATCTTCCATGTCAGACATTGCAATATTTGAGGGGTCCTCTTCTACCTCGTCCTCATCATCCTCTTCTTCTTCATCCTCATCCTCAGCTCCTTCATCCTCACTCTCTGGCTTCTCGCGATACTTCATTATCAACTCCTCGAACTGCTTGTTGTTCTTCTTCAGCTTCTGCTTCATCGAGTTGAGGGCTTTCGCATTGCTGCTGCTCATCTTCTTCTTAGCATCCTTATTGGCCAGCGCCTGAGCCAAGAAGTCCTCAAGCATCACAAGGGCTTTAATGTAGAGGTTAGGGACCTTCTCGGACTCAGTTACCCGGACCACCTTCTCCAACTGTTTATTGATCTTCTCAAAACTCTCCTGGAGGCTGACCCAGTCATTTATCTTCATTGCATTCCTCATCTGATCGACAGTGGCAGCCATCTCGTCAAACCTCTTGTCACGAGCTGACTTGACCACACGATGTTGCCCATCGGAATCATCACTGTCGCTTGCGTTTTCCTTGAGGTAACGGTGGGCAGAGGCCCTGGCAGGCTCCCCTGCCCCTCCCCCGGCATCACTTCCATCATCATACTCGCTGGTCTCCTCCTCCTCCTCCTCAGAATCGCTGCCACCAGACTGGGAATAAAAGGAACAGTTTTTTTAGGTGGGAAAAAAAAGACATTTAATGTTAAGATCATGATCAAGGTTGGATGCTAAGATCACCTGCATCCAGAAACGAGAACCCATGGTTCCTGCTCTTTACTTATTGAATCAAACCCTAAAAATTCAAGCGGCTAGAGTTAGATTTGAAGACAGACACAGATAGTTCAACAGAATAAACCCTAACATCCGTATTAAACCATGAAATAAGAAATATGATAGAAAAAATATGATCATTTTTAGGTTGGTGGAGATGAGATCTTTATCCAGATGCAAAACCGTAACTATGAATCTAAACAAAAGCAGATCTTGAGAGAAAAATCGATCGATTTTTACAAAACACCATCGAGCCGAAGCCGAATCAAAACAGAAGCAGATCCTGAGAGAAAAATAGATCAATTTTTACGAAACTCCGAGCCGAAGTTGAATGAGAACATACCTGGTTCTTACTCCGCCTACGCGCGTGTTCAGCGATGGGAGAGAGGAGCGGCTTCAGAGCGGAGAGGAGAATGAGGAACAACAAAAAGGCAGCCGAAGGATTTATAGGGTACGAGCGCGAGCGAGGGGCGCGCGTTGCGAACGGTTCTAGGGCTCCAAAGTGTCGATCGGAACCCGACCAAAATTTGCTCGGCCCGGGTATTTGGACCGGCAAATCTCAGCCTGAACCGGAGTCACACTTTTTCGGATTTTCCTTTTTTTTTTTAATCAGAAAATTTTGCGGTTTTAAAACAAAGTGGCCGGTCCAGACCACCCGCTCCCTTGGGGATGAAAATTCCTTGGCTGCTGTAAATCGGACCGGGACAGGACCCAAACCGACTCGACTCCACCGTGAGCCTCCTCCCACTGACCCGCCGATGCTGCCATTTTTAATCTCTCTCTCTCGCCCGCACTCTCTCTCCAGGAGGCTGGTTGCCGGCCGCAACGTAAGAAAGAACGGCGATTAGGTTGGGAAGCGGCGAGCGGCAGGATTCGGTCGGTCGGCATCGGAGTACCATCGACCACGAGCGTCCGCTGCTCTTTTCCTTCCGTGTCAGCGAATTAAGAAGCGGGTCGGGCGTGTTCAAAGGTTACGACCGGTCGGGGTCTGGTTCCCGTACAGAAGGACGACGCGAGCACGCGTATAGAAACGTGTAGAATCGTGAAGAACGAACAAAACGGGAGCGTTGGAGACGGGGACTGAAATTGAGGTGCACTTCTCTAATTTTCTCCTATCAAATCACAAAATTTATCAACGTTTCTCGAAAGAATTTTCAATTCTTTCTATATAGCTAATCACAGAAGTCTTTATCTATGATGAGTTGTAATTGGGGCTATGTAATCTTTATCTATGATGAGTTGTGATTGGGGCTATGTTGTGAAAGCAGTAAAAAGAAGAAGAAAGATGAACCCTAGATCTTGAATTGTGGAAAAGTTTGATTTTTTTTCCCCCTTAATCGATCCATGAACTTGTGTCTCCTCTGTAATAAGATGCGTGCCAAGCAAGCTCTCACTAATGGATTTACTGGACCTTATTTCCAAGAAAGATTGGATCTTTACAACTAAAAGTTCCCGTTGGACTAAAAGCAATAAGTAATGAATTAGCTAAATAAAGAAGGCTGTGGATATAACCCTAAATTCATCGGATCGCTTCCTTTAGGATTTGGAATTGATGAAACTTTTCTTTCGTTTCTTTTAATAACGGGCAAGAACAAGGTCTAGCATTTTTTAAGGAATGGTACTGGTCAGTTGTATGAGTAGTTTAGCACAATAATATCTAACAAAAGATCAACTAATCAATACAAAGTTTATCATTTTAGATATATGCCTATCACAAAAAGAATGTATCAAAGCGAGGTATTGTGCATGCGACTCGCAAGGCAGTTTTTTTTCTTTGGATATCGGACATATGTTCCATCAGCACCAAAAGAGCAATGAAGTTTTCAATGTGGTTATGAGCGGTATCTGGTCATTCGTGTGGCCATTCCTGCAGTTATATCATGTAGCTGGGGATTGTGGTTTCTCGGTAGTCTGTTGACATTAATGGAATTGTGGGATATCTTTGATTTGTTATATAACTTCACCACAACTAGATATTTGCTGTGGAGATAGAATGGTGATAATGAAAGCTCTCTGATGATTAAATCCTTAAGTTTTCTAAGAGTTATTTGATAATCCATAGATTGATCCATGTAATTCTTGCTGTTATTTGACCTTGAACGAATAAGGAAGAACTCATTGCACTAGTTCTGTTAATTGTGATTGATATGGTCTTCTGGGTTCTCTCATTCTTTTCCATCCTTGGGAAATTGTGATTTACTATCAAAATGAAGGATGCTTGAGTTGCGAACTGATGGAGCGCCTTCAGAATAGTCATGGTAAATGGTTAAAGTGATGTTGCTAGAGAGGATGGTAACTAAAGATTTTGATAGTGATTAAACATTCTTTTTTCCATCTTGATT
Source organism: Calamus simplicifolius (assembly GCA_900491605.1). Taxonomy (NCBI): domain Eukaryota; kingdom Viridiplantae; phylum Streptophyta; class Magnoliopsida; order Arecales; family Arecaceae; genus Calamus; species Calamus simplicifolius. Next base: position 279,473 of record UESW01004089.1, on the reverse strand, counting down.
GATATTTCCAATCCATCTCATGTTAAACTTTTATTTGTTGGGACTTGAGTGGAAGTCAGCACTAATAAAAGCCAGACTTGGATAAGCACAGAAGTGTGATTGCACCAAGCTTTCTTATTTGCGATATTGTTTGAAGACTAAGCATAAGAATCTTTCTCGTGGCACCTTAGCTGCTATAGAAACTTGTATTAGATCCAAGCTTTCTTGTCTGTTTATGATTAGTTTTTGCTGTCATAAAGCCACTGAAACCACTTTTTGAATTGACTTTTTTTTTTGGTCCTTTTTTAGTTTGTTGCATTTGAATATAGATGGTAATGGCCTTGTTAAATGACATCCATGTAATCATGAATTAGGAAAGAGATTTATAAAACCATTCTTTGACTCTCTCACTTGCTATCAGATTTAAACTTCAGCACTTCCTCGCTCATGCAGCTAAATCTGTTGCCTTTCCATCTCTTGTTCCTTGTGATTATATCCTGGAGTAGTTCACAATGGACTTCCTCTTTAATGATCTATTTTATATTTAAAAATCATCTCTTATTTTTTGTTTATAGCTCTCTTTATAAATATGTGTGCTTTTTTGCTTTTAGTAGTCCATAGGTAGTTTTTTCCTTCCTGTTTTGGTAAATGTTTGCAGAAGCACATAAAAAGATGCATCTGAAGGACTTAATGTCATACTGTGACCAAGGACATTTTTTGTACATCAGATGGCATTGATGTGCAAAGAAGTCTTTGTTTGTACCCTAAGCCTTTGTTGCACATGTAGTCCATCGAATTTTGAATTCATCTGATTAGCTTGGTTTTTCATTTAAAGCTTGTAGCATGTACCATATGCCTGATCATCCTATTACTCTATGTGGTGATTTGCATAAAAAATCACTTACTTTTGTGGAGTTCTTCAGATTAGATTTCAATGCTCTGAACAAATTTTGCAGAGTAATTGAAATAAATTCATTTTAGAATTTACTAAGTGTGCCAATTAAGAAGCATGAGGAGAAGGCCTGGAATTTCTGGTTTGCAAAATGCAGCTGCTGCTCGGGTAAATTTTTGTAACTTCCCTCATTATGACTCCAACTTTATTTCATTTGTTGTTTATTTTTCATAAGAATTCGAAATCTTTTTTCAATGTAGCTCTTCAACGCTGTTCTTTTTTATTTTAATTTGCTTGGTAATGCCACTGTCTCTGTTTTGATCAATATTCTTAGGATCAATATCGATTGGTTGGCGAAAATGTAGCCAGGATAAAAACAGATCTCATGAAAGAACAGCTTGCAACATTCCGATCTCAATTAGAAGAATTTGCTCGCAAACATAAGGTGATAGATTGCTTTAGTTTTGCCTTTTGCTTTTCTGCATCCTTTTTAGGTGATATTGTTGCATGTGCATGTGAACATTTATGTTTATGAAAGGCTTTTATGTCTGACTTGGAGTCTCTCTTTTGAGGCTTAAGATGAATGATTCCATTGCTCTACTGCCTACTCTAGCATCATCTTTGCTTCCAAATTTGAAGGACCAGTTAAATGGTTGTGTTTGCCTGGTTAGTTGCATCAAATGTTGCTGGCATTTGAGATAAACGTGACAAGAGCAAAAATGAATAATTTTGCTAAAAATTGGAAAAGATTAAGTGGAAGTTGATAAAATATTAGATATATAATCTCTTTCTCAGTGACATGGTTTGTGTATGAAGAAACAAATGATTATTTTCTTTTTAAGAAGCATGGAGTCAATGGACACTTAGCACTTTACGGAATGCGGACCAGGTCCTTGTGATGCTAATCATACCAATATAATTTCAAGAAAGAGAAACAATAGTATGAATTTTTCCATGGTGAACACTTGGTAGAGTTGATTTTAGCCATGATGTCCAACTTGCTTGTAGAAGGTTGGGTACCATGAACAATGTGCACATTCCATTTTATGCATATCCAAAACTTATGAACAACTCTTTTCTTCTGTGTCTATTTTTTAATTCATTTTCAATTAGTACAGGTGAAAGAAAATGGACATACAATTATTTTTGCTTCTAAATTCTTGGTAGAGGTCCCATCACTTTTTTTGTATATCTTTTGGAACAACTGCTTGTAAAATGTGAAAACCACCATTTAGATCTATAAGTGCTATGTTTGCTGAGGTGTATATAGCCTATGCTTCTCTTTGTTATCACACAAGCTATGCAAATGAGTATTATCTTGTTATGCAGATTTTTAGGGTGCTTGTTCTATCTTCCTATTGGACTATCAAAGTAACTAAATATTCATGTATAATAATAGGATCGCAGTTTACATCATACCTCTGATCGTGCATTAGTTGTAGTATGAACTGTGAGAATGTTTGATCTCTCTTGTATGGTAAAGTAACTTTCTTTATTGTGCTGACGAAGGCAATGTTGAAATTTGGAGATGGAATAATGTAGTGCACTGATTTGGTTGTTTACGTAAGGGTGGATCCTAGTGAGGATAAGCTTTTACACATTTGGAGCTTGGAGAATGATTGTTGTTGATCCAAAGATAGGGGCTCTGTATAGCATTTGGAAGGATCTAAAACCCCAAAATATTTGTTTTTACTTCTTAGGTTGGTGTCATCTATATGCAGCAATGGTCCTATGTCTATGGTTAGAATGGCAACTTACAACTGGGTTATGTGGGCATTTAGTTTAAAGAGGAACTTTCATTTTTCCAGGAAACGAATCATACTCTTTTTAACCTAATGTGAAGTTGGCATTTGTAGACTATGCCTCAGGTGCCATCCCATTAATTGACTTCTCCTTGCCTTCTTGAAAAGTTCCACCTCCATGTTCTATTCCAAACATGCTACATTTGCTGATTTTCCACATTTTAAAGTGTACTAAGACCATCATATACAATCTCACCAATTTGATGCCTCATCTCTGATAGGATAAAATCACATCTTGATGCTTCCAACACTTAGAGAGACCTTCACTTAGGGAGACTTCCCTTAACAGACATAGCTGCCGCAAATAAAAGGATAACATTCAATCACAGGAGATTTGAGAATTTCATAACCTAGATCCTGTATATAGTGCTTTAGAAAATAAGCAATTCATGCGTCAATTATGTTCTGCATGAATATTCCAATGGGAGATGTGGATTTTGGCATTCTAAATGCAAAAATTTGACTACTTTACTCCCTGATTAAGGTAACAGGCTTTGCTAATATGGCTGTGGAATAAAACTTGCAAGAGTTATGGCTAGGCACAGGGACAACCGAAAATGCAATAAGTTGTAAATCTTTATTTAATATAATGATACTGTGGTGACACTTAATAAGTTATTCATTGGGATCGAAATAATTCATCTTGCTTTGTTTTGCCTTTTTCCAGTAGCATTATCATTTTCACTGATCATATATTACCTGAACTTTCAAGAGTTGCCTGTATACTCAAATGTGAAAATACTAGAAGCATTATATTGTATGTCAGAATTCCCTATGTATATATACAGGTACTAATTTCTTCGGGCAGTGCAGAATGACATCCGTAAAAACCCTACATTCAGAACACAGTTCCATGAGATGTGTGCTAAAGTTGGAGTGGACCCCCTAGCTTCTAACAAAGGATTTTGGGCAGAGTTGTTAGGGATTGGCGACTTCTACTATGAGCTTGGTTGGTATTAATCCCTGTATCCATACCTCTTGGAATCATTGTTTTCTTTAGCATTCTTACAAGCTTGAAAATATACTCCGTGACTGTGCTGCTCTGATGCATAAAATGGATTGAATTGTAGGTGTTCTAGAAAAGTTTTGGATAATAGCACATGAATAAGAAACAAATAATGACAAAAATTTATATATTGATTCCATTCTAATTTAATTTCTTTTGCTCTTCATTTTTCAGTAATAGCTTTTTTTATATATTTAGATTTCATTTTACATGAAAGAAAAGATGTCACATTTTATTCTGCTTAAAAAATAACTCTGGGTTACACGCTCTCTATGCATCGCATTGTCTTATTCTATTACAATTAGCTTCATTGGACTTATAGTGATGGGAGCCATTCAACCTTTTTTACCACGTTAGATGAATTCTTCTTTATTATGAGAAGATTAAGAGAAGGTTTAATTCTTCTCTAGTTTAAATGACCAAAACATCAGTGCTTTAAACTGCCCTCTTTATCCTTTGGTTGCAATTAGGTTTCTCAAGATTCTTGGTTTGGGGTTGATACATAGTGCATATATGCAATGTTTCAAAGTAATTAACATAGAAAACTATGGACTTGAATCATATTTTCTTGCAGTATAAAGTCAAATCTTGATTATCCATGTAAAGGCGAGCACTTGGTTCTACCCTGGGTCCCAGGACCTACCTCTGCCTTAAGCATTTCTATTGGGAATAATTCACTTCAAGTCTTCTCCATTTTAATTCAAAGTTCTAGATTATCTGCCCCAGCATGAAATAGGTTTTAATTTGAACAAAGTTTCTCAGCCTTAAACACATCACCACCAAATCCATGACAAGCTAATGTGTTGTATATAGTTTCTGTTCATCCCTTATGATAAGATGATCATATGACTCACCTCCTGAGACATGCAACTTGCACACTACAAACATCTACTTCCTTCAAAGTTGTACCCTCTGTAGATTCAGATTTGTCATTTATTTATTGCAAATTCTAGTAAAATGCAAAGGTGGCATATTTGTGTACCATATAAGAGCTATGCTTGTCCTTTTAGCATCCAATTTCCTTTTCTCATATGACCAATTCTACAAGGCAGGGGTTCAGATAGTTGAGATTTGTTTGGCAACCAGATCACACAATGGAGGTTTGATCAACTTGCAGGAGCTTTGCAGTCTTCTGTGTCAAAAGCGAAAAACCGCTCGTGAAGCAGTAACTGAGGATGACTGCTTGCGTGCGATAAGTAAGTTAAAGGTACTAAACAGAGATTCTGTCTATACTATCTATGTAATGAAGTATTTTCCAGAGATTGGCTACCAGTTCTTTTTTTTTTTAATGCATCATGTTTTACAATTTAATGTAAAGTGGATTCTGATGATCTTATTTCATGACATGCATATCCACGCTTGGTGGTCTTGATGTTCGATATATGAACTTTCAGGTCCTGGGTAGTGGTTTTGAAGTAATTTCTGTTGGGAAGAAAAAGCTTGTGCGGTCAGTTCCTACAGAGTTGAACAAAGATCATAATGAAATTCTTGAAGTGGCTCAGGTATGTTTTTTGTTTTATGAGTACTCTTGCTACCATAAAATACTCCTGTTAAGCTCGTGTGGTATATCCTTAAAGCTATGAGTTGGATTTCATGGGGCTTATGGAATGTTGAGGTGCTTCTTGGTTGCGTTGTGCAAATCTCTTTGACACCCCCTCTCAACCTAGACTTGTTCGTTTGGAGTTTTCTTACATTTTGGCCTTCAGAGTTGTTAAAACTTTCAAGTCATTTTACTCTTTGATCTGACATCCACTAGTTGCTTATTACCTAAAAAAAAGAAGTAATAAAGAAAAGGACAAAAAAGCAATCTTGGAATAGGAATGCAGAAGACTTGATTATCCTTGATTTCATGCTATTGTGCAATAAAGACTTGACTAGGGATCTGAATAAGTCATCTGTTCCATATTCTGTACTAGTGTTTGTAGCAATCAAGTTTGGGCATTTAAGGAATTATTTTCATCTGAAGAATAACCTTTTTTCGACAAACAAAATTGATCAATTGATCGTCATCAGTATCTTAAAATCTGTAGTGATAGGTTTAGGGGATAAGACCTGTTGGAATCTAACCCTCTCTTCAACTTCCTACAAAATAAAAATGTTTAATTTGCAATTTTTTCAATAATTTGACTAGCAAAGGATGACTATTTTGAGAGAAGAATTGTGATATTTTCATTTAAATTTGTAGAAGATCTGGGTCTTCATCAATACTGAACACAATCTGTAATGGAAGAGTTAATGGGCAAGTGTACAGTAACTGATCTTTTGTGTCTTCTTCATGTGTGCTAATCCATAAGTTCGAGATATTTAATTTACCTCAAAAACTACCATGGAAGGGATTGCTGTGTTTTAGAAGTTGATAGAATGAATTTCAGATGCTTGGAAGTGTCCTCTGGCCAAAATCCAAATCATCAGGAACTTTGGTAGAATGAACGAAACATTTTCAGTCCACTCATTAAGCATTAAATCCTGTGTCTGTGTAGGACTTTTTCAAATCCAATTTTACAAGTCTAGGTCCTATGTCAGTACGAGTTTTTTTTTTTTCCACCTTATTCTTGTTCATATTCTTGGAAATTCTTCGGTCATCTTCATCTTCTTCTTTTTCAGCACACATAGCAGGTATATCTTATGCATGCAAATACTTTTTTGGTTCATTTACTACTTTTCTTATGTATTATTTCATCTTACACAGTGTAGATAAAGGCCCATTTATTATTCTTTGATACCTTCACTCCTTATAAGGAGGCTAGTTATTGGAAAAGTTGCTAGTCCAGTTCAAGGATTTTGGATCCAACGTTATCGCCGTGTTGATCACAAGTGAGTATGGTATGTTTGCTTGCTGTGCCATGCCATGTTAATTATCTGCAGGGTCATGGTAAGACCCATTTGAGTAGATAGGGCCTATGTTGGTTTGGTCTCACGAAAAGATAGGTGCGGTGCAGCTCCTGTTGCACCGGGTGCGGTGCAGCGGTGCAGCTCCTGTTGCACCACGCTCAGTCATTGGAACGTGACACGTGCATGCATCTGTACCAAGAGCAAAAAAAGATATTTGTGTTCTTGGCACCTACGCGCATGCATTGCACGTTAATTACCAGGGCCGGTGCGCGCAAGCTGCATCGCCTCCGGTGCACAAAGACTTTTCATTGGTCTCAAAGGCTTATATGGGCAGCCGAACACAGTGTGGCAGCACTGAACCTCTGTTCCATGTTGCACTCAATCAACACCATAAGCACTGTGCACCTAATCGATGTCAAGGATCTCAAGACTTTTTTTATTTTTTTAGTGGGTTTATTATGTCAAACATGGCATCTAATTTCATTTCAAACCATATGATTCTTATCAATCAAATCAAAAATTAACTTTATCTGAATTTTCTATTGATGTCGTTCCATCATCGGTCTTTTCAGGCATGCATGGAAGGTAATTGTCAGCCTTTTAGCGTATAATATCTCATTTTCATTCGATGCATGTTTTAAGATCATCATTATGTTGGTCATTTTCTCATGATGAGATTCAATTTTTCTTCATTTTGTGGTTGATGATACTGCATTGATAGGAAGTTGACATGTAATTGTGACATGGACTGGGCTATAAAAAATACATCATGTGTCTGTGGCTGCTGTCATGAAACTTGTATTATGCTCATGTAGGCTCAAGGCTATGTGACCGTGGAGGAGATTGAGAGGAGACTTTCATGGCCCTCAGGTCGTGTAATCGATGCCCTCGAAACTTTACTTGAGGTGAGCACTGCTTCAATAGATTATTAACTAAGCCTTCTTACTTCGTTTTCCCTTCCCTGTTATTTATAATGACACAACCAAACCAGGAAGGACTTGCCATGATTGATGATGGTCATAGAGATGGGACCCGCCGTTATTGGTTTCCTTGCGTGGCTCCCATTTCTGCGGCCTTGGGGGCTGATGGGTTGAGATCATCCTGATGGTTGACGCCAAGCAAAGTGTTGCCAAAGTTCATCCGCACTTGCACCGCTTGTGAGGTGGTGGGTTCCTCGAGTCTCTCAAGCATCTCGGAATGGTGGGTCCAAAAAAAAAAAAAAAATCACTCTTTTGACCGCTCCTCCGTCCGTCTGGTATCTGTTTGTCTGCGGGGAGTGTATTAATAATAAAACATTGCAATCGATGGTAAATCTGTGTCATTGGTCCACATTAAATAGTTTTTGTTTATTTGATCTGATTTTTATGTTGGAAAGTTCTTTATATTTCTTGGTTGCTAATCCTGCTATTAGGGCATTTGGTTGATGAAATTCATCTTACTAATCTAAAATAGTCATTTCATTTTAGTATTTAGCTGTGATAACGTGTGCAATTAATATTTTAATTTTTGATGATATAAAAATGTCATAAATTGTGGTAATATAATTATTTTTTAAAAGATGATATTCATGATTACGATCAAGTAATCTCAGATTACGCTTTTAATTTTTATATAAAGTTTTAATATTATTTAATTTGATTGTATGTTTAAATTTGATTATTTAATATTATTTTTATATTTAATATTAAATTTAATATTAACATAATATTTGATATTTTAATTATTATATAATTATATAAAACATTATATAAAGAATTTTTTAATTTAAATTCAAAATGATTCGAAAATTTTGAGTCAGTTTGGTTTAATATTCGGTAACTAAAATGATCTAAAATTGGTATTCGATAGAAAATGTAGAATCTTTAATCATCACTTGTAATTAGTTATTCGCTTGTAACTAGTTATTTGAATATAAGGATAAGATGTATTTTTATTTTATTCATTTGAAATTTTAGAATTTTATCTAAATGGCATTATATAATTTTATTAATTATTGATTAGATTGTTTATATAGTTAATGTCTTAATATTTATATTTTTTGATATATAATATGGTTAATACTAATGAGATTCAATAATGATGAGATTAGAAGTATATTTTCTAAGTTAAGTATTTTTCAATGATCCGTATTATTAGATTCAGGTATCCTTCTTCACTAGAGATGAAAAAGTAGAATTAGACATAACTTACACTTTCTTTTTATTTAAGGGATTGGGCATATTTCTAATATTTACTCATTTTATTTTATAATTTGACATTGATATTTATTTAATTTAAAAGTATATTTTTTTAATGAATTATTGTTTAATTGTATTACGTTAATATTTTATAAGTATATAACTATTATTTTTATTAGTGCCTAATTATGTTGTAATTGTGTCTAATTGTCCTAGCATTTAAACTAACAAATAGGTTTTAAAAAGAAAAAAAAAAGAATTGAGCTTATCATTGATAAATTATTCAAAAGGAACAATAAAAAAGAACTATGCATTTAATTCTTGAATAAAAAAAATCATCTTGAAATGGTTCATGGTTGGCTACCATCAGTCATTTAGGATTGAGATTTAGCTTCAATGCTGTAGACCCAAAATGATTGAACTCGAAGTGATCTGCCGCAGAATGACTTAATCAATCTGATTGCCATCCTGTAGAACATATGCGCTAATAATTTGGTCTAAATTATAGAATATGTTCCAAGACATAATGTGCTTCCATTAATTATCTAACACTCTCTTTGACCGTGCCAAAACGCTGATGCTATAATTGTGCCCAGGCCATTCCTTGCGTTCATGCTGGTTCCAATATTTTCTCTGCAATGGAAATTGGAAGGGGGAGCACAATCCGGGGCTTCCCAGAGAGAAAATCTGGAAATATTTCAAAAGAATTCTGAAATAATAAGATATTAATTAAACAAGGGAAGAATATAGATTATAAAAGTCTATATCATTATAATGTACATATTTGACTCCGATCAAAATCACAAATTTTTTTTTTTTTTTTTTGGTACAAGCGGATAATCATACTAGTCTAGTACGAATTATCCCAGATAGGTCAGAGTACAAAATTTACTGTAACAGAGGGGCAGGGATCACCCAACCGCCAAATCCAACCAGCAGCATGCTGAGCCACAAATGCTGCTATCCAATCGGCCGCCGAGTTGGCTTCACGATAGATATGATGAATCCGGACAGAACCAACTCTCTGTAAAATAGACCATGTGTCCCTGAGAATAGGAATACTGGGGCCGTTGAACATATTCTCCTTTCTCAGCCATCGGATAACCGTCATCGAATCACCCTCGATAAAGAGACGATGAGCATGGAAGTGCTGAGAGGCATAAGAAATACCTGCCCAAGCTGTGCATAAAGTTCAATCATAGGGACAGAGGAATCAAGGGTATCAAAACCACCCGCAGCCAGCATATCACCCTGAGGACCACGAATGATAAATGCAGACCCAGCAGCTCTGCCACGAACACTCCCATCGAAGTTGATTTTGATAAACCCTGGTAGGGGGGCTCCCAGGAAATGAAAACCGTATGCCGGTTCGCTGCCGAAGCAGCAGGGGAACCCCAGAGGCCAGAAGAGTCAAGACCAACAGCATGAAAAGCTTGGGCATAATCCGCAGACAAAGATCTGATCCTTCTAACAAGCCGATGTGGAGAGGTAACAACATCAGAGAAGATGAGGTGGTTCCTCGATATCCAAATCTGATAAGCCGTGATCGCCCAGAGACCTTGTTTATGCTGGGAAGCCCTCCGGAGATCAAGAAAGAAGAGGGAACATAGGGATCCCGAACCACCCACATTATAGGAGTAACCCATCATCTGCCAAATCAACCTGGCTCGTGGACATATGAAGATCGCATGATCCGTGGTCTCATCCTCCAATCCACACAGAGAGCAAGTCGGCTGGATAGGCAAACCCTACGGGAAAGCATGACACTCGTCGGAAGACAGTCCCAAAGAAGCTTCCAGATGAATACCTGGATCTGGGGAAGAGTAGGAAGCGACCAGATCCAAGCAGCATCCTTCGTGACCAGGGGTTGGGGCCTGAAAACCTTCATAAGATCCCTAAGAGGGGCTTTGGAAAGACAAGATCTCTGCCAAACTCTAGCATCCGTCGAAGGTCCAGAGGTGAGAGGAATAGATAAAATCCACCGAGAGAGCTCATCACCAAAGAACCTGATCACTCTATCGTATCCCAAGAAGGGGGATCTAGAGAAATCAAATCCCTAACCTTCAGCTTGGAGGGGACATCAATGTTGATAAAAGAAGGCCACTGAGAAAGAGGGAGCTCAGATATCCAGGAGTCCTGAATCACATCAACAGAATGACCATCTCCAATCATCCATGTAGTTCTCTTAAGAATAGACTCACCATAATGACATACCTCCTTCCAAAAGAAGGAGCACCCCCTGGGCGGCCCAATACACTCCCCAGGCTTCCATTCACCATACCTCGCCCGCATAAGAGAACTCCACAGACATTGCGGCTCCAGAAGGAAACGAGAAGCATGTCTGGCCAGGAGGGCTTGCCGTCTGATCCTCAGAGATTGGATCCCGAGACCACCTTCCTGAATAGGCATACATATCATATCCCAAGATAATAGATGAGTGCCGTGCCCATCTTGCATGGAGGCCCAAAGGAAGTCTCTGAAGATTCTCTCAATCCTCCGTAGGCAAGTAATAGGGATGGCCGCATTCGAAAGCAAATAGAGAGGCAGAGAGGAAAGAACCGATCGAATAATGGTGACTCTGGCCATCATAGATAGGCCGGTAACCTGCCATCCCTCAATACGCTGACGAACCCTCCTCTCCAAATCAGCAAAGTCAGAGCAACGAGGGCGTCTACCGGTCATGGGAATCCCAGATACATAAACCGGTCAGTCTGAGTAGAGATACCCAGCAAAGAGATAATGGCTGCTTTAATAGACCTGGAAGTCTTCGGGCTAAAGCAGATGGAAGATTTAAGATAATTGACCTTCTGACCCGAGGCCTGACAATACCGCTGCAGAATAGAATCAACAGAAACCGCATTTTCAATAGAGGCCTGACCCAGGATAATGCAGTCATCAGCAAACATGAGATGAGAGACAGAAGGACCGCCAACCCCATCCATAAAAGGGACAATCGCCCGATCACATTGAGCCTGATAAAAAGCTCGGGAAAGATCATCCGCGGCCAAAATGAACAAGGGGGATAGAGGGCAGCCCTGACGTAACCCTACCGAAGACTGGAAAAACTCAGTCAAACCCCCGTTAATAACCAAAGCAAAGGAAGGCCTCTGAATACAAGCCATAATCCACTCAATAAACACCCCGTCAAAACCAAACTCCTGAAGAGAGCTTTGAAGAAAAGCCCAACTCAGTCTATCGTAAGCTCTCTCCATGTCAAGTTTGACAGCCATAAGACACCGTCTAGCTGGGGCTCTCTGCAGATCATGCATAAACTCCTGAGTAATAAGGATATTATCCGAGATAGAACGCCCTCTGATAAAAGCCCCCTGTTCAGCAGAAATAATACGGGGAATCACCTCGCAGAGACGGCTAGCAAGAAGGCGGGCACAGACCTTATATAAAGTAGTGCATAAGCTGATTGGCCTGAAGTGCTGAGGAATAGAAGCATTAGTGCACTTAGGCACTAAAGTGATAAGAGTCCTGTTCCAATCCTTAGGAATGAGTTTAGATTGGAAAACAAACTGGACCGCCATAACAACCTCCTGCCCCACTATATCCCAATAGTGACGGAAAAAGAATGGAGGGAAACCATCAGGCCCCGGAGCCTTATCCGGACCAAGATCCCAGAGAGCTCGACGAATCTCCTCCACAGAAATAGGCTTGACCAGCATAGCATTCTCCTCAGAGGAAACTTTCCTGGAATTATCAACCTGAATAACCGGAGCACCCACAGCAGTGGTCTCAGTCCACCTAGAGCGGAAGAAATGGAGAAGCTGGGACCGAATAGATGTATATCATCCAGGAAATGTCCCTCTTCATCGACCAACCTCCGAATCTTGTTAGCAGCCCTCCGACGGAGTGTGACCTGGTGAAAAAATCTGGTATTGCGGTCCCCTTCACAGATCCACTGAATCCTGGATCTCTGCCTCCAAAACACCTCCTGCTGCCGAAGAAGGGAATGGTGATGAGCAAGATTCTCTCGCAGAAGGGAGAGATCAGAGTCCAAAAGAAGTCCGTCGTGGTCCTCCTTAGCCTGAAGAGCACTGATAGTGGCTTCGACCTGCTCCACTTGTCTAACCAGATCCCCAACCTCCTGTTTATTCCATCTAGACAATCTACGACTGGTCAACAAAGACGACGAGATAGCCTATAAACAGCATTACCTCTTACAGGTAGGTGCCAAGTCTGAGAAATGATTGTGCGAGCTGCCGAATGGAATGTCCAAAACCGCTCGAATTTGAATTGCTTTCTCTGATGGAGCTCAGCCTCAGTAGATATCAAAATGGGGCAGTGATCAGAGGCGATCCTAGGGAGATGAGTAACAGAAGCTGCCGGGTACATCTGAGTCCACAGAGCCGAGGCAAGAGCTCTGTCCAATCTCTCCCACACACGAGCAGTCCCTGCCGATTATTACACCAAGTAAATTGGGGCCCCGAGTACCCCAAATCCATCAGCCCAGAAGAACCAATAAAGGACCTAAATTCATTGATATCAGCTGAGCTAGTAACTCTTCTGCCTCCCCGCTTTTCACTAGCCTCAGTGATACAGTTAAAATCACCAGCAATAATAGAAGGAAGACCTCGATCAAGGAGGGAAAGCAGCTCGGACCAAAGGACCCGTCTCTCCCGGTAGTCCGTACTGGCATAGACTGCCGAAAGGAGCCAGGATTAGAGGTCCCTTCCTTGACAACAAGGCCAATCTGCTGGTTACAATGATGAAAAGCTTCAATCGTAACAGCTGAATCACGCCAAATGGCCAAAATACCACCAGACATACCCACAGCCTCCACTGCATAAGAGGACCAAGACCGGGCAATCTGTCTCCGAAATCGTAACAAGGTATCCCCCGACAGCCTGGTTTCAAGAAGAACACATATATCAAAATGATGTAGTTGAAGCAATCTACCAAAGGAGGACCGAAATGAGGGCTTACTAGCACCTCGAACATTCCATAATAAGATCTTCATAAAACTAACTGGAGGTAGAGGGGGCCCCCCCTGGTCCTCATCCATAACATAATCTGAAAGGCGCCCTACAGACGGGGTGCCTCCCTCCGAATAATGTAAGCCGTGAGTCTGCAGAGTACCTGAGCTAGGTACAGTTTCTACAGACCTGTGGGAATCTACAGTTGATAAGGAGACTAATTCCTGCCCCATAACAGCTACAGTGGTGACCTCACTGCCCAGAGCAACGGCCCGACGACCGGAGGGCTCAGATTTAGTAGGTGAAGAAGGGATAAGGTCCACTTTACATTTGATGTTAGAGCTCTTGCCTTTTCCTTTTTTCTTTTCCACTCTAGTGACTGATCTTGGGGGCAGACTATCAACCGGTCTGGCCCGCTTAAGGGGACCCGAACACCCATCCCTGATTTCCACTTGGCCCCCTACATTGGAATCAGATCCCAGAGAGGCAAATGGATTGGGAGCTACATTGAGAGAAAGTTCAGGGACTGCTGCCTGATTGATATTCTTCTTCCTAGCATTGGATACCTTGAAACCGGCACGCACCAAGGAAACCGGCACGGCCACTAATCCAGCACTGTTTGTCTCCCCCAGTTGAAATGAGTAGCCGAGGCACCCAGCAGCGACGCAGGGAGGCGCCTCCGAGCCATCTTCGCCGGAATCTGCCATCCCTCAGACACCTCCAACGAAGAGAACCGGGTTGAGGGACAGGGCACGGAGAAGAAACAGGGCGAGAAGGCTTCGACACAGAAGAATCAGCTGCCAGGGTGGCCTTCAGCACAGACCTCCGTTGACGAACGGCCGCCATCCACGGCCCGAAAACAGGGCCGTTGTCATCCTCCTTCGCATTAGCCGAGGACGCCAGCGAGCAGGATCCAGCCAAATGCAGAGAGCCACACTTGGGGCAGATTCCTTCCACCGATTCGAAGATGAATTGCTGCCAAAACGGTCCCTGAGTCCCCTGGATTCGGGTCCCTGGACGCAGTGGGCGAAGAAGATCAACGCGGACAGCCACCCTGGCAAAGCCGCCTCGGTTCTTCATCTGAGTTGCAGAATCAGCTCCGAAGAAGCTCCCCGCAGGCTCCGTGATCATCCTAAGAATGTCCTCACGCCAGAACTCCATCGGGAGATTAGGCAGTCTCATCCAGATCAAAGCAGAGGAGATGGAGTCAGCAGCCGGGAAGAACTCCGATTTCCAGGCTTCCATCCCAATTATCTGGCCATTAACCACCCATGGGCGATTAAGAACCAGCTCACATGCTCCCGGGTCTTCAAATCGAAAGATATAGCACCAGAATGAGAGGCAGATTGGGACGATAGAACCCGAGATCCCAGCTCTGCGGAATTCCCTGATATAGACTTCGGCCGGAACCCACCTCATGAAAGAGCGGGCGAGGACCGCCCTGAACTTCCATTCAGACATTTCATCTTCCAACAGGGGGGCAGACTTTATTGGTTTGTAGGACAAACACCACATTATGATGCGTAGATACAAGGGGTTACAGTGTGTTTTGGATTTAGTCCTGTTCTGTTCCACACTGTGAGAATGGTTATTTGCACTGCACAAATTAAATCTGCTTATAGTTCAGAAATTTCTATTCAACTTTTTGCATTAAAAAGCTTGTTTCAGCTCATCCATCACCATCCTTGCACAATTAATGGCCTTTCAGATGAACCAATTACTGATCTCTGCTATCTGACAACAGAGAGTGTTAATGGTCAGATAAAACTTAAAAGGGAGGCTGTCCATCTGCATTCTAAGGGTCAAATTCATAAATAAAGCTGCAGCATAATGATATTTATTATCCTAAAGAATCTAATTCCTCATACAAGAAAGAAAATTCAATTGAACTGTTCCACTTCAATCTGAGTTTTTATATGCTCTGCCCAAGTGCATGATGAACTGACTCCTGCATTCTTTGGCACACTCAACCTTGTAGTTTCGTTCAAACTTGGAACAAAAATGGATGAGTTCATTGCCTGTCCAAAATGGCACCCGAGATTCCGAAAGCTTTACATGGAAAGGCCACAAGATGCTCATACCTATCATGTTAATTTCTGTCATGCAGAATTAAATCCTTTTTTTTTTTTTTGTTTCAGCATAGCTTGCAGTTTTACAATCATGATTAGGATTAATTGAATGCAAAATCGACTTATTTTTCCTTTGATATGAATCCAAACCTCGACATTCCAAAGAAGAATCTCTTATGACATTCAAGAATGTCTTCAGTGCAGGAGATGGAGGATCTTCAGAGGGCTGCCACGTTTGAGGGGACAAGAATGAAGTCATTCCAGACTTTTAAGGCACCCACTAACATAGCATAATATTTCTTTGACATAATATCATAAGCATCAATTGGGTGGACTACAAGGAGGCAAAGATACTGTCATTCAGAGGCAGTTGGGTTTGGTTAAACCTAGATGTACCTAAACACACAAAATAAAATAATAGATATGATCAAAGCTAAACTGGAGATGGACGACATGACACTCCAAAGTCCAACGTCTTCCAACATCTAATATTACTATGGAAAGAACGAAGGCACAACGCCTGTAGTTTATTTTGCTAAATTGTACTTTTAGTTCTCAAAAATCACTCAAAATTTATTTCGATTTTTGAACTTTCAATTTTTATATAATATTTTTTTATATTTTAAGAATATTATATTTTCAACGTCTCATCACATAAAATTGATTAAAATTAAAAAAATAATTAACATGCCATCATAACATAGATACATGAATTGATTGTTATTATTTAACGAAATTTTTTTTTTTGGTACAAACGGATGATCATATTAATTTAGTGCGAATCAGCCCAGATAGATCTGAATACAAAATTTATTGTAATATAGAAGGACATAAGTCGTTCAGCCTCCAGATCCATGACCCAGCATGTTGAGCCACAAAGTAGCCATCCAGTCCACCGTCGAACTGGCTTCACGATAAATATAGCGAATCTGGGTACAGTCAATCTCTCGCAGAATAGACCAAATGTAGGATCAAATTAGCAGGGCCAAGAGGCAATTCACCTTCTGTAGTCAAGAAATGATTGATATGGAATCACCCTCAATCAAAAGTCTTTGAGCATGAAGAGTTCAGACAACATAAGATTTAACGAGATATTAGGAATGCAATGCTTTTAAAATATGAGAGACTAAAACGTGGCAGTTGAAAGTTTAAAAACTAAAATGAATTTTGAGTGAGAAACTGGGGCCAACTTCTTTTCTTTTAATTTTTTTTGTCCTCTTCTCCATGTAATACCTTCCCTATGTAATGAATGTCCCCAAGGACCAGGCATGACCCCATAAGGCACATTAACCAAACACTTTTTATGGTCTTATCATTATGTCATGGCCATCCAGATGGAGATGTGACTGTCATTAGATGCACGGCTGCCACCGGCAAACATTTGATAATGTAAAGGATTTGCAACTTGTCCTCTATAATAAGAGATTAGGTTGCAACTACCAGCATTATTTATAAATGTAGATTTTTATTCATATCAGCTGATGTACTTTTGAGGAACTAACTACCCATATTAGCTTTAGGATGTTAGAGAGCTTCTGTGCCAGTACTTGAAGCTGTCATGTCTCCAAGGATTGAAAAAAAATTTAAGAAGACAACCATCAGCCATTGCTAAGGCATGAAAGGATGAATATCCGAAGACAAGATACAAGGGAGGTGGATTCAACTCACATTTATACTTGTGGTCCCCTGCATCCCTTTCATATCATTCAAGGAGACCACCATCCAACACCTACCTGCGTCCCCCTCATGAACCCACCATGTCTATTGCACCGGTCCTCAGATTGGCCTGATGCGTTGGCTCTATACATTAAGCATAGGCCTTGCACCAACTTACGTTCGTTATAGATAAGATATTATTACTGATTAAAGACTTGTTGAAACTTTTTGTTTCCCTTCCAGACCAAGAATAAAAGAATTTCTATCCATCAAAGCAAGGGAATCCAAGCCATGGACCCAATTACACTACTGATTTTTCACAGGAAATACCTAGAAAAAGCCATTGTTTTCATCACCTGGCCCATTTACTGTATTACTGTTGCCAATCCCATGTGAAGCTGCATGGCAATAAAATGTCTTCTTATATGCCTTTCCTAAACTACAGTTGTATCACTAAAATAATATATCATACATAAAGATGGACCAATATGATTGCTAGTGTAGATCTATATCATTCATTATGTTATACATATTACAGGTAAGAAGTTGGAGTGGTTGGATCTATTTTTTTCCACAAGATGTCCCACAGCCAACCAACGAAAAAACATTGACTCATAAATCTACTAGGTCAAATCTATTCGATTTGAGAGGACTCCAAAGATTAAGACTACTAATCATTCATTTATGATCTTAATCACTTGGGTAGGTTGTGTGTCTTTTAGACATGCTCTATTCTAAGTACATATCCTGCTGCTTCAGAAAGTTATACAAGGCTAAATAAAGGGTTGGATGCGAATTTGGAAGTACGCTTACAGCGTGACTCCAAATAAAGGGATATAATCAACTTGAATATTTACTTGAATCCATGATACTTTAGATAAGGTTTTCCATACTGGCTCTTGGCGTGGAGGACCCTCGGTCTTCACCACCATTTTGGCCTCTTCTAGCATTCAGAGATCGCTATCACACATTCACACCCATGTAGTTATATTAAATGCATAGGACCCATGTGACATGGGATGCATGTGATTGCCCTCCGAGTGGTGGCCAAACAAAGAAGAAGGGTGAGGTTCCATGATCTATAAAGCAAGACCAAAAAGGCTTCAGGTACTATTAACTAAGCTAGAAAGGCTTGGTATTGTGCTAAGAGTGACCCTCAAGGGAAAATGGAGGGAGATAGAAGGCAAACAAGATGGGGACAACGATAACATGAGGTGGGAGGAGGTTAGGTTGTGAAGGATTGAAGGGTCACACAGCACCCACCCCCCACCCCCCCACAACCAGAGCTTGATTGCTCTTGTGACCCTCCCCAATATGATTTTAAAGCCGTGCCCATTAAAGAAGGGCTCCCCTCCCTGTCGTTCACATCTCATAAATATCATGAACTCGAAACGATGAAACCCCTCTAAAGTCCACCGTTGTGTCCAATAGCATTAACTCCAACAGCCTGTAATCAAGCCCTCAGTTTGGCAACATCTGCCACCCTAGCAGATCCAGATGGTGAAAGAAAAACAAATTCCACACGCAAACAGTTGCCAAACGTTTGAAATTGTAAACTTTGTGATGTGAGGATTACCTCTGCATCACATGATTCACTGGATAACTTTACTCTTTGCTAGAAGACGAAACATTTTTCAGGAATTCTGTTCTACCAGCTTTCAGATAAAGTGACAGTAACAATCCCATAAGGAGAAAGCAGGGAAGCACTACAAGGGCATTTGAAATTGAGAGTGGATTTTGTGTCTTGCCCTTCAACAGAAACAGATTTTTGAAGCGAAAAATACATGCAGCTAGAATGGTCTAAAGTTCAGTATCATAGTAGCATTCCCAGGTTATTAAGTGCTCAAATCCTATCCATCCCACACTAGATTTCTTAATATATATAAGTCTTTAGTTTCTGATTTTTCTTTCTTCTTCGAGCTTCCCAATTGATTGGCAATTAAATGGTAACCAAGCAATCATATATTTCTAATTTAAGGAAACATATTATCAGTTTTAGGATGATAAAGTAATTCATCTATCTATTCTTATGTGTATATGAAACATAGCAAAAATTGTTGGAAATCAGAGGAATAACTTAAATGAGCAATTTCCATGGGTGAAAATTGCTGCTATGGGAAACATTTGCTCTTTCCTACTTGTTATAAAAACTTAATTGCCATGTGTTTTCTTCATCTCGATTTTCTGTTTCTATTGTATTGCATAAGGGATTCAAGAATGTAAAAAAAAATGGGTGAAGAATAGTGAAAAATGTGTCCTTTAAATGAAAGCAATAAGTGAGCATTTCTGTGGCAAATGGAGTACTAAACTAGCTCACAAGAACCATGTGAATTAACCAGTTCTCTCCTTTCCCATTCATCTTCTCGCAATTTATAATGCAAGATTGGTTAAAACACAAAAAATGACCAGTTTCCAGTCAAAATTTGGAAGAGAAGAGATAAGCACTTCAACCAAAAAAATGTACACACCTGAGGAGAAAAGAATTCCACCAAGTTTTCGACCAAAAAAAAACAAAAACAAAAACAAAGACTGCTGTAATCAAATGATCTTTTACCTTCTATTTATCCCCTTCTACCACATCTCTTGTTTCAAAATTTAAGAATCTGAGAACAAGTAATCTAAACAAAAGAAACACTTGGATTCGATCCATGCGAGAGATGGTTCCCCACCTTGTTCTGCCTCCCCACGAGCCAAAGCAACGTCCTCCTCGCGAATGAAGGCGCCTCATCCGCCCGAGATCCTATACTATTATTGCAGCTCCCACCTCC
This sequence comes from Calamus simplicifolius, assembly GCA_900491605.1. Taxonomy (NCBI): domain Eukaryota; kingdom Viridiplantae; phylum Streptophyta; class Magnoliopsida; order Arecales; family Arecaceae; genus Calamus; species Calamus simplicifolius. Next base: position 259,370 of record UESW01004089.1, on the reverse strand, counting down.
GCATCAAAATCCAATTCGCTCCCGCTCTTCTCCCACCCTGAAACATTGAACTCCGACAGTGTGATCGGGCTGGTGCTGCTCTTCAGCTTCGATTCATCACTCGCCCCCCGACGCAATGGCAGTCGGAATGAAACAGCCCGCCTTGAACAATCGTCGGCGACCGGCGTATCTTTCTTAGATCGCAGCCATATCTTCGATACAGAGAAGCTCTCTCTCTTGTTCAGGTTGGCAATGCCATCAGCATCACCACCATTAGACGGTTCGAATCCTTTAAACCCCTCCCTCCTCGAATTGCAATCGCATTCGGACATGGCGAGCCGGTGCCCAGGCTTCTTGGCCGCCGGCCTCTTCTTGGGTGGCTTGATGGCCACTTGAAGCACAGAGCTCTCATCCATCACATACTCATAGGACCCCATCGAAAAACACCTCCTTTGATCCAAATTACTATTGGCACCACTCGTACTACCTTCACCCTCCCCGCCATTAACGTCCACGCTGCGAAACTTGCCGAGCTTCACCGGAACCACCTTCGCTTCTGAATTCTCCAACACGGGCACAGCCGCCTCTTCCTTGGCCCCAATCTCCCCGGGCTTCTGCGGTGCATCATTCGACGAAGGGCCGAAGTCACCTTCTCCAAGGAAACCACGGTGGGAATGACTCCCAAGCTCCCCTCTATCAGGAGCGATCTCCCTCGAGCTCTCACTCCCGGACTCGAGGACGAGGACTATGGGACTGCAGCTGTTGGTGGGAGAGAAGTCAGGGAGGAGGCTACTCCGACAAAGAGGGCAAGTGGAGTGGGACAAGAGCCAGGTATCGATGCACTCGATATGGAAGGCATGGCTGCACTTGGGGAGAAGCCTGAGCTTGTCGTCACCGTCAAACTCGCAGAGGCAAACAGCGCAATCGAAGGGGTCCTTGAGGCCTATGATGGCTTTGTAGAGGAACACAGGGAGGGTGTCGATGAAGGACTGGTCCACCCCGGCATCATGGAGGTGGAACAGCTGCTGGAGCTGGCCTTGGAAGGCCGTGACATTGTCCACATCCTCCGGGTCCCTGTTGGTGGGTCTCAAGAGGTATCTAACAAGGAGGTGGAGCACTCCAGAGATGAAGAAGATGACTGCTAGGATGACAATTATGAGAAGGATGCTAGGACTGATCTTGTTATCAAAGTTACCATGTGCAACCAAAGAAGGTGGAGGAGGAGGAGGTGGTGGGAGGTATGGCAATCGGTGGGGGAATGGAGACAGAGAGTCCCCTGCTTTGATGCTTTCATGCAATACCCAATCCATGTCTTGGCCTAAGCAGAGGCATAGAGATAAGAAGAAGAAGAAGAAGAAGAAGAAGAAGAAGAGAAAAATTAGGACTCACCAAGCCATGATTGCACTCCAAAATCCAAACTTTTTTTGAGAAAGAGTAGGAGGATGAAGGGCCTCTTGGCTGATGTGATGCTAGAAGAGCAGGTCAGGGATGGCGATTTCTGGATCGGACCTTTTGGTTTTTCCGGACTGCAACCAGGGGAGGGAGAGGAGAAACGCTTTAAGGTCAATGAGAGGGAGATGGAGTCTCTTACGGGTTGGAGAAATAAATGGAGGAACGAGTAATAGATGAATTAATTACGATAGAGAGGGGAAGGTAAGGCAATATAATAAAGTAAAGTAGGAAGGTGCACAGCTGGGTAAATGGAATTTAATGGGGGGTGGTGGTGTTTGAATATTTACTGATGGTTAGATGCTATGGTGTTGGTAAAACCTAACCTTTTAAGCTTCTCCTCACCTTCTATTTGATTGTCCCAAGGTACTTTGCAGCAACATCAATGCCCATTAAATTCCTCCCCTCACGCAACTAAGATATAATAAAAGTGGTCCCTCAAATTAGCCTTTTTCTCTCTTTTTTTTTTTTTTTATGCGCCCTTTCTCATCCACCTTCCATGAAGGGAGTAGGTTCTGTTAGAGAGCTTGGGACTGGAGAACAACAAGAGTCCTTGGTTTCATCATCTCTCTCTCTCTCTCTCTCTCTCGCCAGTTCCTTTCTGTTTGGATGTGTTGTGGTGGGTGTTGGAGTGGAGACATTTGGTGAAGGAATAGAAGGAAGGATGAGGGGGATTCATGTGGGGGAGATGCACGGATTGCGGTGGTTTGACATTGAAAAGGCTCGGGATTTCAGGGGCGAGGGATCTCACAAGTCGTGCCGTCAAAGGAGGAGGGGGAAGGGCGGGGGGGCCATGGACCGAACCAAATCGGTGGGGTTTTTAGGCCCCGTTGCTGCTTTTATTGTGGGGGGTGGGTTTTGGGGGCCTTTACAGGACCCTTGAGAGGTGGGATATGGGGATGCGGAGCCCCACATTGAAGTAAGAGTGCGACTTCATTGCTAGCTTGGAACATCTTTGAAGTTGGTGGTTATAATTTGAGTTTTGGGTTTTGATTCCCTGTCTATTTGGTAAGTGGGTGTAAGCATAGTTATCATATCCGGTCCAATATTGATCCTGTCAAGCTTGGTCATAGGGTCTGTTGAACCATCCATTAATTATTTTAATATAAAAATATATTTATATTAATAAAAATTATTTTTAATAAAATAATATAAATATAATTTTTATATTTTTTTAAAAAAAAATTTTTTTTTTTTGGTATCTTATTTAATCTCTAAAATTTACTTACTTTCAATCTGCATACCCATTTAGTCTGATTTAACTTTTAAAGAAAATTTCTATCCGAGTTTCTTTATTTTCATCATTTTTTTTTATGTCTTTACCTTTCCATCTTGATTTTTATAAAATTTTCATATTTTCATTTTTTTTTTCCTTTTTCTATTCTCTCAACAATCTTTTTTGCATGATCTCCTTTTCTTTCTCCATAAAACTTGCGAGCATCCAACGAAGAAAAAGTTACCATAAACTCTCAGGAATTTGAAATGCCAAAGACAAAAAAATTGAAAAGGCATTGATAAACTTGTGACCTGGTTTAGACCGGGTTGACCGATTCATGAGTGAACCGGATGGATTGACCGAATTATTCCGGATCTCTTACATATCCGATTTTATGTTAGAATCGAACCGGCTTGATCTTCGGATCCAGGTTCAACTAACAATCCAGTCCAATTTAACAACTATGAGCGTAAGAGCGTCATGTGATTAACCTCAAACTCTTTTATCATTTTTCCCTGAAATTAGAGGGCCAATTGGGACACAACCACCAAGCTTTGTCGCCCAATTCGAAATTAAAAATGGTATGCATTACAGAATTTGAGAAAGTTGGGTGTAGAAATTAATAGTTTAGAGTGGTTTTGAGCCTGAAAAGTATACTCTTTCCATGTATGATCCCTTCTTAATTGATACCATTTAATGACTATTCGAAGTATTTTTTTTGGAAGAAATGGCAATGTGAGAGTTAATAAACAACTTTCACAGTGGTCAAGTGGTTTCATGTTTTCAACTTTGTGATCTCACGATTGGATCAATAACATATATAGCTCTCTTGACTAATAAAAGCAAACGATTTGCTGACCCTTTTAGATGTGGTTTCAAATTTCAACAAGGTTTGAGAGTCTCCTCTCTTCTTAAAAGAAAAAAAAAAAAAAAAAATTTTTATCATAATTAATTAACAACATATCATAATAGCCACATGAGATAGGTTTATTAAGATCACGAATTATCAAGTACGAGTGCATTCGGCACATCGCCATCGGTTGGGGAGAAGAGGGAAATTAAGAATAATGTCTTTCAGAATACCAAGAAGATTCCATCTCTCAAAACCTGAACAATAGACTATATGGCATGTCAACAAACTTTGGGAACCCAGATTGATTTGAGAACTTAATGCAAGCATAGACAAGAAAACCTGTCCGATCCTCGTCAGTCCAACCCCTTGTTTAGTTTATGATGGTCAAATTCTGCAAAATGATTCTATTTTTAAATTTTACTCGAAGCTATAAACTAATTCTCATTTAAACTTTTTATAATCTTTTATCGAGTTGTTCATCCCCGCAGTCAAAAGGCCAAAACAGATCATCTCCTCTTCCACGAGCACAAATGATCTTAAGTACATGTTGGTGGCTAACTAGATCAAAAGATCAAGTCTAGAATTATACTTTATATTCTTAAAATAATTTTATATCGCATTGATGCTTATGATTTTTATGACAATTATCTCTCGGTATACAATGGTCTTTTTCTAATGAAATTAGTACTAATATTCATCAGAACAACGAATCGAGAATGCTACTCTCTTTTACTTCAGAGTATACAAAATGCCTAAAGAAAAGGTTTTTTTTGTCTTTTCAGATTGTCTGGAGTATAGATGGAATGTCTTATTTATAATCTAAAGTGTCTATTGAAAGCATCCTTACAGGCTTGATCTGCACCGTATGATCAAACTTGATTTGATCATATATGATCAAGAGATCTGAATGAAGGGATTTATTTGCCTTTTCGATGATTTGATACGCTGATTTATTATCGTGATTTGATGATCACGCGATCAACTTCTTCTGAATATGTTGATTTGTAAATTCGATACGATGCTTCTCGTGACGATGCAAAGTACAAAGTGCATTTACAAAGCGCCCATTATATCATTGTCATCCTTTGCTCGTCATCCTCTAGCTCTTCACTTATTGTGAGCCCAAATTCATAAGTATGGAAAGAGATTTGCATATAAAATGAATCAATCTCTTTAAAACTTTTCATGTGGGACTAAAAGTCTTCAATTTCTTATTTAAAATAATGGATATTAAAGATCCATTTCCCAACAATACTTTTATTTTTTAACAAAAATGATTGTTGTACTCCAAAAATATGCAACTCGGCTTAAATAATTGGAAGCAAGAAAATTTATCAAAATTAAATTTCCTCGCATGATTTACGCTTGTCATGAGATGACAATATCCAAGATCAATTCAAAACTTTGATTTTACATCAGTACATATAGAATTAAAAACTTATATTATTTAGATTTGGATCTCTTGTACCGTAGACTTCACAAAAAGATTAAATTTAAGTACCCTCCACAAATCAAAAACAAGCACATGGGTCACGGTGCAGCTTCACGTTTTCAACTCTAGATTTGGAGTCCGCAGGACCTTTTTTTTTTTTTAATTCAGTTCTGGGCATTTGACTTACAACTAGCCACTTCAAGCTTGAATGCATGCAAGGATCAAGGAAACGCCATGGTCATCAATTGGGAAATAGATGGTGAAATGAAATAGAAACAGTACCCATCTTATCTTCTACTGTACTCGTTCATTTTTGTCATTAATTCCGAGGTATATTACTTGTGGTGAATGCTCGGTCCAGATAGCTTGCGTCGGTGCCTAACAAAGCCTCCAAGAGACTGGCTCGCTTGGCCTCTCCATGGCCAAATGATTTAAGAGAGGGTGGTCCAGGTGTTGATCCAATGAATCCATGAATTGATGTGCTTAACCTCTGGCCAACTCATAGAAAATGTGGTCCTAAGTAGAAAGAGATGGAAGACTTTCTCTGAGGAGCTGATGTCCTTTTTGCATGGATCAATCAAACACTGCCAACTAAATTACCAGCCTTAACTACAACCGTCTTCACCTGGGTAAAGCGTCGAAGGGGAGGTCACATCGCAAGAGGCCTTTCGTGTTAAGTTCCAAGGATTCCATGACTTATCGCCTCATATGACTCGTGCTTGCACCACCCAAAGTTGTGGTCTAAATTGAGGATATTGTATATATCTTTTACTGCTATTCATGATAAAAAAAATATTAAAATGAGATTTAGCTATATTTGAATATATTTAATTAAAATTATTTTTAAATAGGCTCTTTAGTTAGTGTTTGAACGAAGAGAAAAGTAGAAAGAAAAAAAATTAAAGAAAAAATAGAAAAGAAAATGAAATTTACTTTGTTTGGATGAAAAGAAAGGTACGAAAAGAAAAAAAAAAAAAAACTTAAGAGTACTTTTTTATTTCTTTTCATTGGGATATTGATCCTTAAAAAAAATTAATATATTTTTAATTATTTGTAATAAAAACATTATTATCATTATAAATTATAACTTTACTTTTCTTTTTATTTTTTTTTCATTCATCCAATACAAGGAAAAAATATTTTTTTCACTTTTTTCTTTCTTTTTTTTTTTTTTTTTCTCCACTTCTCTTTTCATCCAAACTGAGCATTAATGTCAAGAGGTGCTACCGATGAAAGAAGGCAATCCAGAGGGAGGCAATGGTCTAAGAGGGAAACGGTGAAGAGAGCCAGCACGAAAAAGCACAAAGAGGCTGGTGTGAAAAAGAGAGCATGGACTTAGAGAGGAGAAATTAAAGTCCCGAAAGCGAGGGAGACTAAATAAGTGAACTTGAGGAGGTCATGGGGGCAACGGATGTGAGAGAGAGAGTGAGAGAGAGACCGCAAACGAGGAAGGCCACTAGCGAGGGGAGGCAAGAATATTGGAGGAGGCGACGACCGGAGGAAAACAACAAAGTACAGAAGCCAACATGAGAAGACCGTGAGGAAGGAAGTAGTCATAAAAAGAAACTTTCAAATTAAATTTTGAAACTAACTACAATTTATTCTTGTACTTCGTCATACCAAACTTATTAGCCATGAAAAGCGCCGCACCACCCACCAACGTAGCCGGTGTTAACCGATTGCTAATGATGGAAATTCAACCGCCCGTTTATAATGGCTGATAATTTAATATGTGTTTTTTAGTGTTTTAAAAATCAAATCAAACCCATCGATTCAACCGAAAATTAATCATCAGTTCGATCTAATTTTATTATTAAAGTTAATTTATATATATATATCCGATAAAAATTAAAAAATCAATAAAATTGGCCTGATTTCAAACCGGTCCAACTCGATTTTTATATATTTTTTTAATTCTTTATTTAAATTATATTTATATTTTATTATTTTATATTAAATTAAAATTAATTATAATATTATTTAGTCCGATCAAATCGATTCATTCGGTCGAACCAATTCACTCATGATCCAAATATTAAGCCCGTTGGTTCATTAGAAACACCATAGAATAATCCTATAATTATTATTTTACTTATTTATTATTATAAATATCTAAAAATTATATATGTCCTCTTAAATTTAGTATTTACTTGCATGCCTTTGTATATTATATATTATTGAATACACACTCTTACAAATTTAATTTGCGCATGCATATATGCACATACAAATTACTTTGTTTTGTATGCCTACCTTATTGAGTTAAGATTACACATATAAATAACAAAAACTTACTAGAATATTCATATGATTTGAAACCTTTGTAAGGGTATACAAGTAAGAAAAATAATTTATAAGATTGATATACATGTAAATACTAAATTTAGAGAATACATATGTAATATTAAATATTTATAAAGATAGATATGTAAAAGAATTAATTTATAGTAATGCACATACGAATGATAAATTTGTAAGGACATTACAAACAAATTTAATTATTTATAAAGTATACCTATAAAAAAAAAACCTTCTACTTTTATTTGTTTTGGAGGCATAATTTTTTATTCTTTTATTTATTTATTTCCTTTGACCTTATCTCATTGCTTCTTAAACAGCACTTGACATCCATTGAGCCAAAAAGAAACTTCAAACCGTGACATGAGCCACTACCTTCTACGTTATAGCATGTTTGGCTTCTTGTGAATTGGAGCCAAAAGAAGACGTAACCTATATATCTCATCTTTCCAATATTATAATTCTACACAGTAGAAATGCATCCAACGTCAACAAAATTTTATTATTAGTATTATTATAATCATCTCCTTGGCTTTTGCATAACAATTACCAAATAATAGCAATAATAATAACAAAAGTAGGTTTGATCTACAATTGGTTGGAACCACGTTATCTAAGTTAGGATCTAATCAGTTGACCCAAGGAGCCTATGTTTTTGTTTGCTTACCTTATCACGGCTGGGGAAAAAAAAAAAAAAAAGCGATCGAGTTGAGGCCAAAAGCCCAGGATTAAACTCATGCCAGATCCGAGAAGCCCAAGTTAAGTCCAACTAGAAGTCCACAATATGGGTTGCAAAGTAGTCGGCTTGAAGTCTTGAACCCACTCATGATTCAACTTAGGATAGTTGGGCATTGAAAGATATCTAGGCTTAGAAAAGTCTTTGTACACCGCATCCGGTATAGCAAATCCTACATGAGCTATATCGTTCCTTCTTATTGATCCATATAAATCATATATGGCTTGATACGATGGGACAAAGATACCATCTTAAATTTTGAAATGACGTGCATTAATATCTGATGTGGCTGGTATAGCCACAAGGGTAATTTCGGCAAAACATTAGTGCGGCCCCGGCGTTTCCAAGCCCGCCGAGTCGGCTCCGACCATTTCTGGTCGGCTCCGATCAGCCCCGGCATCTCCGAGCCCGCCGAGTCGGCCCCGACCATTCCTGATCGGTCCCGATCGGCCCCAGCATCTCCGAGCCCGCCGAGTCGGCCCCGACCATTTCTGGTCGGCCCCGATCGGCCCCGGCGACTCCGAGCCCACCAAGTCGGCCCCGACCATTCTTGGTCGGCCCCGATTGGCCTCCGGCGTCTCCGAGCCCGCCGAGTCGGCCCCGACCATTCCTGGTCGGCCCCGATCGGCCCCGGCGTCTCCGAGCCCGCCGAGTCGGCCCTGACCATTCCTGGTCGGCCCCAATCGGCCCTCGGCGTCTCCCAGCCCGCCGAGTCGGCCCCGACCATTCATGGTCGGCCCCGCCCCGGCACCTCCTGATCGGTAGAGTTGGCCCCGGCCATCCCTGGTTGGCCCAGCTTAGCCTCGGCGCCCTCAGGAGAGTCAAGACACCCCCGATTTCTCCAAGTCGGCCCCAGTACAGCCCTGGCGGTTCAGGCCACCACCTTTCTGACCTGCGCCACCTGACAACACCATATCCAACTACCCACTGGCCACGCCGTTGATGGGACTGGACTGAACTACCTGAGAGCCCCATTGGCTGATGGGACATAGCCCACCAACCGTCGTTTTTCCCCTCTCCGATGGGACAGGACCCACCAACCGACCCAGATTCACGCAACCCCCAAGAACTCTGCGGACATTCCTTTTTCACGAAATTCCACATGGTCATGCAAGTGTCAACCCCCTATAAAAAAGTGAATTCACTCAATAATCAGGTATGAGGACGAAAACTTAGAGACTTGCTATCCCAATACCCAGAGGGAAATTCATCCTCTTTGGGGACTCTTTTCATTCTAAAGAAGAGCTCATTCGAGCTCTTCCTCAGCTGTGATCTCGGTTGCTAACTTGAGCGTCGGAGGGTCCCCACCGGAGTATCCCTCCGATCCTGGGACTTTTTGCAGGCAACCCGGTGAAGCAAGGATCCGCTAATCAATCTACTCCCTTCTCCTGACGTTTAGGACCAGTGATCGGGCATCATCAGATTAGCGCGCCAGGAAGGGGGACGAACAAGGCGACAGGTAGCCCAGGTTTCCTTGTGTTACATATCGGCGAACTTTTGCTCCCCCCTCTTTTCTTCTTCAAGCCATGGTAGTGATGCGAGCTTAGGACGCTTCCATCAGCTGTCCAACAGGGCCTCCCCCGCCAGTTAGGCAGCAGGAGGCCAATCTCCCTGCTACCGATCCTCCTGTCACCTGTCCACTACCAGATGCAGCTGTCCAAACTACGGAGCGACTAGCGACCCTCACCCAGCAAGTCCAAACTCTCACCGCTATGGTCCAGGGACTCTAGCAGCAACAGTCCGTGGCCACCCAAAACCAGACTGCTCCCTCCTTCAGTCAGCAGTCGACGAGGGGAGGCTCTCCTCAGTGAGATGCCGGTCGTCGTCAGGTTTCCCCTAGGAAGCCTCACCGTGAGCCCCCCAAGCGGCTACGGTCCCCTGACGGTGACCCCAGCAAATTTCCTCCCGAGCCGCATCATCAGGAAAAACCAAAGCGGAAGTCCCGGCTCTCGCGTCCTTCTCCTTCTTTTTCTTCCTCTTCTTCCTCCTCCGAGCCATCTCGAAGGGCCCCGATAATCAACCGTCAGACGGAGGAGTGCCTGGACGAGTACAATAGGCGACTGGATGAGCTCGCCAGGAAGATCAATCATCAACCGGAGGAGGAGTTTGACACCCATCCTCCTTATACCCGCCAGATATTAGAGGAGCCTATCCCCTCCAGATTCCGTTTTTTCCAGATAGATCCATACGACAGTACAACAGATCCTCTCGACCATCTCGAGAGTTATAAAGCAATGATGCAAGTCTAAGGCGCTACGGATGCCCTTCTCTGCAAAGCCTTTCCTGCCACCCTACGGAAGGTCGCTCGCGCATGGCACTCGCGCCTATCCCCTCACAGCATCGACTCCTTTTGAGAGCTGGAGAGGGCCTTTCTGGCACATTTCGATGCCTGCCGGCAGATTCCAAGAGTGGTGGACAGCCTCTTCTCCATGTGCCAAAGGAGGGGGAGTCGCTAAGAGACTTTGTGTCCTGATTTAAGGCTGCCGCCCTCGAAGTTTACCATCTTGATGATGCGGTGGCAACGCTAGCGCTGAAGCGGGGACTCCTCCCGTCCCGCTTCACCTTTTCCTTGGACAAGAAGCCTCCGAGTTCCTACTCCAACCTCCTTCTCCGGGCTCAGAAGTACATCCGTGCGGATGAAGCTGACTTCACCCGTCGAGAATCCTTGAGGAGCTCCAGCCACAAGTCCGCTCGCCCCGAGCCGAGTGGACCCCCTCGACACCGGCGGTCCGACCCGCCTCGCCGATCCAACAACAGGCATCGAAGCCCCGTTCCTGACAAAAGCAAGCTCACACCCCTTCTCGCCCCTCAATCTCGCATCCTTATGGAGATTGAGGGTGAGCCTTATCTCCAGCGCCCTCCTCCTATGAAGAAAGGTCCTCCCCGTGACAAGAACCGTTATTGCCGGTTCCATCGGGATTACGGCCACGAATCGACAGTTGCTTCAGTTTGAAGCGGGCCATAGAGGAATTCATCCAGCGGGGCTACCTTGGCAAGTATGTCCAAAAGGCGTCGCAGCCGCTGCCAGCCCTCATGGGGCCTCCGCCTATTCAAGCCGCCGTCGATAACACTCCCATGGAGCGGACAGTCGGGATGGTGTCCTGGGGGGCAGCTCATTCGTCCAAGCGCCCGAGGGGGAAGGAGGCACTGGATAATATAATTTCTGGGGGGGAATCTGCTATTGTTGAGAATGTAAACAATGAAGGCGTCATCGTCTCTATGACGATCGCCAAACACCCTGTAAAGAGGATATTAGTTGATAGTGGCAGCTCAGCTGACATCCTTACCTACGATGCATTTGTTCGGATGGGATTATCTCTTGATTCTCTTCGACCTGTGGTGGCTCCCTTAGTCAGGTTCACAAAGGACTCAGTAAAAGTCGAAGGCGAGATATGTTTGCCCGTGACGGCCGGAGCGCCACCGCGCCAAAGCACAGTGATCATGAAGTTCTTGGTTGTACGTGTCCCCTTGGCGTACAATGCCATTCTCGGGCGTCCAGGCCTCAATCTTTTGGATGCAGTTATCTCCACCCGACGTTTACTGGTGCAGTTCCCCATTGGTGAAGGAGTCGGAGAGATGCACGGTGAGACCAGCCCAGTCCTGCCTTGTTACCACGCGGCGTCAAGTCCTTTGGAAGTTGAATCAACTTTAGAAGTGCCTGATCCCAGAGATTCTAGCAAGGGAGGAGAACCAGCCGAGCACCTCCTAACTTTCCCTCTTGGAGACGACCCGGCAAGGACTGTGCATGTCGGCGGACTCCTTCCCCCAGAAGACCGGGAGTACCTCTTAACCTTCCTGTGGGCTAACTCGGACATTTTTGCTTGGTCGGCGTCTGACATGCCCGGCATCCCTCCAGAGGTGATCACCCATAAACTCAATATTGACCCGAAGCATCGTCCAATCTGCCAAAGGAAGAGAAGCTTCGCTCCCGACCGGCAAAAGGCTATCGATGAGGAAGTCAACAAGCTGCTCAGCGCCGGCCACATCCGGAAGGCACATTACCCTAGCTGGTTGGCTAATGTGGTCATGGTGCGAAAGGCAAGCGGGAGCTAGAGAATTTGTATCGACTTCACCGACCTTAACAAGGCGTGTCCAAAAGACAGTTTTCCCCTGCCAAGGATAGATCAGCTGGTGGATTCCACCTTCGGGCATGAGCTCCTCAGTTTCATGGATGCCTTCTCCGGATATAATCAAATAAGAATGGACCCCAATGATGAGGAACACACATCCTTTGTGACGGAGAAAGGCATTTATTGTTACAAAGTGATGCCTTTTGGCCTCAAGAATGTGGGGGCAACCTACCAGAGGTTGATGAACAGGGTGTTCCAAGATCAGCTAGGCCGGAATATGGAGGTTTATGTGGATGACATGCTGACAAAGAGCACCTGCGCCTCCAATCACATCTCCAACTTAGAGGAAACCTTCAATAACCTCTGTCGTTTCCAAGTCAAGCTGAACCCCAGGAAGTATGCTTTCGGGGTCACGGCGGGCAAGTTCCTGGGTTTTATGGTGACCCAGCGGGGAATCGAGGCAAACCCAAAGAAGATCAGCGCCATCCTTGACATGACACCACCGTCCAGCAAGAAGGAAGTGCAACGGCTGACGAAAAGAGTGGCAGCTCTGAGTCGCTTCCTCTCCAAATCGGCCGAGAGGTGTTTACCCTTCTTCAAGGCCCTGCGGAAGGTGAACAACTTCGAGTGGACAAATGACTGCCAAAGAGCCTTCGACGGATTGAAGGCGTTTATGTCCTCTTTGCCGCTCCTGTCTAAGCCAAGGGATGGGAAAAGCCTTTTCCTCTACCTCGCCGCTTCTCCAGAGGCTGTTAATTCGGTCTTGGTACGTCTTGACACTGACGGGACCCAGAGACCCATCTATTATGTGAGCAAGGTCCTCCATGACACAGAAGTTAGGTACTCCAAGACAGAGAAAGTTATTTTTGCCCTGATAGTCTCTGCCCGACGTCTCCGCCCATACTTTCAAGCCTATCCCATCGTGGTGCTCATGGACCAGCCCCTCCGAGCCATCCTGGCCCATCCGGATACCTCAGGCCGACTCGCTAAGTGGGCTATTAAGCTAGGAGAGTTCGACCTCTCCTTCTAGGCATGACCGGCTCTGAAGTCCCATATTTTAGCTGACTTCCTAGTTGAGTGCACTTGGGCGGATGAGATGACTGTGGAAGTTACCAAGGAGCAGCGTGAGCCCAAACCAAGCGGCGATAGAGAAACTTGGATCCTTCATATGGACGACATGTCAAACTCTCAGGGAAGCGGCGCCAGCCTCATTCTTGCCGGGCCGGGCGGAGAAAGGATGGAATGTGCCCTATGGTTTCTATTCGAATCCACCAATAATCAAGCCGAGTACGAAGCCCTACTGGCCGGATTAAGGCTAGCCCAGGAGTTCGGAATAAGATGTCTCAAGGCTTTCACAGACTCGCAACTCGTCTCCAGGCAAATCAACGGAGAGTACGAGGCGCGTGACCCTGTTATGACTCATACTTGGGCAAGGTTCGGCTCTTGACCTCCCCGTTAGCTTACTTCAGTATCAGTTACATTCCCCGGAGTTAGAATGCCAAGGCTGACATCCTTTCTCGTCTGGCTACCTCTGCCAACGGCATGGCAAGGGACGCTTATATCGAATGCTTAGAAAGGCCCAGCATAGAGGACGGCGAGGAAGTCCTCCCACTCACTCAAGAGCCCACATGGATGGATGCCTACATCCACTATCTCACTGACGGCACTCTCCCTAACAATCGCAACGAGGCCAGGCTACTTAAGTGGAGGGCCTCCAAATTCGTCCTCCTGGATGGGCGTCTATACAGAAGGTCATTCTCCTACCCCCTACTCAAGTGTGTAGGACCCGCCGATGCCGGCTACATCCTCAGAGAAATCCACGAGGGCATCTGTGGAAATCATCTGGGGGGCAGGTCCCTAGCCCAAAAGGCTCTTCGTCAGGGATACTTCTGGCTCACTATGAGGGAGGATGCGGCCAAACTAGTTCAGAAGTGCGATGGTTGTCAGCGCCACACGAACATCCAGCATCAACCGTCCACCCCGCTGAACCCGCTCTCAGCCCCCTGGCCTTTCGCTCAATAGGGAATGGATATCCTCGGGCCATTCCCCCCAACTTCAGGGCAGCGGAGATTCTTGCTGGTCACCATCGACTACTTCACCAAATGGGTCGAGGCGGAGGCACTGGCTAAGATCACCGAAAGTAAGGTCAAAGCCTTCTTTTGAAAGTCGATCATATGTCGTTTTGGCCTACCTCATACCCTCGTCACAGACAACGGCCGCCAATTCAACAATGAAGCATTTAAGGCTTTCTGTGACGAGCTAGGCATTCATCACTGATTCACCTCTGTCGGCCACCCCCAGACCAATGGAGAGGCCGAGGTCATGAACCGCACCATCCTTAGAGGGCTCAGGACCCGGCTAGACGGGTCCAAGGGTCGATGGATGGAGGAACTCTCTAGTGTGATATGGGCTTACCACACGACCCCAGGGCCCCGACGGGCGAGACTCTCTTCAGTCTCGTATTCGGATCTGAAGCCGTCATTCCCATTGAGATCGGACTGCCCAGTCCGCGCGTGGAGTCCTTCAATGAGGAAAATAACTCCGCACTGATACGGGCTAATCTAGACTTCATCGACGAAGCACATGACCGGGCAAGGCTGCGCATGGCGACCTTCCATCAGCGAGTGGCCAAGTACTACAATGCTCGAGTTTGTCCCAAAGTCTTTCGCCGCGGAGACTTGGTTTTGAGGAAGGCTGAGGTATCCAAGCCTACGGAGGGGGGCAAGCTATCCCCCAACTGGGAGGGTCCTTATTGCGTCGCCGAGACACTTCACCGGGGGGCATACATGCTAGAAGAGCTCAACGGGCGACCTATTCCACGTACCTGGAATGCGAATAACCTCCGCCAGTATTATCAATGATGTATTCCCCTGGAGTACGAGCAATAAAGGGGTCCCTTCCGACATCATAGCCTACTCTCTCCTGTACCCAAGGACCAGATCTCTCAAAAGGAGCTCGTCAGCATCACAGCTAACGGGACACCACTCGGCCCCGGCATGACGGTGCCCCCAAGTTGATTAAGACCCTAATAGCCTTGTACCCAGTCGAGTCACCACTCGGGCGGCACACAAACCCCTGAGATAGTTCAAAAGGAGCTCGCCGGCATCGTGGCTAACGGGACAGCACTCGGCCCCGGCACGGCAGTGCCCCTGAGTCAGTTAAGACCCTAACAGCTCTGTACCCGATCGAGTCGCCACTCGGACAGCACACAAACCCCCGAGGTGGTTCAAAAGGAGCTCGTCGGCATCGCGGTTAACGGGACACCACTCGGCCTCGGCACGGCAGTGCTCCCGAGTCGGTTAAGACCCTAACAGCTCTGTACCCAATCGAGTCGCCACTCGGGCAGCACACAAACCCCCGAGGTGGTTCAAAAGGAGCTCACTGGCATCGTGGCTAACGGGACACCACTCGGCCCTGGCACGATAGTGCCCCCGAGTTGGTTAAGACCCTAACAGCTCCGTACCCTGTCGAATTACCACTCGGGCGGCACACAAACCCCCGAGGTGGTTCAAAAGGAGCTCGCTGGCATTGCGGCTAACAGAACACCACTCGGCCCCAGCACGGCAGTGCTCTCGAGTCGGTTAAGACCCTAACAGCTCCATACCCAGTCGAGTTGCCACTCGGGTGGCACACAAACCCCCGAGATGGTTCAAAAGGAGCTCACCGGTATCGCGGCTAACAGGACACCACTCGGCCCCAGCACAGCAGTGCCCCCGAGTCGGTTGAGACCCTAACAGCTCCATACCCAGTCAAGTCGCCACTCGGACGGCACACAAACCCCCGAGGTGGTTCAAAAGGAGCTCGCTGGCATCGCGGCTAACGGGACACCACTCGACCCTAGCACAGCAGTGCCCCCGAGTCGGTTAAGACCCTAACAGCTTCGTACCCGGTCGAGTCACCACTCGGGTGGCACACAAACCCCCGAGGTGGTTCAAAAGAAGCTCGCCGGCATCGCGGCTAACGAGACACCACTCGATCCCAGCACGGCAGTGCCTTCGAGTCGGTTAAGACCCTAACAGCTCCGTACCCGGTCAAGTCGCCACTCGGGCGGCACACAAACCCCTGAGGTGGTACAAAAGGAGCTCACCGGCATCGTGGCTAATGGGACACCACTCGGCCCTGGCACGGTAGTGCCCTCGAGTCGGTTAAGACCCTAACAGCTCCGTACCCGGTCAAGTCGCTACTCAGGCGGCACACAAACCCCCGAGATGGTTCAAAAGGAGCTCGCCGGCATTGTGGCTAATGGGACACCACTCGGCCCCGGCACGACGGTGCCCCCGAGTCGGTTAAGACCTTAACAGCTTCGTATCCGGTCGAGTCGCCCCTTATACGGAATCTAGACCGTCAAAATGGCTCTAAAGGGCCCTGTTTGGCCCTCACAGACTTTGAGTCGGCCGGCTCGGCCTCAACCTTTCCTGGTTGGCCCCGACCGGCCCAGGCATCTCCAATATTGACCGAGTCGGCGTAGGCCTCCCCCAGTCAACCCCACTCAGCCTCGGTGTCCCCAAGTTGGCCGAGTCAGCCCCGACCATCTCTGGTCGATCCCAGCGCCTTCAAGATTAATCTTGGCACTAAGTCACCCGTGGATCATTCCGAGCCTTCAGAAGATTCATGTGCAGATAAGTCTCCCTTTGAACAATCTACAACGACATAAGGCATCTCGAGTGACCTTCCACATAGCCGGCTTACATCCTGGAGACACATTCGAGCATTGGCCAGTCCAAAACTACGATTCGGCTATGACATTGTCAATATGCGCAACATTTAAAGTTGAGAAAACATTTCAGAAGGAAAGCCCTCCCCTCTTCACCAACAGGTGCGGGACCCGTTCGATCGTTGGTTGCGCAGTAAGGCGTTTTTTCCGAAAGAAAAAGGAACAATGAAGCAAAAGGTAAAGAAATTTTGACAAATTTCGACAAAAAATTTTTCTTCATTAACAATTGAAGGAAGTACAAAATTTGGCCTAAGGCCGGTTACATGAATCAAAGAAAAAGAAAAATGAGCGGTGGATCCTCAAGGTTTGCCTGGGCCGAGCTTCTTCTCATCCTCCTTCTCTGCTCGCTCCTCGTCAGACTCCCCAGGCTGGATTTCATCAAGCTCAGAGATGTTCATCTTGAGGGCTGCAGATACTTTAACCTTACACATCTCGAAGCCTTGAACATAAGCATTGAGGCCGGCCTCGATGACTTCCTGCTTGAACTCTGGTGATGCCTTATAGTTGGAGACGGCCTACTCCGCCTCGGCCTCAGCCCACTGCGCACTAGCATCGGCCTCCTTGGCTCGCGCCTCAGCCTCCCAAGCCCTGCTCTCGGCCTCTTCGGCACGGGCACTGGCCTCATCAGCACAGGCCACTGCTCCTGCCTTCTCCAAGCTCGCCTCCACCGCCGCCTTCTCCGCGGCAACTGCCCTCTCCGTGGCGGCCCAGGCTTCCTCCTCGGTGCATTGGAGCCGCCGGGCCAACTCCTCGTTCTGTGCCGCGGCGGCCTTCAACCTTTCTGAGTCCAGCTCCATCTTGGCCTCAGCTGTGGAGGCCCAGCTCTCCACCTCCCTTAGTCGGCCGGCCAGACTCTCCTCCCGGGCCAAGGCCTCTTAATGAAGACGAGCAAGGCTTTGGGACTGCGCCATGCTCTCTTTCTTGTATTTGTCGGCCCGTTCCATGGCCTTGACAAGCGTGTCTGAGGAGTGGACCAACGCCTCGCGAAATCCAATTGCGTCGTTGGCCATCTGTAGCAAAGAGAGCATGTTAACCATAGGACGTGGAAACATTAAAAGAAATGAAGAAAGTTCAAAAATTACCTGGACAACGGTAACCATCATCATGTCCAGGAGTGCGGAGTGACTCATTCCCCGCGTCGCCTCCTCAGACTCGGTGGTCCGAACTCCTGACAGTTGGCGGGCAGCTTGTGCAGCATGCGCCATTGAACTGGGTGTGGAAACCGGTCGCGTCAGTCCCTCCTGCGGACCTTCGACCTGGGGGTGGGTTGGGCGACGCGCCGGTTGATGGGATGAGCTCCCCGACTCGCCTCCCCGCTTATTGGTCACCTCCGCCCTAGCCCGGGGCTCCCTGGCGACTGGCTCCCCTCGCCGGCGGTTAGGGAAGCATTCTCCACTCCCGGCTCTGCGGCAGCCGGAGGACTAGAAGCGATTGTGACCCACCCCGCCTCGAGCACATCGGCGGCGACAGGAACCTCCTCCTCATCTAAAACCACCATCATCGGCTCAGTGGTGGCTAGAATCTCTCCTTCTTCGACTTCGGCCCCGGCCGGCTCCGAGACCACTCCTCTAACCAGCTTAGTCTCAGCCAGCTCTTCCGTAGGCGTCGGGGCCGGGAGGGCTTCAATTGGCCTGGCCGGCTCCCTTCTTCGAATCCTCTTCGCCGGCCTGGACGTCTCTCCGATCACCTGCCTCTTTTGCCTCAAGGCGGCTTCGAAATCGCAAGCGAAGACCTTCATTACTACACCAAAGGGTGATAAGCATTAGCAATGGCGTACAACAAATCTTGGGTCGAGACAGAAGAAGTCGGGCGTCAAGCTCACCGGCCGCTAGGGCCAACTCAGCCTCTACCAGGTTCTTCTCAGACAGGAGTTCCTTGTAGCCGGAGATTTAGCAATTAGACAATTGGGTGAATAGTTCCCTGTCCCTATCCCTTACGGTGGAATCATCATTTGGACTAGTGTCTGGCTCCCTCCAAGCAGCCCTTACCCCCTCGACATGGGCAAAAAGGAATCGAGGTTTCCATCCCCTAATTTTGGACGGAGACCTAAAGGGAAGGCTCTACCCGGTCTGGCGGTAAATGCCCACCAGGCCCCCTCACCCTAACGGCGGAGCTTATAGAAAGCTCGGAATAGAGATAGCCCTGGCTGGGCCTCCTGGAAGTAGCAGAGAATAACGAAGGCGCAGATGATCCGAATCGAATTCGGAGTCAACTGCACTGGCACTAACCTATACCTATCTAAGAGGTTTAAGAAAAAAGGATGGAAAGGAAGGCGCAGTCCGCATCGGAAGAACTCCTCATATAGAGCGACCCGATCGGGGTGGTCAGAGGTCACCCTATCTTCGGGCCCCGGTGCGGATAGGCTAACGAAATTAGGGACCAGGTACTTAGCCCTAACGGCTTCTACATCCTCAGGGGTCATAGTTGAGGCCACCCCCGCTGGACCTGCTGGATCAGAACCCACCACCAGAGCAAGTGCCGGACGGCGGGAGGACACAGGGATTGCCCTCATAGGGGAGTCTGAGGTGGACGGAGGTCCTATCGCCCTCGATTGGTCGCGGATGGTGATGTTGCCCACCGGTCGAGACATTTGGCTAGCTAAAGGGGCCCGGTTTTCACTACTGGAATGAGAAGACTCTTCTACTGGTCTCTTACCCTCCTTAACGGCATGACGGTCCATGGGTGAGGCAAAGGATGAAACTGACCTGGGAGTTAGGAGGGCTCAGGTCGCAGAAGAGCTCAGGGAAGAAGAAGGTGGAAGAAAGCAATAGCAGTGTAAAATTTTTCTCATGCTCTTGAAATGCTTTTATACCCTCCATCTTCGGCCAGTGACGCTCGAGATCCCGCCACGTGGCACACATCTATCGTGCCAAGGGCTGTCAGCCGGAAATCTCACCTGCGCCCGAGACGTGCTGCCTCGATTCATCCCGAGGAGCGTGATCCCCGACCAATTACGGAGCATAGAAAGCGGAGAAGCAATGATGACCCTTGCCTTTTTTCATTCCCCAATGAGCTTCCTCTTCGCAGTGTCCGACGCCAACGTTAGCCCCCACCTACCACATGATTGCAGGAAATCCTCGAGATGACACTGCCTCGAGACGAAGCGCCAACTCATCAAGCCATTGAAAGCACACTAAGGAGGCAATCATTTTTTGAATTTTCGCGCCCCTTTGCCCAAAGGACTGCAGGCACGTGGTCCTTAGTGCTCAGAGACGGGGGGGCATCTGATGTGGCTAGTATAGCCACAAGGGCAATTTCGGTAAAACATTAGTGCGGCCCCGGCGTCTCCAAGCCCGTCGAGTCGGCCCCGACCATTCTTGGTCGGCCCCAGCATCTCAAAGCCTACCGAGTCGGCCCTGACCATTCCTAGTCGGCCCCAATGTCTCCAAGCCCGCCGAGTCGGCCTCAACCATTCCTGGTCGGCCCCGATCAGCCCTGGTATCTTCGAGCCCGCCGAGTCAGCCCCGACCATTCCTGATCGGCCCCGATCGGCCCCAGCGTCTCCTCGACCATTCCTGGTCGGCCTCGATCGGCCCCGGCGTCTCCGAGCCCGCCGAGTTGGCCCCGACCATTCCTGGTCAGCCCCGATCGGCCCTGGCGTCTTCGAGCTCGTCGAGTCGGCCCCGACCATTCCTGGTCAGCCCCGATCGGCCCCGGCGTCTCCGAGCCCGCCAAGTTGGCCCGACCATTCCTGGTCAGCCCCGATCGGCCCTCGGCGTCTCCGAGCCCGTCGAGTCAGCCCCGACCATTCCTGGTCGGCCTCGATCGGCCCCGGCGTCTCCGAGCCCACCGAGTGAGCCCTGACCATTCATGGTCGGCCCTGATCGGCCTCGACATCTCTGAGCCCGCTGAGTTGGCCCCGACCATTCCTGGTCGGCCCCGATCGGCCCGGCGTCTCCGAGCTCGCCGAGTGAGCCTTGACCATTCCTGGTCGGCTCCGATCGGCCCCCGACGTCTCCAAGCATGCCAAGTCGGTCCCGACCATTCCTGGTCGGCCCTGCCCCGGCACCTCCTGGTCGGTAGAGTTGGCCCCGGCCATCCTTGGTTGGCCCAGCTCAGCCTTGGTGCCCTCAGAGAGTCAAGGCGCCCCCGATTTCTCCAAGTCGGCCCCAGTACAGCCCTGGCGGTTCAGGCCGTCACCTTTCTGACCTGTGCCACCTGACAACGCCAGATCCAACTACCCACTGGCCACGCCGCTGATGGGACTGGACCGAACTACCTGATAGCCCCACTGGCTGATGGGACGTAGCCCACCAACTGCTGTTTTTCCCTTCTCCGATGGGATAGGACCCACCAACCGACCCAGATTCACGCAACCCCCAAGAACTCCGCGGACATTTCTTTTTCACGGAATCCCATGTGGTCATGCAAGTGTCAACCCCCTATAAAAAGGTGAATTCACTCAATAATCAAGTACGAGGATGAAAACTTAGAGACTTGCTATCCCAATACCCAAAGGGAAATTCCTTCTCTCTGGAGACTCTTCTCATTCTAAAGAAGAGCTCATTCGAGCTCTTCCTCAGCTGTGACCTCGGTTGCTAACTTGAGCATCGGAGGGTCTCCACCGGAGTATCCCTCCGGTCCTGAAACTTTTTATAGGCAACCCGGTGAAGCAAGGATCCGCTAATCAATCTACTCCCTTCTCCCGACGTTCAGGACCAGTGATCGGGCGTCATCATATCTGTTTAGTTTTTTTGTGAAATTTGTGTACAAGCAGGCTACTATGCACGTTCTCTGAATGGGTGTCGTAATTTTATAACTACGGTGTTATAAATTTACAACTGGGATATCGTAATTTTTTTTAGCTTTTTGAATGGGGGTCTTAATTTTATAACTACGGTATCGTAGATTTACAACGGTGTCATTTTAAATTTTGACATGACGTGCATTAATATCCATTCAGTTTTTTCTTGAAATTTGTATAGTTTTTTAAGTGGGTGTCATAATTTTATAACTACGGTGTCATAATTTTATAATTACGGTGTCAAATTTACAACTGAGATGTAGTAATTTTTTTTTGACTTTCTTAATGGATGTCTTAATTAATACCCGCTTTTTTTTGAAATTTATGTATAGGTGTCATAATTTTATAACTATAATGTTGTAAATTTATAAATGGAATGTCTTAATTTTTTTGACTTTCTTAATGGGTGCCTTAATTTTATAATTAAGGTATTCATAAGTTTATGACTGGGGTATCATCTTAAATTTTAACATGATGTGCATTAATACCTATTCAGCTTTTTTTTTTTTTGAAATTTGTGTACCATCACGTTTTCTGAATGTGTATCATAATTTTATAACTATGGTATCGTGAATTTATAACTGGGGTATCATAATTTTTTTTGGCTTTTTGAACGGGTGTCAATTTTAAAACAGGGGTGTCGTAATTTTAAAACTGAGCTATCGTAATTTTTTCGTTGGGATGTCGTAAAGCTGTCTTAACATTTTTTAATGGGTGTTGTATGCATGTGAACCAATAAGAAAGGGCGGTGCAGTTCATGTAGGACTTGCTGCATCGGATGTGGTGTACAAAGTCTTTTCCATCTAGGCTTTGGCTCTTGTATTGGATTTGATCATTTATTGTTTTCAACTAGGATTGAGTCCTTCTCCGACCCATAAATGTAATCCGAGGTGATTTACTCTTGGGTCACTCGCAGTTTCAATGAGTTTCTGGTCCCAGCCTGATCCTCACCTGATGGCATTCAAGTCTGGACCTGACCCCAGCCAAAACTGAACCTGACCAGGTCAAGCCCAGGCCAACAAAATAGAAACCATTTCTATTTCTCTTGGGGTTGAAATCATATGGGCGCTGCGAGAAGGGAATCTGTCGTTGTACCTGGATAACGACATGAAGGCTCGCGAGCTTAGATGCGTCCAAGTCACGTACAGGTACAGGCCTGCCCATTTTTAGTACTTTATTTTATATAGGTTTTTAGTAGTAATAATTTTAAGCAGGTGCAATCTTATACGAGGATTAATCTTAGGAGTTATAGTTCCTTACGATCCTTGCCGAGTGTTTTTCGCACTAAAATTGACTTGTGTCACTTAAAGTCTATAGAAAAATAATAGTATGTGTCACGTTTATAAATGAGATGATTATGTATGTAGCTTATTAAGTAAAAAAAAAATAATCTTATGGCAAGCATAAAAAGAAACATACCTGAGTTTTATTTGGTAATGATAAGTTCTAATAGAAGTTAATTTTATGGGAGATTAATCTTTTCGCTAGTAGTGGGCTAGTTAATTCTTTATGCAGGATATTGCAGTCATCAATGGATAATGCTAGGGTTCAGTGAAGAGACCTTGTGCACCAATAGTGATATAATAAAGATGATAAATTGAAAATGAAGGCAACTACAAATCTTATAAGAAAAGTCCTTGCATTTAAGCTAGAGGTCATGCAAGAATAGAAAACAAGTGTAACAGTTGCTAGAGGCTGACCAACCAAGGCCTTTTGATGCTCAAGTTTAGTGAAGAAAAGGGAAAAAGGTCAAGAGCATGCTTTGTAATCATATTAGTGGAGGAGAATTGGTGCTCAAAGGCTTATTTTGAATGAAAGAGAGGAGTGAGAAAGAAGAAGCAGCCTCCACTTCGGATAGGGTTTGTCTATAGATAGGCTCAAGATCAGGTGCTAGGACAAGTCAAGTCGTGGTCACATGCTTTGTTATAATAGAGTTGGTTTTTGGATGAGACCGCCCTAGCTACCATAGGTCATGCCCTCTCCAAGCGGTTGATAGTCGATATGTGTACGTGTAATCCTGCTAGGCATGCATAACCTACTATTCTATTAGGTGTGCATGGCCAATAGCTTTATCAACCACATCGCTCTAGTACTGTCACATCACTATTTGCCTTGATGACGTGGGTTGGATGGCAATATGTTACTTAGTCCGATGCCAATTGGATGCTAGTGTTATTTAATTTTATTACATGTCCTTCCACTTTCGAGGATGAGATAGTCTACTTCGATGAGCAAGTAGAGTCGGATAATCATCAATTTATCCTAAGCATGCCATTTCTTTTGCAATTAATGCAGGATTTTGAGCTCCGTTCCATGCTCTGGGCAATGGACCTTTGGATCCTCCTTAGTGGTTGAGAGGAGGGTCTTTACAAGCTCTCTCTTTCCTCTTGTGAGGAAAAGCTCTTTCAAACTACAGATCTTGCTCTTCCTTTTGTTTTGCGAGATTAACGTTCTAATTAATGTTTAATTGGGCTACCCAAAGGAACAAATAGAGCATTGATAGAATGCTTCCTCAATTTTTGATTGTGATAATCACGCCATATTGAATATAGAGGCTATGCATTGCTTTTCGAGCCTTCTGATGAATTCAATCTTCATGCATCCTTTTCTTACCATATGAGGGTTGGATAAACATCATGGCCTTGAATCCAATCCAAAATTGATGGCTTACGAGCAATAGCTTCTTTATGCCTTTAAGAGTAGGTGCTTTAGCTTTATTGCCATCTTTTTAATATACTTGTGCTTACTATTTTCTTTGCATTTAGACTGCCTCTCTAATTTTTTTGGCTCTTTCTCCACCTGGTGCTTTTGTAGATACGTCCACCTTCCTTTTCTTAGTTCTTTTTGTCAAGGGCCTTTCATGCTACTCCTGTGGCTGTAGAGATAAGGGCACTTCGACTATTGAGTCCTATTTGAAAAGTAGGGCTTGCAATCTTCATCTCCTCAGTTGACCTCTTCATTTTGTTTGTGGCATCAATTTTTCTAACTTCTTTAGAAATAGATCATCTTTGATTTAGGTTGATGTAGATCAAGGAGCATACTATTGAGCATAATTGACAAATAGAGTCAAACAACAAGAAGCCGGTTGAGGGAAGTGAGACATTATTTGGTTTCATGTCTTTGTTATTCAAAAAGGAACCGCTTTACATAGTAAGATTGTCCATGCTTTCGATGGTGATTGACCCTATTTCCACTACTTCTTTTGCTTTGGTGCCTTAGCATTAAGTTTAGCCCCCTTCTTTGATTACTCAAGATTCCATGGGTTCAAACTAGTCCCCTTACTAAACCTAGTTTCAAACTATTTAGTTTATACCAATTTTCTTTAAGAGGTATCGCTAAGTAGAGGCCTCCTTAACTAGAGTCTCACTTGAGAACAATGAGATAAGGAGGAAGCTTGATGATCTTCAAATAAAAGTTAACGAAGCCAAGGCGGAATCAGCATATGAGACAAAGAGATTGAAAGTGATAGCTAAAGAGCTTATGATGAAACTAGCAAAGGCTAAGGCCAAGGCGATAAAAGAAGAGATAAAAGCAGTTGAGGTGGAGGCAAAGAGCATTGAAATAGAAGTGGTCTCATTTGTGGTGACTGGTGATGGTAGTTATTTCTCCTGATGTTGAGGAGAAGGCTTTGAAGTTATCGAAAAAGCTTACAATGCCCCTAGTTCCAATCCCACTTAAGCCACTCCTACCTTTGTCATATCACCTTCAAGGGCTTTCATTCTCTTCTTTCTTCTTCTCTTCTTTTTTAACATGTAAAACTTTTTATCTTTATGGATCAATGAATCAAGTATTTTTCTTCATTTGTGGGATCTATCGCTTCATATTGAAGTCTTCAAATCTTGCCCTTGTAGAGGGATAGGGGACTCCACAACATTGGCCTCACCCTTAGGCCATCTCACTTCTTCATCACAAACCTTCATACCCAAGGCATCCATGAGGTCCACATCTTGAGGGCCCTACTATAATGGTATCTTGCATGTAGAAGGCACCAATTCCGATAAATAGGAGACAAAAGGTCTAAATGGTGAGGGCTTTTAATTTATTGTTGTAGTTGACTGACTTAGTGGCTATAGTTCCCGAGTAGATCAAGGAGAGGGATTTGATCCCCAACCTAGTTTGGATAGTGCCATTATTGCAAATAAGATTCTTCTTACTCAGTTTGGGCAATATGACTTTAACCTTATTTTTATAAACGGTACCAATTTGATAGTGCTAAGATTCAATGCAGGGACTTTATGCACCAATAGTGAGGATGAAGAAATAATAAACTGATAATAAAGGAAGTCATGAGCCTAGCAAGAAAAAATTGTGTGTTTAAGTTAAAAGTTCTTGCAAGAACAAAAGATGAGCATAAGAAGTGTTGGGGTTGTTTGCCTAAGGCATTCCTCCGACACTTAAGTAATGAACGAAAGGGAAAAAGGTTAAAGGTGTGCCTTATAGCCATACTTATGGAGAAGAATGGATGCTTGGAAGCCTATTATGAATGGAGGAGAGGAAGAAAAGGAAAAAGCTCTTCATCTTTAGATAAAGTCTTTCTTTAAGCAGGCTTA